>CM065589.1:548679371-549222454 GCA_033119425.1 Bufotes viridis | reverse complement strand
CTATTCACATCGGGAGTGAGCACGTCCCGACGTGCGCACAAGCTTATAAAGAGGCTGAGTCACATGTTGCACTTGCACAATCACAGCCTTGCCAATAGTAGGCATGGCTGCGATGGCATCTTAGGGCAAGTAGTATGATGCATGTTGATTGGCTGCTTTGCAGCCTTTCAAAATGCGCCTACAAAAATGACGAACTACAAAACCGAACCCAATTTTTATGAAAATGTTCGGGTTCGGGTCATGTCACTAACACCCCAAAATTCTGTACGGACCGGAACTATTCTCGAAATGTGCGCCAACAACACTAGTGCTATTAGTATCCCACTCTTAAGTTCTAATCGCATTCGATTTTAACTTATGCTTTTTTGACAGGCACGCATTCTATTTTAACTTACTGCTGATGCCTGGCAAAAAAAAATGCATAAGTTAACATCGAATGCGATTAGAACTTAAGAGTGAGATACTGAATAGCACTGCGTGCTAGAACAGCACGCACACGATTATACAAATTTTGTATTATCGCGATACAAAACCAAACAGTAAAGTTAAAATCGAATGCAATTAGAATGTGTAGTGTGATGCGATTTATTTGAGTTCTAAGAATCGCATTGCGATTTCTGCTTCAGCTGGATTCCGTGCTAATGGAGCGTCTACATCACCATGGGAAAAATGCTAGAATGTACTGTCGGATTTGAGAAGTTGAAATCGCAATGCGATTAAGCAAATATATAAGAATCGCATTGCGATTTCAACGTAATTCAAACATCCGACAGTACATTCTACTGGAGGAGGCGTTCCCATGGTGATCGGTAGCTCAAAGTTGTAATCGCAATGCGATTTCAGCTTTAAGCCTGTACTATTCTTGCTATATAGTACTTTCAAAATGCGCCGAGAGAACATGCCGAACTCCGAACCCGAACCCGAACTTTTTGAAAATGTCCGGGTTCGTGCATCGACTTCAGGGTGTCCGTGACACGGACCCGAACCCGGACATTTTCAAAAAAGTTCGGTTCGGGTTCGGAGTTCGGCATGTTCTCTCGGCGCATTTTGAAAGTACTATATAGCAGAATAGTACAGGCTTAAAGCTGAAATATTCTCGAACTGTTCACTCAACACTATCTGTCACTGGTATTTAAATTAAATATAGGCCGCACACAGTCTAGATATAAGTGTAGATTTGTGTCTCACTGCTCACAGCAAGCACAGTTTGTGGAATACAGAAAATGACTTTCTGTCACTGATATTTTTGAATTAAATATAGGACACACACAGTCTAGATATAAGTGTAGATTTGCATTTCATTGCTCACAGCAAGCAGAGTTTGTGGAATACAGAAAATGTCACTAACAGTCGCCCTGACAAATAAAAAATTCCCCCAAAACAATTTTGGCTGCCTGCCACCTCTAACAATAGTCCATAAAATAACTGTTAGTTCTTTGAAACGTCTTCTCAATGATAATTTTTAGATGAAATTCGCCCTACACTGACTTCCTAACAGCAGCTCTCCCTGACTTGCAATGAGCCGAACCCATGTGACCGGGTGCTATATAGCACACGATGGCGCGTTCCGGCCAGCCAATCACTGTAATGCCAGTAGAAAACATGTAGACACCTGGATGTTCGGGTTTGAGAAGTCCGGCCGAACTGCACGAAAATGTTCGGGTTCGGGATCCGAACTTGATCCCGAACCCGAACCACATTGAAGTCAATGGAGACCCGAACTTTTGGGCACTAAAATAGCTGTAAAATAGCCCTGGAAAGGGGTAGGGGCCTCCAAAAGGCACCAAAATGTAGGTAAATCCCCTGCAAACAAATGTGGATAGGGAAATGACCTAAAATAAAATAAAATAAATAAAAATGAACCAATATCAATTGGCAACTTGGAGGAGGAGGTGGAATAGGAGGTTTGAGGTGGCGTCAGGTGGGAATGATATGGGAGTTGAAGTTCTCTTCACAGCCAAAAAGGATTCATGTCTGCCTGCAGGGCCACAGGCCTCATTCAAACATTCAGGCCCACAGGACCCACAAAGAGGAGAGTTAAAATCATGCCAAGACAGTATTGATTTCCCCCAGAAGTTCCACAGGCCTCATTCACTAATTCAGGACCATGGCACCCGCAAAGAGGAGAGCGGTACCGTAACAGCAACAAAGGCCTCAGGTCAACCTGCAATGGAACAGGACATTATCATTTATGTAGGCCCCTTACACCCAGACAGAGAAGAGGTCATTTGACAGTAAAAACAGTTTAATGTCTCCCACCAATGCAGCAAGCGATTAAACGAAATATAGGCCCCTGACAACTAGACAATGTAGAGGTCATTTGACAGTATAAAGAGTTTAATGTTTCCCACCAATGCAGTAAGCGATTAAACAAAATATAGGCCCCTGACAACCAGACAATGTAGAGGTCATTTGACAGTATAAAGAGTTTAATGTCTCCCACCAATGCAGCAGCGATTAAACAAAATATAGGTCCCTCACAACCAGACAATGTAAAGGTCATTTGACAGTATAAAGAGGATAATGTCACCCACCAAAGAAACTGGTGATTATCTGAAATGTAGGCCCCTGGTACCGAGACAGAGGAGAGAGGTCCCATAGCAGAAAATAAGGCTTCATGTCACCCAGCAATGAAAAAGGCCACTTTCAGTTATTTAGGTCCCAGCAGCAAGACAGAGGAGAGAGGTCCCATAGAAGAAAAACCGGCTTGATGTCACCATCCAAAGCAGCAGGCGATTAACAGAATTTTAGCCCCCTGACACCCAGACAGAGGAGAGGTTCATTCAACTTGGGGTTGCCCCCAAAATAATGGTAAAATAAAAAAAAAAGATTCAATAAAGAAGTGCCCTGGAGTACAAGAATGTATGGTTGAGGGCAAGCAGTTACAAATGTCTATTCTGCACAAGGTACAGACAAGTCCTGTGGGATCCATGCCTGGTTCATTTCAATGAACCTGAGCTTGTCCACGTTGGCTGTTGACAGGCGGCTGCGTTTGTCTATAATGATGCCCCCTACCATGCTAAATACACATTCAGAGAATACACCAGAAGTTGAATGGGGCAGAGCCATGAGTCAGTACGTGGAGGCGTATGCACATGTACTTTTCCACCATGTTGTTGAAATGCTGCCTCCTGCTAAACATTCCCTATCAGCTGGTGGTGCAGTTTGCTGTGGCGCTGTCTGAGGAGCTGGCCATGACACAGCTGCATTGGCGACCTCTTCTTACTCCTCCTCCGCCTCTACCTTCACCTTGTGCTTCCACTTGTCCCCCCCGTGTCAGTTGGCAATGCCCTCAGGAGCGTGTCTACCAGCATGCGCTTGTAGTCTCGCATCTTCCTATCATGCTCCAGTGCGGGAATAAAGGTGGGCACGTTGTCCTTGGAGCGGGGATCCAGCAGGGTGGCAACCCAGTAGTCAGCACAAGTTAAAATGTGGGCAACTCTGCTGTAATTGCGCAGGCACTGCAGCATGTAGTCACTTATGTGTACCAGGCTGCCCAGAGGTAACAGGCTGCCACCCTGCAGTGAAATCAGTTCCTATTCCTCCTCTACCTCATCCTCGTCCTCCAGAAGTGTTCTGTACCTGGCCTCTGCTGATGCAGGATCCCACCCTCTGAGCCACTTCTGCATGACCTGCCTGAAACCCTGTGAAATGCCCCTCTTCCTCCTCCACCTGTGCCGCATCCTTTCCTTCACCGCCGTAATATTTTTTCAAGAAGTCATAGAAGGGGTATTGTAATGCTAACAACGGTGTCATCAGCACTGACCATGTTGGTTGAGTACTCCAAAGACTGCAACCAGGTACACAGGTCTCGCATGCCGGCCCAGTCATTGGTGGTGAAGTGGTGCTGATCCGCAGAGCGACTGACTCGTGCATGCTGCATCTGAAACTCTATCGCGCCCTGCAGCTCGCACAGTCTCTCCAGAATATGTAAGGTGGAGTTCCACCTGGTGGGCATGTTGCATATGTGGCGATGAGCAGGAAGGCCGAAGTTACGCTGCAGCACAGACAGGCGAGCAGCAGCAGGGTGAGAACACCGAAAGCGCGCACATACGGACCGCAATTTCAGCAGCAGCTCTGACATGTCTGGGTAGTTTTAAGAAACTTCTGCACCATTCAGATTCAAAGTAGCGGCTAGGAACAACGTACTGGGGGACAGCCACCGCCACCTGCTGTTTTAAACAGTCCGTCTCCACCAGACAGAATGACAGCATTTCAAAGGTCAGTCATTTTAAAATGCTGGCATTCAGGGCCAGGTATCGAGGGTGGGTAGGTGGGTATTTCCTCCATCTCTCCAATGTTTGGGAGATGGACAGCTGAATGCTGCCGTGTGAAATGGTGGAGATGCTTGGTGATGGTGTCGTATGTGGTGGTGTTGGTGGAACATCCTCTGTTTACTGGTCGCCAGGTGCCACGGTGACACCAGAGGTAGAGGGAGAGGCCGAGGCAGCTGCAGAAGAGGGAGCAGGAGGAGCAAAAGAGAGTTCCTTGTTTTTAAGGTGTTTACTCCACTGCAGTTCATGCTTTAGTTGTAGATGCCTGGTCATGCAGGTTGTGTTCAGGTTAAGAACGTTTAAGCCTCGCTTCAGGCTTTGATGGCACAATATGCAAACCACTTGTGTCTTGTCGTCAGGACATTGTGTGAAGAACTGCCACGCCAATGAAATCCTTGGAGCAGGCCTTGGTGTGCTTGGTGACTGAGTGCGGAGGACAGTAGCAGGCGTACTGTCTCTAGAATGGCCGCTGTGCTTTTTCACCCTGCTCCCTCTTTTGCTGTTCTGTTGCCTCTGTGCGACCACTGCCACCACTCTTCCTCAGAACTGAACCCCTCACTAGCACGACCTTCAGTCCAGTTTGGGTCTAGGACTTCATCATCCTCCACATCATTTTCAACCCATTCATGACCCATGCCCTCCTTGTCGGTCTGCAGATTGCAGAAAGCCACAGCAGTTGGCACCTGTGTTTCTTCATCATCAGAGACATTTTGTGGCGGTATTCCCATGTCCTCATCCTTCAACAAAAGTGACTGAGCATCAGTGCATTCAAGGTCTTCCTCTTCTTGGGCAGGGCTAGGTGGATGGGCTGGGGAAACCCTGCCAACAGAGTCATCAAAAAACATAAGACTTTCCTGCATGATTTGTGGCTCTGACTGCTTGGCTGATTTGCAATGGGGTGAGGTGGAAGACTGATGGGCATGGGCTGCAGGTGCCAACTCTGAGCTTTCTGCAGAGGACTGGGTGTTAGATACTGTGAAGGAACTGGAGGCACGGTCAGCCACCCAATCTACTATTGCTTATACACCGGATGCACAACTGTTTTTTCGACCTAAAACATGTTTTTTTTCAATAAAACCCCAAAATGCAGTTTTTGACTGCAGTACATTAACAATAGATATTTATACTATGTATGAACACTAGATTTGGGGACCCAGAACACAGATTTGGTCACCAAAATTCACAAATGCAGTATTGAACTGCTATATATTGGAAATAATTATTTAAACGACGGATGCACAGCAGTTTTTTCGGCCTAAAACACAGCTTTTTTAAATAAAAGCCCAAAATGCGTTTTTTTTCTGCTGTAACTTTAAATTAGATATTTATGCCTTGTATGTACAACTGCTTTGTGAAGAATATTGCTTTTTTTTCCACAAAAAAGAATAATGCACTATTTCTCAGCTGTAATTTGAGATCGGTATTTAAGCGGTGTATTCCAAGATGCGCTGTGGATCAGGATTACCACTTTTTTGTCAAAAAACATACACTTATGCTGAATTTCACAGTAGCAATGTAAATATGGTGGCTGGAATGGGTATTTCAGACTGTTCGGTGGACCTTGAATATCATTTTTTTTTCTATAAAAAACAAAGAAGCACTATTTCCCTGCAGAAATATAAAATATGTCGTTAGACGGTGTATGCAGAACTGTTTTGTGGACAAGGAATACGTTTTTTTCCCCAAAATTACACGAATTCTCTATTTCACCGCAGAAATGTCAAATATTTTGGCGGTGTAAAATAAGCTTGGTACACTGATGCACTATTTGATAGCTGAAATGGAATATACGGTTTATTGCATTGTATACACAAGTGCTCTGTGGAACCACAGATCCCAGGGTAGACAAATGGACTATGTCACCCCTTATACATACAAAAGGCAACTTGCTGGCTGGCACTCATGCAGTAAACTGCAGTGGCTAATATGATCGCCAAGTACCACCTCACTAACAGATGGATTACAAAAACAGATTTCCCTTGCAGTGGCTGGGTGCTGTATCTTGTGGATTAATGTAGCCCACGTTCTTCTGATTTCTGCCCTATTCTGTCCCTGATCGCAGCACCAATATCCTCTCCCTAAGCTCAAATTAGCAGAGTGACGTGCGGCAGTAGGCATGGCTGTGATGGCTTCTTAGTGCAAGAAGTAAAACGCTTGCTGATTGGCTGCTGTGCAACCCTTCAGAAAGCGGGAAGAAATTGCCGAACAACGGACCCGAACCCGACATTTTTTGATTATGGTCGGGTTCGGGTCCATGTCCCGAACACCCCAAAATTCAGTACGAACCCGAACTATACAGTTCGGGTTCGCTCAACTCTAGTAGCGAGCACTTTGACCCAACAGGCATATCATAGAATTTTTAACCCTTGGCTGTAAAAATGAAAAATTTCATTTTTTTAAATAAGAAAATGGTGCTTGAGGCCCAAAGTTTCTTTTTCACAAAAGACAACAGGAGAATATCCCCCCACCTTTTACTTCCCACTTTCTCCTGAATACAGTAACACCCCAATTGTGGTCATAAACTGTTATTTGGGGATACGCCAGGGCTCAGAAGGGAAGGAGCGGCATCTGGATTTTCTAACATGGCATTTTCTGTGATGTTTTTTAAGAGTGATAACGCTTTAATTTTTGTGTTGACTGAGCTGCGTGAGGTCTTATTTTTTGCTGACTGAGCTGTAGTTTTTATTGGCACCATTTAGGGGGATATTTGGCTTTCTGGTAGCTTTATATCTCATTTTTTGTGAAGTGAACTCACAAAAAAGCTGTTTGGTGTCATTTTTCTATATTTTTTTTACACTGTTTACTCGATAGGGTGGATCATGTTATATTTTTGTATAGCCAGTCATTACGGATGCAACAATACCAAATATGTCTAGTTTTTCTATGTTTTACAAAATAAGAACATCTTTAGGAAACAAAAACATGTTTTTGTGTTGTCATTCTCTTAGAGCCATATTTTTTTTTTACATTTTTCTGGCTATGGTTTAATGTGAGGGCTTGTTTTTTGCGGAATGAGGTGACATTTTTATTGCTACCATTTTGGGCTATATGCAACATTTTGTATGATTGATATGATGTTTTTTGGGAAGTGAGGTAACTAAAAAAGCTGTTTTGGCTAATGTTTTTTTTTTTTTATCGCATTCACCTTATGGGCTAGATTATGTGATATTTTCATAGAGCCAGTTGTCACGGACGTGGCAATACCAAATATGTCTAATTTATTATTTTTTTTCTATAAATTAATTAATTGGTGATTTTTATTTTTACATGTCACTTTTATATTTTTTGATAAAATTCTTTATTTTTCTTTTTTTCTTTTTTTCTTTACACTTTGTGTCCCCCATAAGGTCATACAAGACATCTGGGGTACATTTAACTTCACATTTTTTTTTTTTTCACTATTGATTTTTCCTGTAACTGGGGCTGACATAGTGTCACTGCCTGCCCTTTGAGAGGCCTGAGAGGATATGATAAACTTGCTGCAGGTGAGTCTATCTGACAGATCTTTCTCTTTTTCCTTGCTGTTTGTTGTTGTGGGCAGGATCCCACCTGTCCATAGTTTCTGCTCATTAGCTGTTTAGTGTCTCTATTTATACCCGCCTCTCACTGCAGCTTTTGTGGTTTATATTTCCTCCTGGAGTTCTCAGCTAGTGTTTGGTGGATCTCTTGCTCCCCGTCCTTCTAAAGCTAAGTCCTCCTTTCTTCCTATTTGTTGTGTGTTCTGACTAGGCCTCAGGGAGACGCTGGTTCCTTCACGGTGGAAGGAACCGGTTGTCTTTCTCCTGCACCCTAGCTGAGGGTATGTTGAAGCAGGACTTAGGTTCCAGCACATGAGTACTTCCACCTTTAGGATTTGCTCATGCTGTCAGCAGTCAGGGAAAGGCTCAGGGATTGTCAGGTGGTGACCTTTCCCTCTTCCCTAGCCTTCGGGCCTAGTCTTGTGTTTTGTTACTGTTGTTATAGTTGGCTTTCTTCCCTTCACTCGCCTACTGTGACACATAGTAGCCCCAGATACAGGGGAAATACAGCCCCTCCTAAGAAGCTGTACAGCATTATACTATACTGCATCCCCAGGCCCCAGTCGTCACATGATCACTGGGCCGGGAAAGGAAGTGGCATATTGCTTCCTGATCTGTATACATACAGTTATCTAGAAAGCAGGGACACCCAGGAATGGTCACTGCCTTGCCGTTGGGGTGTCCTGCTGTCACTACAGTGGGCCCCCAGCTCAGCAGCTGCACAGTTAGCCGGGTTCTGCCGAACTTCGCCGCAAAGTTCGAGTTCGTGACCCGAACTTCACCCCGAACCCAAACCCCATTGAAGTCAATGGGGACCTGAACTTTGGGGCACTAAAATGGCTCTAAAAAAGTCATAGAAAGGGCTAGAGGGCTGCAAAAGGAAGCAAGGTGGGGATAAGAGCAGGAGAATCGCCCTGCAAACAAATGTGGATAGTAAAATGACTTAAAATAACATAAAATATAAAAAAGTAAAAAAAAAAGGATCTTGAACTAGGAGGCAAAGGTCAAAGTGGAGTAAGAGGTTGAGGAGGCGGTGGACGTGGCAATGTAGGTGAAAGCAATGGTGGAGGAGGAGGAGGAGACCAACACTGTTTTTGAAGTTTATTTTATTTTTTTTCCATTTATTTATTTATTTTTTATAAATTTGTAAAGACCCAAAACATTATGAAATAGAAAACAGAATGCAAAGAGAAAGTTCCCTGGAGTATAACAATGGTTGAGTGCAGCCGGTATACTATATTATTCTGCACAAGTTACGGAGAAGTCCTGTGGAATCCATGCCTGGTTCATTTTAATGAACGTGAGCTTGCCACATTGGCTGTGGACAGACGGCTGCGCTTGTCTGTGATCACCCCCCCCCCCCCGCTGTGCTAAACACACGTTTGGACAATACACTGGCTACACTGGCCGCAGGGCAGGCCAGCCCCTCCAAGGCGTAAAGGCAAGCCAATTTGGAGACCCAGAAGTTGAATGGGGTAGACCCATCAGTCAGTTCGTGTAGGCGTGTGCACATGTACTGTTCCACCATGTTGATGAAATGCTGCCTCCTGCTAAGACGTTCCATATCAGCTGGTGGTGCTGGTTGTTGTGGCATGCTGACAAAGCTTTTCCAGATTTTACCGTGGAAATTATCCCTCTTCCTCCTCCACTTCATCCTATGCCACATCCTCTTCCATCGTCGCCGAAAGTTTTTCAAAGGAGACATAGAATGGGCATAGTATCGCTGAGGACGGTGTCATCGGCACTGGCCATGTTTTTGGAGTACTCAAAACAGTCGCAACACGGCACACACGTCCCGCATGGAGGCCCACTCGTTGGTGGTTAAATGGTGCTGATCTGCAGAGCGACTTACCCGTGCACGCTGCAGCTGAAACTCCACTATCGCCTGCTGCTGCTCGCACAGTCTCTCCAGCATGTACAAGGTGGATTTCCAGCTTGTGGTCATGTCACATATGAGGCGATGAGCGGGAAGGCCAAAGTTACACTACAGCGCAGACAGGCGAACAGCAGCATGGTGAGAATGCCGAACTTGCATCAGAAGCGCTGACTGCCATGTGATTCAACAGCAGCAGCGTCGGCGCTAGGGAGCAGCTAGCGCCGACGCTGCTGCTGTTGAATCGCACGGCAGTCAGCGCTTCTGTGTTTGTTTGTCCGCATGTTTCCATAGATTTAGCCTTTAGCTCCTGATGAATGTCTACACAGGAAACGCGACAGAGCAGCTAGGTTAGAGCTTAGTGCCGTCCTGTACGCTGTGTTTGTGCATGCATGGAGGGAATGGGTCACAGAGAAGCAGTAGGGGTGAGCACACATTAGAGAGGCACAGGAGAGGTACAATTCAGTCCACTCTGGCCCGATGTTCAGTGACTAATCCCCTTGAGCTTAGACTCCAGGATCCCTTCTCAACGCAGCGTCTTATTGTCCTGCAAGCAAGGACCTCCTAATTTTAGGAAGGGCTTGACAGGTTTGTTTGTATGTTTGACTGAGTAATTGAGGAGCATGGGTTGCGGATTCAGGTTGTAACTTGCCCGTGCCGTGTACCGGACAGACCTGTTTCCGCAAATTTGTATACCCGGCTCACCAATATCACTGAGTGTGGCGATATGTGTGGCTTGCAGTTACACTAATAGTGGTGGAGGAGCTAACAGTGGGTCAATCTGACCACGCAGCCTAGTAGCTCCATTGACCATCGCATTACTTACAGGACAGATCCCATCCATTAGAGGTCTGTACGTGGCCACCGTAGTGAGGGCTCGCTGGATGGTATACATCTCCTAGTCCACCAATACAGTGATACCTAGTAGCATACTCAGCATACAGTATAGTTTTTAATTACCTTCTACTCCTCATTTTTCTTAATTTTGTTAATAAAGGCTATGTTTTACTAAGCACATTAGCAGGTGTTCTTCACACAATAAATGAGTATATGCTGCCCACCTAACTAACAGACGGATTAACTATATTTATTTCCCTGTCAAGTATGCGGTGCAGGTGTACTTCACACAATAAATGGGTATATCTTGTCCACCTAACTTACAGACGGATTAACTATATTTATTTCCCGGTCATGTATGCAGTGTATATGTCACCCACCAAACTTACAGACGGATTAACTATTATATTTGTGTATCAGGGGTACAAAGATGTTGCATTGCATCCTCAAAAAAATTGCTGTAGGTCACCCACAGAATTAACAGCCAGATTTCTTATTATCTTTCCATGTAAGGGGTGCAAAGATGGTGTATTGCACCCACAAAAAATCGCTATAGATAACCCACAGAATTAACAGCCAGATGAGATTCCTAACACTCTCCCTCACTTTAGCTGCCTGCTTCCTGTCCCTGCACTACTCAGAGATGATGGGCGGTGCTACACGTGATCCAGCTTATATTGAGGCTGGTTAACATGATGCACCATTAGTAGGCATGGCTGTGATGGCTTCTAAGTGCCCACATCTTAAAAGCTTGTTGATTGGCTGCCCAGCAGCCTTTCAACAAGCTTTATTAAATGCCCAAACACCGAACTCGAACCCAAACTTTTCTGGCAACTTTACAGTTCAGGTTCGCTCAACACTACCCAGCACGTTTATAGTAAATGAATGGTCGGGAAGTGGTTAAATATTTAACATCTGTAAAACAGAATATGTATGATAAGAATATCAAATTATTTTGGTGTAAATGCAATCGCTTACATAATAATTGGACTATGTCAAGTTTGGTCAGGTGGTTATTTCAGAATAAACCAGGATAAAGGAAATATATTACAAATTTCATATGAAATGTAATATTTAAAACCTAAATATTTCCTAAATATTTCAAAACTAAATTATTATTTTTTTGCTTATTTGTTCTTCAACTGAAATGTTATAATTAGAGTTCAGCGGACAGCTGGATGTTCGGGTTCGAGAAGTTCGGCCGAACTTCACGAAAATGTTCGGGTTCGAGGAGGAGGTGGAATAGGAGGTTGGGGTGGCGTCAGGTAGGAATGCTATGGGAGTTGAAGTTCTCCTCACAGCCATAAAGGATTCATGTCTGCCTGCAGCTCCACAGGCCTCATTCACAGCTTCAGGCCCATGGCAAACATACATGGGAGTTGGAGAAGTTCTCATCACAGCCAAAAAGGATTCATGTCTGCCAGCAATGCCACAGGCCACATTCACAGATTCAGGCTCAAGGCAACCATACATGGGAGTTGGAAAAGTTCTCATCACAGCCAAAAAGGATTCATGTCTGCCAGCAGTGCCATAGGCCACATTCACAGATTCAGGCCCAAGGAAACCATACATGGGAGTTGGAGAAGTTCTCATCACAGCCAAAAAGGATTCATGACCGCATGCAGTTCCACAGGCCTCACTCACAGACTCTGGCCCAAGACAACCATACATGGGAGTTGGAGAAGTGGTCATTACAGCTAAAAAGTATTCATGCCTGCCTGCAGTGTTACAGGCCTCATGCACAGACTCAGGCCCCTGGCACCCACAAATAGAGAGTTCAAATCACGTCAAAACAGTATTGATTTCAGCCAGCAGTGCCACAGGCCACAATCACTCATTCAGGCCCATGGCTCCCACAAAGAGTAGAGTGGTCCCGTAACAGCAACACAGGCCTCAGGTCAACCTGCAATGGAACAGGCCATTATCATTTATGTAGACACTAGCACCCAGACAGAGGAAAGAGGTCCCATAACAGCAAAACAGGCATCATGTCACCCACCAATGGAACAGGCCAACTTTCAGTGATTTAGGCACTATCACCCAGACAGAGGAGAGAGGTCTCATAACAGCAAACCAGGAACCATGCTACCCAGCAAAGGAACAGTTCAACTTTCAGTGATTTAGGCCCTAGCACCCAGACAGAATAGAGAGGTCCCATAACAGCAAAACAGGCATCATGTCACCCATCAATGCAGCAGGCGATTATCATTAATGTAGACCCCTGGCACCCAGACAGAGGAGAGGTTCACTCCAATTGGGGTATCCCCCAAATTAATAGTACATATAAAAAAAAGGTTGCAAAGTAGGAGGAGGAGGCAACAGGAGGCAAGGAATAATGCCCTGCAATCCTTGGTAGTGGAAGGACATGCGCCAAACTGCTATCCACCTCGGGCCCAGCCGCCACTATGTTTACTCAGTGTGCAGTTAGGGAGGTATAGCAGCCCTGGCCGTGCTTACTGGTCCATGTATCTGTGGTTATGTGGACCACAAGACGGAATGACAGCATTTCAAAGACCAGTAATTCCCTCACCATCCGTAGAGAGGCATTCGGGCCTACCAAATAACCCTGCAGATTCTGTTGCCTACTCGCACCAAAGTAAGGTGTTTCACTTGGACCTGTAGTTGGCGCTGAACGGCCACGTTCTCTCCCAGCAACAGGAGCTCACCAACACCACCATGACCATGCCCACGTCCCTTATTTGATGTTCTCCTCATTTTTTGCATTCACCCACCAAGCTGAAAGATGGTTTCTCTCCGATGTCAGTTTACCTGCCAGTAGTCGAAAATTACGTTCACTAAGGCAGTGCCTGTGTCATAAAAATGCTCTGTGGACCAAGAATGATGTTTTTTGGGCCTAAAACACAATGATTCTCAATATCTATGCAGAAATGTAAAAAAAAAATTGGGTACACTGTATGCACAAGTGGTTTGTGGGCAAGAACAAGTATTTTTGTAATAAAATACAGAATATTAGTATTTCGCTGCTGTAAATTGAAATTAATTATTTATACGCCGGATGCACAACTGCTTTTTTGGACTACAACACGGCTTGTTTCAATTAACCCCCAAAATGCAGTTTTTAACTGCTATGAATTAAAAGTAGATGTTTATACTATGTATGGACATCAGATTTGGGGACCAAGAACACAGGTGCGGTCACCAAAATTCACAAAAGCATTATTTAACTGCTATAAATTGGAATTAATTATTTATACATAGAAACATAGAAACATAGAATGTGTCGGCAGATAAGAACCATTTGGCCCATCTAGTCTGCCCAATATGCTGAATACTATGAATAACCCCAGGCCCTATCTTATATCAAGGATGGCCTTATGCCTATCCCATGCATGCTTAAACTCCTTCACTGTATTTGCAGCTACCACTTCTGCAGGAAGTGGTAGGATCCATGCGTCCACTACTCTCTCACTCTACTCACTATGCGTCCATGCGTCCACTACTCTCTCAGTAAAGTAATTCTTCCTGATATTACTTTTAAACCTTTGCCCCTCTAATTTAAAACTATGTCCTCTTGTAGCAGTTTTTCTTCTTTTAAATATTTTCTCCTCTTTTACCATGATGATTCCCTTTATGTATTTAAAAGTTTCTATCATATCCCCTCTGTCTCTTCTTACTTCCAAGCTATACATGTTAAGGTCCTTTAACCTTTCCTGGTAAGTTTTGTCCTGCAATCCATGTACTAGTTTAGTAGCTCTTCTCTGAACTCTCTCCAAAGTTTCAATATCCTTCTGCAGATATGGTCTCCAGTACTGCACACAATACTCCAAATGAGGTCTCACTAGCGCTCTGTAGAGCGGCACAAGCACCTCCCTCTTTCTACTGTTAATGCCTCTCCCTATACACCCAAGCATTCTGCTGGCATTACCTGCTGTTCTATGACATTGTCTGCCCACCTTTAGGTCGTCTGATATAATGACCCCTAAATCCCTTTCCTCAGATACTGAGGCTAGTACTGTATCACTGATTTTATATTCTGCTCTTGGGTTTTTACACCCCAGGTGCATTATCTTGCACTTATCGACATTAAATTTTAGCTGCCAGATTTTTGACCATTCCTCTATTTTTCCTAAATCCTTTTCCATTTGGTGTATCCCTCCAGGAACATCAACCCTGTTACAAATCTTTGTGTCATCAGCAAAAAGACACACCTTACCATTGAGGCCTTCTGCAATTTCGCTGATAAAGATATTAAACAATATGGGTCCCAGAACAGATCCCTGAAGTACCCCACTGGTAACAATACCATGGTCTGAATATACTCCATTGACTACAACCCTCTGTTTTCTGTCCTTCAGCCACTGCCTAATCCATTCAACAATATGTGAGCTCAAGCTCAAAGACTGCAGTTTATTGATAAGCCTTCTATGTGGGACAGTATCAAAAGCCTTACTAAAGTCCAGATAAGCGATGTCTACTGCACCTCCGCCATCTATAATTTTAGTCACCCAATCAAAAAAGTCAATAAGATTAGTTTGACATGATCTCCCTGAAGTAAACCCATGCTGTTTTTTATCAATCAACCCATGGGTTTTTAGATGTTCCACAATCCTCTCCTTGAGTATGGTTTCCATTAATTTCCCCACTATTGATGTCAGGCTTACTGGCCTATAGTTGCCCGATTCCTCTCTACTACCTTTCTTCTGAATTGGCACAACGTTTGCTAATTTCCAGTGTTCTGGGACGACACCTGTTACCAGTGATTGGTTAAATAAATCTGTTAATGGTTTTGCTAGTACACCTCTAAGCTCTTTTAATAGCTTTGGGTGTAGCCCATCAGGCCCCTGTGATTTATTTGTATTAATTTTAGACAGCTGACTTAGAACCTCTTCCTCTGTAAAGACACATGCATCAAAGGATTCATTAGTCTTCCTCCCTAACTGAGGTCCTTCTCCTTCATTTTCCTTTGTAAAAACTGAACAGAAGTATTCATTGAGGCAGTCAGCTAGTTCTTTATCCTCTTCCATATACCTTCCTTCTTTTGTTTTTAATTTGGTAATTTCTTTTTTTAATTTCCTTTTTTCATTTATGTATCTGACAGATGCACAACAGTTTTTTCAGCCTACAACACGGCTTGTTTCAATGAACCACCAAAATGCAGTTTTTAACTGCTGTAAATTAAAAGTAGATATTTATACTATGTATGGACATCAGATTTGGGGACCCAGAACACGGATGCGTTCACCAAGATTCACAAAAAAGTATTTAACTGCTATAAATTGGAATTAATTATTTATACGACGGATGCACAATTGTTTTTTCCGGCCTACAACACAGCTTTTTTCAATGAAAGCCCAAAATGCAGTTTTTCACTGCTGTAAATTAAATGTAGGTATTTATACCGTGTATGTACACCTGCATTGTGAAGCAGGAATTTAGCTTTTTTCACACAAAAAAAGAGTAATCCACTTTTTTTCAGTTGTAATGTGAAATTGGTATTTAAGCGGTGTATTTCTAAATGCATTGTGGATCAGGATTTCAACTTTTTTGTCAAAAAAACATACTCTTATGCTGTATTTCACAGCAGCAATGTAAAATAGGTGGTTGGAATGGGTATTTCAGACTGTTTGGTGGACCTTAAATAAGGTTTTTTTTTCCTATAAAAAGAAAGAAGAACTATTTCCCTGCAGAAATATAAAATAGGTAGTTGGCCCGTGCATGCAGAACTGTTTTGTGGACAAGGAAAATGGTTTGTCCCCCAAAATTACACAGATTCTCTATTTCACCGCAGAAATGTCAAATATATATTTTGGCCGTGTAAAATAGGCTTTGTGTATCAGGATGACCACTTTTTTTTAACTAAAATACACTGATACACTATCTGATAGCTGAAATTGAATATACGGTTTAGTGCATTGTATACACAAGTGCTCTGTGGCACCACAGAGCCCAGACTAGACAAATGGACTATGTCACCCCTTAACCACCTCAGCTCCCCTAGCTTAAACACCCTTAATGACCAGGCCACTTTTTACAATTCTGCACTACACTACTTTCACCATTTATTGCTCCGTCATACAACTTACCACCCAAATGAATTTTACCTCCTTTTCTTCTCACTAACAGAGCTTTCATTTGGTGCTATTTCATTCTTGCTGACATTTTAACTTTTTTTGATATTTTACTTTTCTTGACAACATTTTTGCAAAAAAAAATAAAAAAATTTTCACTTTCTGTTGGAAAATTTGTCAAATAAAACTAAATTTCTCTATAAATTTTTCTCTAAATTTATTGTTCTACATGTCTTTGATAAAAAAAAAATGCAATAAGTGTATATGTTTTGGTTTGGGTAAAAGTTATAGCGTTTACAAACTATGGTGCAAAAAAGTGAATTTCCGCACTTTGACTTTCTGAGCACCTGTCCTGTTTCCTGACGTACTACAATGCCCAGACAGTAGAAAAACCCCACAAATGACCCCATTTCGGAAAGTAGACACCCTAAGGTATTCGCTGATGGGCATAGTGAGTTCATGGAAGCTTTTATTTTTTGTCACAAGCTAGCGTAAATTGTTTTTTTGTTTTTTTTTCCTACAAAGTCTCATATTCCACTAACTTGTAACAAAAATAAAATTTCACATGAACTCACCATACCACTCACGGAATACTTTGCGGTGTCTGCTTTCTAAAATGGGGTCACTTGTGTAGTATTTTTACTGCCCTGGCATTTCAGGGGGCCCTAAACGTGAGAAGTGGTTTGGAATCCAAATGCGTAAAAATGTCCTGTGAAATCCTAAAGGTACTCATTGGATTTAGGGCCCCTTTGCACGTCTTGGCTGCGAAAAAATGGCACACATGTGGAATCGCCGTACTCAGGAGAAGTAGGGAAATGTGTTTTGGGGTGTATTTTTACATATACCCATACTGTGTGTGAAAAATATCTGTGTAAATGACAACTTTTTCCATTTTTTTAAACAAAGTTGTCAATTTACAGAGATATCTTTTTACACCCAGCATGGTTATATGTAAAAATACACCCCAAAACACATTGCCCTACTTCTCCTGAGTACGGCGATACCACATGAGTGACACTTTTTTGCAGCCAAGATGCGCAAAGGGGCCCAAATTCCAATGAGTACCTTTTAGGAGGGCATTTTTACACATTTTTCTTCTCACGCTTTAGGGCCCCTAAAATGCCAGGGCAGTAAAAATACCCCAAATGTGACCCCATTTTAGAAAGAAGACACCCCAAGGTATTCTGTGAGGGGCATGGCGAGTTCATAGAAGATTTTTTTTTTTTTTGGCACAAAGTCTCCCTTTCCGCTAACTTGTGACAAAAAGTTCAATCATTCCGCAGAAATGTCAAATATATATTTTACACTGATACACTATCTGATAGCTGAAATTGAATATACGGTTTAGTGCATTGTATACACAAGTGCTCTGTGGCACCACAGAGCCCAGACTAGACAAATGGACTATGTCACCCCTTAACCACCTCAGCTCCCCTAGCTTAAACACCCTTAATGACCAGGCCACTTTTTATAATTCTGCACTACACTACTTTCACCATTTATTGCTCCGTCATACAACTTACCACCCAAATGAATTTTACCTCCTTTTCTTCTCACTAACAGAGCTTTCATTTGGTGCTATTTCATTCTTGCTGACATTTTAACTTTTTTTGATATTTTACTTTTCTTGACAACATTTTTGCAAAAAAAAATGAAATTTTTCACTTTCTGTTGGAAAATTTGTCAAATAAAACTAAATTTCTCTATAAATTTTTCTCTAAATTTATTGTTCTACATGTCTTTGATTAAAAAAAAATGCAATAAGTGTATATGTTTTGGTTTGGGTAAAAGTTATAGCGTTTACAAACTATGGTGCAAAAAAGTGAATTTCCGCACTTTGACTTTCTGAGCACCTGTCCTGTTTCCTGACGTACTACAATGCCCAGACAGTAGAAAAACCCCACAAATGACCCCATTTCGGAAAGTAGACACCTAAGGTATTCGCTGATGGGCATAGTGAGTTCATGGAAGCTTTTATTTTTTGTCACAAGCTAGCGTAAATTGTTTTTTTTTTTTTTTTTTTCCTACAAAGTCTCATATTCCACTAACTTGTAACAAAAAATAAAATTTCACATGAACTCACCATACCACTCACGGAATACTTTGCGGTGTCTGCTTTCTAAAATGGGGTCACTTGTGTAGTATTTTTACTGCCCTGGCATTTCAGGGGGCCCTAAACGTGAGAAGTGGTTTGGAATCCAAATGCGTAAAAATGTCCTGTGAAATCCTAAAGGTACTCATTGGATTTAGGGCCCCTTTGCACGTCTTGGCTGCGAAAAAATGGCACACATGTGGAATCGCCGTACTCAGGAGAAGTAGGGAAATGTGTTTTGGGGTGTATTTTACATATACCCATGGCTGGTGTATTTGAGTTTCATTTACAGCATACTTATATAAGTAGATATATATATATATATATAACGCGAGGTTGGTCGCGACGCATGGTTGATTAAGTGTGTGGTTGTGTAAGTGTGACTTAAGATTAAGTGAGGGAGTAACTGCCAGCTACATTATTTGTGGACATTGAGTGGCTGCATTTGACTCTATTGTACACTGGGACTTTCTGCTTTGCAAGCTTCATTGCTGTTTTAACACTTTTTTTTCCCTTTACCAGGGGTTGCACAGGTGAGTAATTAGGGTGTGGCTGCCTAATTAGGAGCCTTTAAGAAGTCAGCAGTAAGGAGAACTCAGCCTTTGAATCCAGAGGAAAAAAAAACTGTCTGGTGTATTTGAGTTTCATTTACAGCATACTTATATAAGTAGATATATATATATATATATAACGCGAGGTTGGTCGCGACGCGTGGTTGATTAAGTGTGTGGTTGTGTAAGTGTGACTTAAGAATAAGTGAGGGAGTAACTGCCAGCTACATTATTTGTGGACATTGAGTGGCTGCATTTGACTCTATTGTACACTGGGACTTTCTGCTTTGCAAGCTTCATTGCTGTTTTAACACTTTTTTTTTTCCTTTACCAGGGGTTGCACAGGTGAGTAATTAGGGTGTGGCTGCCTAATTAGGAGCCTTTAAAAAGTCAGCAGTAAGGAGAACTCAGCCTTTGAATCCAGAGGGAAAAAAAACAGGCTGGTGTATTTGAGTTTCATTTACAGCATACTTATATAAGTAGATATATATATATAACGCGAGGTTGGTCGCGACGCGTGGTTGATTAAGTGTGTGGTTGTGTAAGTGTGACTTAAGATTAAGTGAGGGAGTAACTGCCAGCTACATTATTTGTGGACATTGAGTGGCTGCATTTGACTCTATTGTACACTGGGACTTTCTGCTTTGCAAGCTTCATTGCTATTTTAACACTTTTTTTTTCCTTTACCAGGGGTTGCACAGGTGAGTAATTAGGGTGTGGCTGCCTAATTTAGGAGCCTTTAAGAAGTCAGCAGTAAGGAGAACTCAGCCTTTGAATCCAGAGGAAAAAAAAACAGGCTGGTGTATTTGAGTTTCATTTACAGCATACTTATATAAGTAGATATATATATATATAACGCGAGGTTGGTCGCGACGCGTGGTTGATTAAGTGTGTGGTTGTGTAAGTGTGACTTAAGATTAAGTGAGGGAGTAACTGCCAGCTACATAAATTGTGGACATTGAGTGGCTGCATTTGACTCTATTGTACACTGGTACTTTCTGCTTTGCAAGCTTCATTGCTGTTTTAACACTTTTTTTTTCCTTTACCAGGGGTTGCACAGGTGAGTAATTAGGGTGTCGCTGCCTAATTAGGAGCCTTTAAGAAGTCAGCAGTAAGGAGAACTCAGCCTTTGAATCCAGAGGAAAAAAAAAAACAGGCTGGTGTATTTGAGTTTCATTTACAGCATACTTATATAAGTAGATATATATATATAACGTGAGGTTGGTCGCGACGCGTGGTTGATTAAGTGTGTGGTTGTGTAAGTGTGACTTAAGATTAAGTGACTTCATATTCAGGGACTTCAGTGGGGGACTGAAATTCGTCAGTTCTTGTAACTAGATTATATTGTATTTTTTTTTGTTTTTGTGGTGTAATCCCCATTAGTATGTCTTGCACAATTGACAATGCCATCCAGTGCACATCTTGCATGATATATGCAGTCCTGGAACAGCCGTTTGTGGGTGCATATCTTTGTTCAAAATGTGAGCAAATTACCCGTTTGGAATCGCACATCGAGTCTCCAAACGGGCATATTGCAACACTGAGAGCCACTGACAATTTGCAAAAGAGTTTGCTGCTCACCGAGCAAGCAGTCTTTGGGGTAGATGTGGGGAGGGTGACAGAAAGGAGGCTGAGGAAAGTGAGGTAGCTAGCTGGGTGACAGTAAGAAAGGGGGGTAGAGGGAAGAGTGCCAGGGAGGCTAGCCCTGATCTGACACACCCCAACAAGTTTGCACGTTTGGCAGATGAGGGGATGGCAGCTCAGGGACAGCACCGCTGCAGCCAGACACTTCCTCTGCCGGTCAGGGGAATGTCAGCTCCAGTAAGCAGGGGACCAGGAGAGCAGGGCAGGCCAGACAGGTGCTGGTAGTGGGAGACTCAATTATTAGGGGAACAGATAGGGCGATCTGTCACAAAGATCGTGATCGCCGAACAGTGTGCTGTCTTCCTGGCGCTAGAGTTCGACACATCGCAGATCGGGTTGACAGATTACTGGGAGGGGCTGGAGAAGATCCAGCGGTCATGGTCCATATCGGAACCAATGACAAAGTTAGAGGAAGGTGGAGCGTCCTTAAGAATGATTTCAGGGATTTAGGTCAAAAGCTTAGGGCAAGGACCTCAAAGGTAGTATTTTCCAAAATACTGCCTGTACCACGGGCCACACAAGAGAGGCAGCGGGAGATTAGAGAGGTTAACAAGTGGCTCAAGAACTGGTGTAGGAAGCAGGGTTTTGGGTTCATGGAGAACTGGGCCCACTTTGCTATCGGCTACAGGCTCTATCGTAGGGACGGGCTGCACCTCAATGGGGAAGGGGCAGCCGTGTTGGAGAGAAAGATGGCTAGAAGGTTGGAGGAGTGTTTAAACTACGGACTGGGGGGGAGGGAAATTACATTACAGGAGGGGAAGATAGTGCAGATAGAGAGCGGGGACAAGGTAGTGGGAATGGGGGAGAAATGGAAGGAGGGACTAGAAAAGTTCAGAAAGAAAGGTGTAGGGCAAAAAATATGCATAAACCTCTCAAATGTATGTATACTAATGCCAGAAGCCTGACTAATAAAACTGGGGAACTGGAATTAGTGATGTGTGAGGAGGATTATGACATAGTGGGAATAACTGAGACATGGCTGGACGATAGCTATGACTGGGCTGTTAATGTACAAGGTTACAATCTGTTCAGAAAGGATTGTCAAAACCGGAGAGGGGGAGGGGTCTGCCTTTACATAAAGTCCTGTCTAAAGCCCACACTCCGGGAAGACATCTGTGAGGGACACGAAAATGTGGAGTCATTGTGGGTGGAGATAAATGGAGCCAAAAACAATAATAAATTACTAATAGGAGTTTACTATAAACCACCTAATATACCAGAGTCCGCAGAAAATCTATTACTAAACGAGATAAACAAGGCGGCAAACCATAATGAGGTGGTTATTATGGGGGACTTCAACTACCCAGATATAGACTGGGAAACTGAAACCTGTACATCCCATAAAGGAAACAGGTTCTTGGCAATAGCCAAAGACAATTACCTTTCCCAAATGGTTCAGGACCCAACTAGAGGGACGGCCATACTGGACTTAGTATTAACCAATAGACCTGATAGAACAACCGACGTGCAGGTCGGGGGACACCTGGGAAATAGTGACCATAAAGTAATAACCTTCCAATTATCCTTCAAACGAGAGTTTCTACAGGGAGGAATAAGAATACCGGACTTCAAAAAAGCTAAATTTAGCCAACTAAGAGAGGCCATAGGCCCAATTAACTGGGACATAGTCCTCAAAAATAAAAATACAACCACAAAATGGGAGCTTTTTAAAAGCATTGTAACATCAAATTGTGATCGATGCATACCTTATAGAAATAAAAGGCTAAGAAATAAGAAGAAACCAATGTGGATAAATAGAACTGTAAAAAACAGCAATAAATGACAAAAAGAAAGCATATAAATCACTAAAACAGGAGGGGAGCCAGGAAGCACTGATAAACTATAAGGATAAAAATAGAATATGTAAAAACTAATAAAAACTGCCAAACTAGAGACCGAGAGATTAATTGCCAAAGAGAGCAAAACTAACCCTAAAATGTTTTTCAATTATATAAATGGTAAAAATATAAACCTGAAGGAGTCGGCCCTCTACATAGCAATGAGGGGGAGTTGCAGAAAGCGATGAGGATAAAGCCAAGCTATTAAATATTTTCTTCACCACTGTTTTCACTGAGGAAAATAAACTGTCAGATGAAATGCAAAATGTAAAAGTAAATTCCCCTTTAAAAGTGCCCTGTCTGACCCAGGAAGAAGTACAGCAGCGACTTAAAAAGATTAAAATAGACAAATCGCCAGGACCGGATGGCATACACCCCGTATCCTAAGGGAATTAAGTGATGTCCTAGCCAGACCCTTATTTTTGATATTCACGGACTCCATACTGACAGGGAATGTTCCACCAGACTGGCGTATAGCAAATGTGGTGCCAATATTCAAAAAGGGTCCAAAAACAAAGCCTGGAAATTATAGGCCGGTAAGTTTAACATCTGTTGTGGGTAAACTGTTTGAAGGTTTTGTAAGAGATGCTAACTTGGAGTATCTCAATGAAAATAAGCAAATTACACCATATCAGCATGGCTTCATGAGGGATCGGTCATGTCAAACTAATTTAATCAGTTTCTATGAGGAGGTAAGTTCTAGACTTGACAGCGGCGAATCAATGGATGTCGTATATCTGGACTTCTCCAAAGCATTTGACACTGTACCACATAAAAGGTTAGTATATAAAATGAGAACACTTGGACTAGGAGAAAATATCTGTATGTGGGTAAGTAACTGGCTCAGTAATAGAAAACAGAGGGTGGTTATTAACGGTACACACTCAGATTGGGTCACGGTCACTAGTGGGGTACCTCAGGGTTCAGTATTGGGCCCTATTCTCTTCAATATATTTATTAATGATCTTGTAGAAGGCTTGCACAGTAATATATCAATTTTTGCAGATGACACTAAACTGTGTAAAGTAATTAACACTAAAGAGGACAGTTTTCTGCTACAGAGGGATCTGGATAGATTGGGGGCTTGGGCAGAGAAATGGCAGATGAGGTTTAACACTGACAAATGTAAAGTTATGCACATGGGAAGGAATAATGCAAGTCACCCGTACATACTAAATGGTAAAACACTCAGTAACACTGACATGGAAAAGGATCTAGGAATTTTAATAAATTACAAATTAAGCTGTAAAAACCAGTGTCAGGCAGCTGCTGCTAAGGCCAATAAGATAATGGGTTGCATCAAAAGGGCATAGATGCCCGTGATGAAAATATAGTCTTACCACTTTATAAATCACTAGTCAGACCACACATGGAGTACTGTGTACAGTTCTGGGCTCCCGTGAACAAGGCAGACATAGCAGAGCTAGAGAGGGTTCAGAGGAGGGCAACTAAAGTAATAACTGGAATGGGGCAACTACAGTACCCTGAAAGGGTATCAAAATTAGGGTTATTCACTCTAGAAAAAGACGACTGAGGGGAGATCTAATAACTATGTATAAATATATCAGGGGTCAGTACAAAGATCTCTCCCATCATCTATTTATCCCCAGGACTGTGACTGTGACGAGGGGACATCCTCTGCGTCTGGAGGAAAGAAGGTTTGTACACAAACATAGAAAAGGGTTCTTCACGGTAAGAGCAGTAAGACTATGGAACTCTCTGCCTGAGGAGGTGGTGATGGTGAGTACAATAAAGGAATTCAAGAGGGGCCTGGATGTATTTCTGGAGCGTAATAATATTTCAGGCTATAGCTACTAAAGATGGGTCGTTGATCCAGGGAGTTATTCTGACTGCCTGATTGGAGTCGGGAAGGAATTTTTTCCCCTTAAGTGGGGAAAATTGGCTCTACCTCACAGGGGTTTTTTGCCTTCCTCTGGATCAACTTGCAGGAAACAGGTCGAACTGGATGGACAAATGTCTTTTTTCGGACCTATATACTATGTTACTATGTTTAAACGTACCTGTACTGCAGAGGAGAAATCTCGTCTTGCAGCGCCGCATACACCGACTTCACGTGTCTTCTGACAGCAGCGCAATGCTTCTCTCAGAGTGCACATCAGTGCTGCAGCGTTTTCGTCGGTTGGTTCTTTGGTCTACCTGGAAAATAAAGGGTGGTTAGGGAAAAAAAAAAAAACAGGCAGCAGGCTCATAAACTTGACCGTTACAAACTTTATAAAACCTGAACATAAAACTTTTTTTATCAAACCTGAACATCAAAACTTTTAAAACCTGAACTAACTCAAGATTTTTTTTTCTTGCTACCTGTTTAATTTGTTTTTTTCCTTTTCACTCTTTATTTTCCTTGCAGAAAGCTCTCCTCTCCCATAGGACAATGTGTAAAGTGTAAATCACACAGAGATGGTGCGAAGTACATTATGCACTTCATCCCAAGTGAAAGGAGACGTTTCTATCGTTTCACATTTCTGCTGTAGCACACCAGCACCCCTATGTGTGAGGGTCTCTCAAAACCAAGTATCCTGAGAGACCCTAGAGCCTAAGTGGAAAAACTACCTGTGTCCTGCAATCCCTACGTCCCTAAGTGTACCTGAGTGTGGTACTTCCGGAAACACTCCACTAGGCATAGGGCAGGGTGGTCAGGACAGTCAGAAGAGAAATAACGGGTGTCACGCCTTATTCCACTCCTGCTACATCTTTTTCGGGGTGGCGGTTGGGTTGAGGTACCAGCAACGACATTGGAGAAATGTCGCTCGTGTAGACGGCTCATTAGACTGGTGGTTGGGGCCACGGAACCTCCTGGATTCAGGAGGTTCTCGATGATCTCTTCCTGAAATTTGAGGAAGGATCCTGTTCTCCCAGTCTTACTGTAGAGAACAAAACTATTATATATAGCCAATTGTATTAAATATACAGACACCTTCTTATACCAGCGTCTGGTGCGTTGGGAAATCAAATACAGGGCCAACATCTGGTCATTCAAGTCCACCCCTCCCATGTGGAGGTTATAGTCGTGTACTGAGAGGGGCTTTTCAACGACACTGGTTGCCCGTTCAATTTGGACTGTCGTGTCTGCGTGAATGGAGGAGAGCATGTAAACGTCACGCTTGTCTCTCCATTTCACCGTGAGCAGTTTTCGGTTACACAAGGCAGCCCTCTCCCCCCTTGCGAGACGGGTGGTAATGAGCCATTGGGGGAAGTCCCGGCGACTAGGTCGCATGGTGCAACAGCAGCCAATCTTTTGGCTGTCCCACATAGAAGGCTTATCAATAAACTGCAGTCTTTGAGCTTGGGCTCACATATTGTTGAATGGATTAGGCAGTGGCTGAAGGACAGAAAACAGAGGGTTGTAGTCAATGGAGTATATTCAGACCATGGTATTGTTACCAGTGGGGTACCTCAGGGATCTGCTCTGGGACCCATATTGTTTAATATCTTTATCAGCGAAATTGCAGAAGGCCTCAATGGTAAGGTGTGTCTTTTTGCTGATGACACAAAGATTTGTAACAGGGTTGATGTTCCTGGAGGGATACACCAAATGGAAAAGGATTTGGGAAAACTAGAGGAATGGTCAAAAATCTGGCAACTAAAATTTAGTGTTGACAAGTGCAAGATAATGCACCTGGGGCGTAAAAACCCAAGAGCAGAATATAAAATCAGTGATACAGTACTAACCTCAGTATCTGAGGAAAGGGATTTAGGGGTCATTATATCAGACGACCTAAAGGTGGGCAGACAATGTCATAGAGCAGCAGGTAATGCCAGCAGAATGCTTGGGTGTATAGGGAGAGGCATTAACAGTAGAAAGAGGGAGGTGCTCATGCCGCTCTACAGAGCACTAGTGAGACCTCATTTAGAGTATTGTGTGCAGTACTAGAGACCATATCTGCAGAAGGATATTGAAACTTTGGAGAGAGTTCAGAGAAGAGCTACTAAACTAGTACATGGATTGCAGGACAAAACTTACCAGGAAAGGTTAAAGGACCTTAACATGTATAGCTTGGAAGTAAGAAGAGACAGAGGGGATATGATAGAAACTTTTAAATACATAAAGGGAAGCATCACGGTAAAAGAGGAGAGAATATTTAAAAGAAGAAAAACTGCTACAAGAGGACATTGTTTTAAATTAGAGGGGCAAAGGTTTAAAAGTAACATCAAGAAGAATTACTTTACTGAGAGAGTAGTGGACGCATGGAATAGCCTTCCTGCAGAAGTGGTAGCTGCAAATACAGTGAAGGAGTTTAAGCATGCATGGGATAGGCATAAGGCCATCCTTCATATAAGATAGGGCCTAGGACTACTCATAGTATTCAGCATATTGGGCAGACTAGATGGGCCAAATGGTTCTTATCTGCCGACACATTCTATGTTTCTATGTTTCTATCTGTTCTAAGAACAAATGCCTGAAGAGGTCCACACTTGTGTAGAAATTGTCCACATAAAGATGGTACCCCTTGCCGAATAAGGGTGACACCAAGTCCTAGACTATCTTCCCACTGCTCCCCAGGTAGTCAGGGCAACCGACCGGCTCCAGGGTCTGATCTTTTCCCTCATAGATCCGAAATTTGTGTGTATAGCCTGTGGCCCTTTCACAGAGCTTATACAATTTGACCCCATACCAGGCGTGCTTGCTTGGGATGTACTGTTTGAAGCCAAGGCGCCTGGTAAAATGTATGAGGGACTCATCTACGCAGATGTTTTGTGCGGGGGTATACAAATCTGCAAATTTCAGGTTGAAGTGGTCTATGACGGGCTGATTTTTGTGGAGCCGGTCAAAAGCTGGGAGGCCTCTGGGACGAGAGGTGGTGTTGTCGCTAAAGTGCAGGAAACGCAGGATGGTCTCAAATCGTGTCCTGGACATGGCAGCAGAGTACATGGGCATGTGATGAATTGGGTTTGTGGACCAATATGACCGCAATTCGTTCTTTTTTTTCAGGCCCATGTTGAGGAGAAGGCCCAGAAAAGTTTTTAATTCGGAAACTTGGACTGGTTTCCACCGGAAAGGCTGGGCATAGAAGCTTTCCGGGTTGGCGGTAATAAACTGATTGGCATACCGATTTTTTTCAGCCACGACTAAGTCATAGAGCTCCGCAGTAAAGAACAGCTCAAAAAACCCCAGTGCCGATCCGATCTGAGCTGTCTCCACCCAAACTTCTGACTGGGCGGTGAAAGGGGGAACTAATTGTGCGGCTGAAGTTGGGGGCTGCCAATCAGGGTTTGCCAGCACCTCCTGGATTCTAGGGGCTCTACGGGCCTGTCTGTGCGGTGGCTGCGACGGGGGAATTACTGCACGTGCCACCGTACCAGCTTCAACTGCCCTTCTGGTGCTCTCCACTTCACATGTTGTACGGCAGTGCTGGTAGTAGGTCCAGGATGGGCTGCACTGCTGGTGTATGCCTCACCACGTAATCCGGCAGCGCCAGCCCCACTCTGCTCCCCTTGAAACGGATCCTGCGCTACCTGTGGTCTAGCGACACGGGGCCTGGTACGCCTGGTGGTATCAGGGACCTCAACCTCCTCGTCCGAACTTTGGGTCAGACTGACACTGCTTTCTACAGGTTCATATTCTGACCCGCTAGATTCATCAGATGAGGGTTCCCATTCCTCATCCGACTGGGTCAGAATCCTGTATGCCTCTTCAGAGGAATACCCCTTATTTGACATTTGGACGACTAAATTTAGGGGGTATTCCCTGAGACTACCCAAGAAAAAGAGCAAGCCTGTCTTACAAATGGGAGGGTAGCGAAGTACAGAAGCTGCTGTGATTGATAAAAAAGATCAAAATAGATTTTTTTTTATCGCCGCAGCGCTTGTGAAGTGATTGTGCAGTGATTACAAAAAAAAAAAAATTTGTCACTGCGGCGGGGCGGGCGTGGGTGAACGCACGTGTGGGCGACCGATCAGGTCTGATCGGGCAAACACTGCGTTTTGGGTGGGGGGCGAACTAAGGTGACACTAATACTATTATAGATCTGACTGTAATCAGTTCTGATCACTTACAGATACTATAAAGTACCAACGCTGATTAGCGCTACGCTAATCAGCGAATCAGTGACTGTGGTGCGGTGGGCTGGGCGCTAAAGCTAACTACCTACCAAAGGGGGCCTAAACTAATCTAAACCTAAAAGTCAATCCTGGTGAAAAAAAAGATGACAGATTGCACTGATCACTTTTTTCCCTTTCACTAGATGATTGACAGGTGACTGAGAGGGATGATCAAGGGGTTAATTGGGGTGATGGGGGGGTGATCAGGGCCTGAAGTGTGGTGCTTGGTGTACTCACTGTAGAGATGTGCTCTCTACTGGGTCCAACCGACGAAAAGGACCCAGCAGAGAGCACAGAAGCCATTTAATGCATTATATTTATAAATGCATTTCATGGCTCTTGGTTCGTTTTTTTAAAAATCACCAGCCTGCCAGCGCAGATCATTGGCTGGCAGGCTGGTGACGAACTTCCCCTTCCCCCAATGAAGGAGCATTTTCTCCTTCATTGAGCTACCAAAAAGGATAAGTACGTGACTCCAGCTTATAAAGAGGCTGGGTCAAATGCTGCACTCAGCCAATCACAGCCATTCCATTAGTAGGCATGGCTGTGATGGCTTCTTAGGGCAAGAAGTAAAACGTTTGCTGATTGGCTGCTGTGCACCCCTTCAGAAAGAGGGAAGAAATCGCTCAAACAACGGACCCGAACTTAAACTTGTCCCGAACACCCCAAAATTCGGTACGAACCCAAACTATACAGTTCGGGTTCACTCAACTCTAGTTATAATACCAAATCCATTTTTTTCTTGGCAAAAATTGAAAATTGATCATATAGATTTCATTTATGTCATGTTTGGGCTCACCTATATAATCATAATCAGTTCAAGATATGTTGCATATTTGCTATGCAAAATCTGTTCTGCAAAAAAAAAAATCTCCATCAAACTTTATTTTGGAGTTGTGATTCTTTCACGGTTTTGTAAAAGTTATGCAGAACATAGTATCACTCTCTTTCAAACTTCATCTGAGAGGTACACACTGTTATGTATCTTCATTTGTTTTCCCAGGAGTTTAATTGAACCTTTACAACTTTCTGAATCCACTAGAGTAAAATGTAACATCTTCAATAAAAGCAAGAAGTGCAAACAGTTGGAAAGCGTGGAGTGTTGATTTATTGAACGAAGGTACTCCCAACAGATTTTGCTGAAAGAGATATGGTAAATTGAGAGACAGGACCAATAGCTGTAGCTCGAGCTCATAAAGAGGAAGAATTGATTTTCAATGTTGTTTTCAATTCCATGTGACCTGAACACATATTGAAAATATAATTCCATTTAATTGAAACATCATCTTTAAGTATAGATATTGACTTAGGTAAACCTTTTGTGACAGTTCCACCTAATGGAACTTGTAAGTACTTTTATGTCTACACTCACAATTTGTGTGTGCAGGTAACTTTTATTCATATTCTTTCTTTCCTGAAGAAATATATGAAGCACATGAAGAAATACTTTAGGCTATTTTTGTATATATATATATATATATATATATATATATATATATATAGTGCTAATGCCCAATACAATACCCTTACTGAAATCATTTGGCTTCCCCTGTAAAGCATATGGATTTGTTGTGCCCTAGAGAATCTGAGACACTTTGTGGTCACTATCCACTTTAGCTAATTGATGGAGGTTCTGAAAGAGGAATCCTCCTATATCCGGCGTTTTAATCCATTCATTATAAAGCTAATATAAAATGCATACAATGTGAGTAAGGATTCAAAGAGATAATTCCTGTTTTGCCTCCTCAGGCCCTGTACTAAACAGTTTATAATTTTTTCTAGGGTGCCTTTAACATATTTATTCTCAGCCTGTTAGAACGTGTTTAGAACAAAACAAAAAATCTTTATTGAAATATTCTCAAGTAAAATAACTGGGATTAAGTTTGCTTCACCAGGCCATGAAGTGTGGCTGAGCCCGAGCGGGGCGTTATTGAACCTTCCGGCTCACCCACACATCAATCAATCATTTGATGTGTGGGTGAGCCGGAAGGTTCAATAACGCCCGGCTCGGGCTCAGCCACACTTCATGGCCTGGTGAAGCAAACTTAATCCCAGTTATTTTACTTAAGAATATTTCAATAAAGATTTTTTGTTTTGTTCTAAACACGTTCTAACAGGCTGAGAATAATGATAATTTTTCTAGACGTGCAACTTAGTATCTTTTATCATTTGTTAATTAGTGCCTTTAACATATTACCATATGTTCACAAAAAATTTATGTTCATACAGTGTTACTGCAGATATTAATTTTATATATGAAGTCTTATCTGAAATATAATGTTTGCATTTAACATGCAGTACTGAATATTTTATTTCCTCACCTCAGCAGCATATCTGCTCACCCATAGCCAACAGTTGACAAGCAAAGTTTTGGAATAAAACAAATTAGCAGAAAATAGTAGCAATCATGTCAGCACTGTTGGCTTTCAGGTACCTCAGTGGTAATTCATACAGATTAATAACTCAACCATGCTCAAGTCCAAGTATAGTAGGAATACCTATCTTTTGATGACATGGCTTCTAATTATATATTGATACTATGTGTGCTTCCCTCTTAATACTTAGTTAATTAGGCATTCAATCTTATTTAATCAATGTACAGGTAATTACAGGTAGTTAATCAATCACTGCTTAGTTAATTAGTTGTGCTTTCCCAAATTACATTTGATAAAAGAATATAGCTTACATTTTAATCTATTTTTATTATTGTATTCATTTTTTTAAATATTAAAGTTGAAATTTATCAAGAGACAAGAGAGTAAATATGACAGCTGGATGGTTTTAAAATACATGCTTTATTGCCTTCAACTACATTAAAAGGTGTTTTGTTCTACATCAGCTATGTGCCAAGTTCTTGTATCCCTGAAAGCCATTAACTTTTGTCACTACTAAACCAAAATCTGCAATCCTTCAAAATGCCTATGCTGTCCACATGCCTAAGCAGTATCTAGTTGAAGAACCCTTACTTATCGGCTGCCCTAAGCCACTCCCTCAATTGTGTAGTTATTGATTTATGGGCAGGTAACAAGGCTGATAACAAACCCGGGGGAATTGCCCTAGATTGACAAACCTAGATCATATTAGCCTAGACTTTATTGTTTCTTCAGATTGTCCTGGGACTTCCTGCTTTAAAGGAGGCAGAAAGAGCTGCTTCTCTCAGAGGCTGGACATTTTGTTGTAGCATGGTTGTTGTATAGATTGCTTGTCTTCAATACCAATTCTGAAACACATTACAGTACACACATTTTATTTATACTGGGTGGCCATTTTTATGCTTATCACAACTTTTTATGAATTTTAAATGACAAATAACAAGTTTAGCATAACTGACATATGAGGGATTGAATTGAGCAAAATTATTTACTATAACTAGAAATAAAATGTGTTTTGGTTTTAATTTATTTAAATATTAATTAAAATGCAATACTTATAAATAGGGTAGATAGATAGATAGATAGATAGATAGATAGATAGATAGATAGGTGGACAAAATTGTTGGTACCCTTCTGTTAAAAAAAAAAAAATCCCACAACGGTCACTGAAGTAACTTGAAACTGACAAAAGCAATATTAAACAAAAATCAGGTAATGAAAATCAGACATTGCTTGGGAATTGTGATTCAACAGAATAATTATTTATAAAGCAAACTAATGAAACTGGCCTAGACAAAAATGATGGTACTCCTAGAAAAGATAGAAAATAATTTGACCATAGTGATATGTTAAACTTAGGTGTGTACTGTAGTCAGCATCACAGGTGTCTTTAAACTTGTTAGTCTGCCTATTTAAAGGGTGAAAAGTAGTCACTGTGCTGTTTGATATCATGGACCAAATCTCTTAGGAGATTAGAAAGAAAAATATAGACAAAAATTTTAAAGCTAAAGGTTACTACAGCTAAAGCTGTTACTACAGTTACACATATTATTCAAAAGTTACAGGACTGTGGCAAACCTCTCTGGATCTGGCCGCATGAGGAAAATCGATGACAAATTGAAGAGATGGATAAGACAAATGGTAACCAAAAGGCCCAGAACAACTTCCAAAGAGATTAGAGGTGAACTCCAAGGTCAAGGTACATTAGTGTCAGATCTCACTATCCATTACTGCCAAAGTGGACTTAATGTAAGTAATTTGCTTTCACTGTTGAAAGCAAATCATAAAAAAGTGAGAAAGACATTTGCTAGAATACAAATTGACAAGTCACAAAGCTTCTTAAAAAATGTCCTTTGGACAGATAAGTCAAAACTGAAAGTTTTAAACAAGTCATATCAGCTCTTTGTTGACAGTTGCAAAAACGAAGCATACAAAGAAAAGAACATTGTACCTAATAAAAAAAAATAGAGAAGGTTTGGTTATGTTTTAGGGCTGTCTTTATGCATATGGCACTGGGTCTTCAATCTGTACAGAGTACAAAGAAATCTCAAAACTATTAAGGCATTCTGGATTGAAATGTGCCCAGTGTCAGAAAGCTTGGTTTCAGTTGCAAGTCATGGGTCCTCCAACAGGATAATGACCCAAAACACACAGCTAAAAATATCCAAGAGGAGCAAAGCATTGGGCTATTCTGGTGGCCTTCTATGAGACCTGATCTAAATCCTATTTAACATCTGTGGAAAGAGCTGAAACATGCAGTCTGGAGAAGGCACCAAACCTGAGACATCTTGGGATTAGGCAGTGGGGTTGGCGTCACTTAGGTAGACAGGCACACTTTAGCAGGGACACCATAGAAGTTTCAGTCCAAACAATGGGAATTTTGCTCAACTGACCTTAGCCAGTTTTATTGTCAGTTTGTGGTTAGAGATGTTCCGAACTATTCGCCAGCGAACAGTTGTAGCTTGTTCGCGTTCGCCTCGGCGGGCGAACATATGCGATGTTCGGTCAGACCCCTATACATCATCATTAAGCAAACTTTGACCCTATACCTCACAGTCAGCAAACACATTCCAGCCAATCAGCAGCATACCCTCCCTCCCAGACCCTCCCATCTCCTGGACAGCATCCATTTTAGATTCATTCGGAGGCTGCAGTCTTAGTGAGAGGAGGAACAACTGTGAATCAACACAATATTTGTCCGCGTACACACCGGAGAGAGCGGCGGTAACCTGAAGGAACGGGCTCTGTCCCTTCCGTATATATTGAAAGATAAAGAAGATGGTACCGCGCTAGAGAGGAACAGCAATCCGCAGCAATCAGAATCCTTATCTTGGAGTAGTCCTAGAGACGAAGTTCACATTCAGTCTCTGGTCTCAGAGTGATCGTGGACACAATTTCTTATCCCGACATGGACCGCATAGGAGATCTCACACACCGTGCAGATTGTACGGCGTCCCGATTCAGCCACCAACATCCGGTTCCGGGTAGGAGTACTGGACCTTAGATCAGGGAAAAAGACAAGACCACTGGTGCGGTATCTTTGATAGAATGTAAAAGCGCAAGTTTATTTTACTTACAAAATCCACGATAAAATGAACATATATATACAAAGGCCCGACCGGGTTTCACCGTACTGCTGCTGATTTAATAAGGAAATCGATAGCTAGGCTAGTGTATTCAGTGTCCACTCCAGTCCTGAAAGACTCATCTGATCTCTGCTGTAAGGACAGCGTCCTGATAACACCCCAAAAAGCCCTTTTTAGGGCTGCTACATTAGTCTGCTTTTATTTATTTTTTCTCCATATATATATTGCAGTTGCCTGGCCTGCCCATGTGTGAGGAGCTGCAGGCCCACAGACTGTAGTGTGCCCACTGCCAGTGCCCACCACTCATACCGTGTGGCACAGGACTTTGCAACAAAAAAAGGCATTTCATTTTTACCCTTTAATCTAAGGTTAGTTGCCTGCCAGTGCGTGTAAGGCTGACTTCCACTGACTGTAGTGTGCCTACTGCCAGTGCCCACCACTCATACCGTGTGGCAGAGGATTTTTGCATAAAAAAGGCATTTAATTTTTACCCTTTAATCTAAGGTTAGTTGCCTGCCAGTGTGTGTCAGGCCCACTTCCACTGACTGTAGTGTGCTCACTGCCAGTGCCCACCACTCATACCGGGTGGCACAGTAGCTTGCCGATAAGTAAGGCATTTAATTTTTACCCTTTAATCTATGGTTAGTTTCCTGCCAGTGTGTGTCAGGCCCACTTCCAATGACTGTAGTGTGTCCACTGCCAGTGCCCACCACTCATACCGGGTGGCACAGTACCTTGCATGCATAGTACCACTAATAAAAAAAAAAAATTACAGGCAGAGGCAGGCCACCCCGCAGGGGCCGTCGTGGTGCTGTGATTTCCTTTGGCCCTAGAATAAGGCCCAGTGTTCAGAGGCCACATACCCTGAACTCGAAAAATTCTGAGGACATATTTGACTGGCTTACACAGGACACCCAATCTAATACAGCTTCCGCTCGGAAACTTGACTCGCCATCCTCCTCCAGCTCAGCTTCGGGCACCTCTCAAGTTACCACTCGCCCGCCACCACCACCAACACCAGCACCACAGCCACTTCATTTGATCTGTCAGAAGAGTTATTTACACATCAGTTGGAAGAAATGAGTGATGCGCAACCATTATTGCCAGAGGATGTAGATAACAGGGATATGTCTCAGTCAGACAGCATTACACACATGGATGTACGGTGTGATGATGATGATGTTGTACCCGCTGCTGCTTCCTTTGCTGAATTTTCAGATACAAGTGAAGCGGTTGATGATGATGATGTGTCTGTGGATGTCACGTGGGTGCCCGCTCAAAGAGAAGAAGAACAGGGGGAGAGTTCAGATGGGGAGACAGAGAGGAGGAGGAGACGAGTTGGAAGCAGGGGGAGGTCGTTGCAAATAGCTAGTGGCACAGTCAGACAGCATGTATCGGCACCAGGGGTTAGCCAGACAGCACGCCAATCAATGCATGCTGTTGCCACCACCAGAATGCCGTCATTGCAAAGCTCAGCAGTGTGGCATTTTTTTGTGTGTCTGCCTCTGATAAAAGCGATGCCATTTGCAACCTGTGCCAAAAGAAACTGAGTCTTGGGAAGTCCAACACCCACCTAGGTACAACTGCTTTGCGAAGGCACATGATCTCACATCACAAACGCCTATGGGATCAACACATGAGTACAAGCAGCACACAAACCCAAAGCCACCATGCTCCTCCTGGTCCAGCATCTTCAGCCACGTCAACCACTGCTGTCCTCCCTGCCCCCTCTCAACCACCTGTCACTCCGCCTCTCACCTTCGGCAATTCCTGCTCATCTGCCCACAGTCAGGTGTCTGTCAAGGAAATGTTTGAGCGTAAGAAGCCAATGTCACAGAGTCACCCCCTTGCCTTGTCATGTGTGTGTCAACTATTGACAACAACTCTTTGCGGTTGTTTGCAGTGCGTTAAAAGGGGAGTTTGGTCTGTCACTGTGAAGCGGGCATTACCCTTACACTAGTCTTCAAGGTTGAGAAGAATAATAGGCAGCACTCACCACGGCTTTTCGTTTCTTCCTTTTATTTCATGCAAAAATTAAACACACGGTTAGGCAGCAGTCATAGCCCAATTTCACCCACAGCGGCGACGGCCGTTTCGCGCAAGCTCACTGCTCTTCTTCTGGCCACTACCAAATAAATTTTTGCATGAAATAAAAGGAAGAAACGAAAAGCCGTGGTGAGTGCTGCCTATTATTCTTCTCAACCTTGAAGACTCGTTTAACACTATTGACTGTATAGGAGAATGCACCTGTTTGCACGGTAAAAGGGATTACCGCAGAAGCCTTAAATGAATAGTGTATCGGAGTAGCCAAGGATAGTGCCACCGGTCTATATTCGTTATTATTACCCTTACACTACCTGATCGATACAACATCATACCTGATTGTATACACACACTGGATGTTTTAAAGCACGTTATTCCAAACAATTTAGGAATGTTAGAGAATTTATGCCCTTTATGGATTAAAACCAGACTCTGCATCAACTACGTAATTTTCCATGGGAGTTTTGCCATGGATCCCCCTCCGCCATGCCACAGTCCAGGTGTTAGTCCCCTTGAAACAACTTTCATCACTATTGTGGCCAGAAAGATTCCCTGTGGGTTTTAAAATTGAATGCTAACCAAACAGGTGCCGTGAGTTACAGCTGATTTCTGAACTTAGCCGCAATGATCCCGGGAGCAATGCCAAACATGTGATGTTCATATCTGCTCCGGCACTCTATGGGTATGTTTTGAATCTTGTATAGCGATACCCCAACACAATGGAGGTAAGAGCAGCAATATATGAGATACGGTAGGACGCCACCATCTACATATAGAGACTTTTTACCATATTAATCAGGAAGCCTAATAAGAGAACAAACGTGGACTTTTTTCCTTCAATTTTTGGTCTGGACAAAAGGACAATTTGTCTATGAGTGGATGATCGCTATTGAAGTTTATATTTTCTTCCCAGAAACATATCCGCTATGTATGTCATAATTAATGTGCATATTGGTATTATGTAATTTTAGTATGTGAAATATTGTTTCTACAATTGGTTTTATAATAAATTTATTTTTGATATATTTAGCGTTCGTTTTCTTATTGGCTCCAGTAGATGAGTGCCATATCCTAATGCAGATTAGATAAATATATTTTTTTGGTGTATTGAAGCTTACACCAGTTGGATACTGAGCACCAATTCCCTCTACAAACTGGTAGAGCCGTCTTTAAATACACCTGTTTTGGGTTTTAAAATTCGCCTGCCTATTGAGGTCCATGGCGGTTCGCCCGGTTTGCCCGTTCGCGAACATCTGAGGAAGTTCGCGTTCGCCGTTCGCGAACGGAAAATTTTATGTTCGTGACATCACTATTTGTGGTACAGGACATAAAAATAAACAAAAATCCTCTCTCTGTCCGGCTATAACTATACAGCCGGATAACCTCACTGACCCAGTGCCGGCTTAATACCGGGCAATAAATATAGCAGCAAGTCCATACCACTTGATGTGCTCTCACAGGCATGAGGCAGATGGTGTATTCAGAGGCTGAAAGCAAGTGCTCATGCACAAAAACGTTTTTTTGCGTTCCGTATACTGGCCGTTTTTTAGTTTAGCATGCTGTACTTATACTGAACAATTCATTTCAATGGTTCAGCAAAAATAACGGAAGTGTCTCCATGCGTTTCCATATTTACGTACAGTGAAAAGATAAAACATGCCCTCTTATTGCTTGCAAATCACGGTGCTTGGCTCGATGCAAGTCAATGGGTCCGCAAAAACAACGGAATACATATGGAATGTAACTGTATGTCATCCGTTTGTATTCTGTTTTTGTGGAACACATGTTCTTCTGGTTTAAGGCCAGCCTAATTTTGCCATGTGCTCCTTGTTGCCAAATATTGGTAGATCACGTGACCTGGAAATTTCCTGAGGCCTTGAGTAGCTGCCATTCAGAAAAGTTTGAAGATGGATGTTGAGAAGTTAATCAAACTCATTCAAGAAAGATCCCAAATCTGGGACACCCGCAGTGAGGATTACCATGACCGTGTAGCTAAGGAGTGGGCATGGGAGGAAGTGGCACAACATATGATGGCCAGCCAATGGGAGAAGGCTAATGCCAAAATGCGGCGTGAGTTAGGTAAGACTACCCATGCAGAACTTTTTTTATTTGAAACTATATTTAAATGTACATTTGATGCAGCAGCGTAGCTACTGGGCCCCTGCAGATGAGCGTTGCTCATGCTGCGAGTCTGCAGCACTGCTCCCGGCCTGACCTCCCAGCACTGCTGGGGTTCATATAGCACTATATTGATCTATGATGCTATATTAACCGTTTTACAGTTCTGGAATGTATTGGCTAACACTGGAAGCATTATGTCACTGTTTATCAAAAACCTTCCCATAACTGTTTTAAGCGGTACACCATATCATAAATGAAGATAATGCAATCTCACCCCTTGCAGCGATGGGAGTACAGGCTGGGCACTGCAGACTGGCAGCATGATCAATGGTTGTCTGCAATTTCACATTGGGGAAGCAGGCCTATTGTGTGATTAGCAGCACAACTATGAAGGGCCACATCCAGGGGTGCAGGATGGTTTCAAGGTAATTAACCTATCCCAACACATTTTTTCTCCAACTGATTTGTCTGTATTGGAGAAAGGTCGGACTTTCTCACCTTGTGTAGCCTTTGATTAATTTACAGCGGTAAAGAATCTTCATTTCTTTGCCCGCTCACTTCTTTTAAATAGATGGCATCACAAGGAAGAGTATTTGGAGAATTTAAACAGCTATGAAGAACAACAAGTGATCCAGTGTTTGGAGGAGCTAGATGGACAGTGTGAACAATCTAATTCAGAGGAGATTCCATCCTCCATAAAATGTAAGTTTAAAAAATTCCCCCTCTGTCTTTATGTCCAGCTATTGATTTGTTTGTGAGACTTGTCTCTAGTGAATTTAAGAACATGCCAAAGACTATTCCAAAAGATAACCTATCTAGAGCGCAACGTCTGATAAAGGGGGAAATATTGTAGTGTGGCCTCATAGTCTATACGAACGAGAGCCACACAGACAATGGAAAGAGCGGGCTTGTTACAAGAAATTAACCTTTAATACTCTACATTAATTTGAAGAGGAGCTGACCAGGATCTTGGATAAGGCAGAAGATCAAATAATATCTAAGGCCTTACATGATGCCCTAACTGTGAAAGAACCTACTGTGCCAACCTTATACCTCTTACCGAAGATTCATAAAAATTCCAGCATGCCTCCAGGTAGGCCGATTATCTCAGGTAGAGGGAATTTAACTGAAAAAGTGGGGCGGTACCTTGATTCTCAATTCAAGAAGAGTGTAGTCAGCCTGGCATCATATGTGAAGGACACAACTGATTTTGTACGGAAAATTGAAGGGATTTCCCTTGGGGAGGACACATTAATGGTAACTTGTGATGTGGAATCCCTATACACTAGTATCTTCCATCAAGATGGGATTCAGCCAGTGGAATTAGTAGTAAAAGATTGGTTTTGCTATTGTTTGTTTTGATGTAGAATTTGCTCAACGAATCAATTGTTCGAATGACAAGCCGAAGATTTGAAGACAAGATTTAGAAAGTGTGGGTACAGTTAACGTTCAATTAAGAAAGTGTATAATAGAGCAAAGGCAAGTGGTCGTCATAATCTTCTCTTCTCTGAAAGACAAAAGTCGGATGATAACAAAGCAAGATTCATTTCAGAATATCATGCCAGATGGTTTGAAATGAAGGACTTTTTAAAAATATTTTGGCCGGTCTTCTTAACAGGCCAGACCCTATTCTAACTAAATACCTAGGACTGGGACCATAGTTAATGGTGAAACAGTCCAAGAACTTAAGGGACTATTTAGTTTGGAGCTCTTTTTCAAAACAAGCTACCCCATTGTTTCCGGGGGTTAGTAAACCCAGGTGGGGTTTTTCACCATGTGAAAAATGTATTGCGTGCCCAAACATGGAGAGAGCTATTTCTTTCCAAGATTCAAGTCAGGAGAAAACTGACTGACCACCCAATCTCTGACATGTTCGAGCACTGCAGTTGTATACTATGCAACGTGCCTTTGCCCAAAAATCTACGTGGGTTTAACCTCACGTGAATTAAAAGTGAGGGTGCGCGAACACATCAGAAATATTATAGCAGCTACCGAGGAGAGAGATTTGAGGAATTTGAAACTGATTGCTAAACATTTTAAATCCCATCATGGGTGCAATTCTAGGGTCCTGAAAGTTTGTGCCATTGATGGAATTTTGAAAAATGTTCGGGTTGGTGATATTTCAAAAAGGTTGGCACAACTGAAGTCTAAGTGGATTTATAAATTGAATACCCTACGCCCAAACGAGTTGAACAAGTCCAATGGGTTTGCATCATTCATGTAATTATCTTTCCCTGGGTCTCCATTTTGCCATCGCTGGTTTTAATATTTCATGTAACGTGATTATTTCTTTAGCTGTTGTTGTCGTCATGAGGTTTTAGTATAATTTTTCCTTTTTCTCCCTTTTTTGTTTTGTTTGGGCACACATACTTTTTCCTGTGGCCTATGTTGCTCTATCTGTGTATCTTTTCAATTAAGGACCATTGGATAATATATAGATATGGCTAATGGATATGTTATAAGTGGGTATAGAAAGTGAGGCTATGAATGCTGATTAAGGTACCATGCATCACATAACTAGGTTGAGGGGGAATGAAGGCAGAACACATGCAGTATTTTATTATTTTTCTTTATTTTTAATTTTTTTGTCAGTTTTTTTTCAACAATCCGTTCATCATTTTTTCACATTATATGCGTTTCATTATTTTCTATTTATTCACATGGTTTCATGATTTATTGGTTGCATTAGTTATTAATTTTTAATTTCAAGTGGAACTTTTCGTGTATAATACTTATTTGTTGCTTAAATGGATCTATTATTATTCGATTATGGGTATACTTATTTATAATCACGTATTTATGCTTTTTATAATCATGATTATATTTACTAACAATTGTATGTGATGTATTTGCGATGTATTTTTATGTTTAATCATGTATTTCACTTTTGTATTTTTCATTATTATTGTCCAATGAGTATTTCACTTTTACACAATACTTGATAAATATTACATCACATTATTTTAGGAGTTTTTGGTGTATATATTTGTTCTTTTATCTTTTATTTATTTTTAGTGACCTTGTCATTATTCATTGTCATTAGGACTTATTGTTATCCGTTCATGGATATATGTATTATGTATTTTATATTATGGTTGTATGTGCCATCATTATCTAGTAAACTGTATGCAATTTGTTTATGATTCATCTATATTTCATCTAAATTTATTTTTATTAAAAACTAAAATACTTATGTATCCTTCTTTGGGTGGCCACCACTTTCCTTCTTCTCTCCTGCTTTGTTTTCTTTTCTGTTCTTATTTTGTTAGGTAATTAGATTTAATTGCTTCAATACGCTTGCATTGCTGTTGTACTTGATTGCTAGGAGCTATTTGGCCTGTACGTGACGTGGATGCCGTGAGCGCGATCTTGTGATATCCAACACGAGTTTGCGTCCCCTTCATCATCAAGTGATCGGAATACAATCATGTGACCCGGTCATGTGGTGTCTTTTCCGGATCGCACGTGGGGCCTGCACTATCATTACTAGATGTAGGGGTGTATCTATCACGAGGAAAACAAGGAATTTGCTTAGGGCGCACTTGCCAATGGGGTGGCAAAATGCCGGTATACTCAGATCCGATGGTATAATCTAACCCCCAGCCAGGAGTTCCCATGGTGATGGGGACGTTTGCCTGGGGGTAAGAATATACCATCGGATCTGAGTTTTTACAATCTCAGTGACATCGTGAAAACACAAATCTGATGGTATATTCTTTCTAACCCCTAGGCATTCCCATGGTGATGGGGACGCCGCATGCCTGGGGTTTAGAATATACAGGGCCCCGCCGCTCACAGGATTATACATTTATTAACTGTATACTGTAACTTTAACTTTAAATGAGCGCTTTTCTCTTTACTAGGGTATCTTACTCTCAGCAACGATAACAGGCAGTGTGGGCGGCGCTCACTCACTGATGTCCCGTGCCTGCCTTTCCCATTAGGTGGCGCAGGAGCGTGATGTCAGTGAGTGAGCACCACCCGCACTGCCTGTTATTGAAGCTAAGAGTAAGATACCCTAGTAAAGAAATAAGCGCTCATTTAAAGTTAAAGTTATAGATTACAGTTAATAAATGTATTATCCTGTGAGCAGGGGGAGGGGGATCTGTGGATTGCACCGTCAAGGGGGAGGGATCTGTGAACGGCACTGTCACGGGGGGGGGGATCTGTTGATGGCACTGTTATGAGTGGAATCCGTGGATGGCACTTTTATGGGGGGGGGGGGGGCTGTAGATGGCGCTGTAATGGGGGGGATCTGTGGATGACACTGCTATGGGGGGAATCTGTGGATGGTACTGTTATGGGTGGGATCTGTGGATGACACTGTCATGGAGGTGGGATTTGTGGATGGCACTGTCATGGGTGGGGGATCTGTGGATGGCACTGTTATGGGGGATCTTTGGATGACACTGTTGTCGGTGGGGGATCTGTGGATGGCACTGTTATGGGTGGGGGATCGGTGAAAGGCATTGTTATGGTGGGGGGATCTGTGGATGACACTGTTATGGAGGAGGATCTGTGGATGGCCCTGTCATCAGTGGGGAACTGTGGATGGCACTGTTATGCGGGGGATCTGTGGATGACACAGTCATGGAGGGGGATCTGTGGATGGCACTGTTATGGGAGTGGGATCTGTGGATGGCACTGTAATGGGGGGTTGTGTGTATGACACTGTCATGGGGGTATCTGTGGATGGCACTGTCATGGGTGGGGGATCTGTAGATGGCATTGTTATCGGGGGGATTGTGGGTGATTCTGTCATGGGGGGATCTGTGGATGGCACTGTCATGGGTGGGGGATCTGTGGATGGCACTGTTATGGGTGGGATCTGTGGATGACACTGCAATCAGTGGTGGATCTGTGGATGGCACCGTTATGGAGGGGGGGATCTGGGCATGGCACTGTTATGGGTGGGGATCTGTGGATGGCACTGTTATGGGGGGGAACTGTGAAAGACACTGTCATGGGGGAGGAATCTGTGGATGGCACTGTTATGGGTGGGGGATCTGTGCATGACACTGTTATGGGGGGGATCTGTGGATGGCACTGTCATAGGAAGGGGATCTGTGGATGGCACTGTTATGGGGGGATGAGTGTATGACACTGTCATGGGGGGGATCTGTGGATGGCACTGTCACGGGTGGGGGATTTGTAGATGGCACTGTTATGGGGGGATCTGTGGGTCACACTGTCATGGGGGGATCTGTGGATGGCACTGTCATGGGTGGGGGATCTGTGGATGGCACTGTTATGGGTGGAATCTGTAGATGACACTGTCATGGGGGTGGGATCTGTGGATGGCACTGTCATGGGTGGGGGATCTGTGGATGGCGCTGTTATGGAGGGATCTGTGGATGACACTGTAATCGGGGGGGGGGGGGTCTGTGGATGGCACTGTTATGGGAGGGGATCTGTGGATGGCACTGTTATGGGGGGATCTGTGGATGACACTGTAATCGGGGGGATCTGTGGATGGCACTGTTATGGGGGTGGGATCTGTGGATGGCATTGTTATGGTGGGGGGATCCGTGGAAGGCAATGTTATGGTGGGAGGATGTGTGTATGACACTGCCATGGGGGGGATCTGTGGATAGCACTGTCATGGGTGGGTGATCTGTGGATGGCACTGTTATGGGTGGGGGATGGGATCTGTGGATGGCACTGTTATGGGGGGGATCTGTGGATGACACTGTCATGTGGGGGGATATGTGGATGGCACTGTCATGGGTGGAGGATCTGTGCATGACACTGTCATGGGGAGTCTGTGGATGGCACTGTCATGGGAGGGGGATCTGTGGATGGCACTGTTATGGGGGGATGTGTGTATGACACTGTCATGGGAGGATCTGTGGATGGCACTGTCATGGGTGTGGGATCTGTAGATGGCACTGTTATGGAGGGGGGATATGTGGATGACACTGTCATATGGGGGGATATGTGGATGACACTGTCATGGGTGGGGGATCTGTGCATGACACTGTCATGGGGGGGATCTGTGGATGGCATTGTCATAGGAGGGGTATCTGTGGATGGCACTGTTATGCGGGGGACGTGTGTATGACACTGTCATGGGGGATCTGTGGATGGCCCTGTCATTGCTGGGGGATCTGTAGATGGCATTGTTATGGGGGGATCTGTGGGTGTCACTGTCATGGGGGGATCTGTGGATGGCACTGTCATGGGAGGGGATCTGTAGATGGCACTGTTATGGGGGGATCTGTGGATGGTACTGTCATGGGTGGGGGATCTGTGGATGGCACTGTTATGGGGGTATTTTTGGATGACACTGTAATAGGTGGGGGATCTGTGGAAGGCATTGTTATGGTGAGGAGATCAGTGGATGACACTGTTTGGGTGGGATCTGTGAATGGCACTGTCATGGGTGGGGGATGTGTGGATGACACTGTTATGCGGGGGATCTGTGGATGACACAGTCATGGAGGGGGATCTGTGGATGGCACTGTCATGGGTAGGGGATCTGTGGATGGCACTATTTTGGGAGGATCTGTCTATGACACTGTCATGGGGGGGATCTGTAGATGGCACTGTTTTTGGGGGGATCTGTGGGTGACACTGTCATAGGGGGATCTGTGGATGGAACTGTCATGGGTGGGGGATCTGTGGATGGCATTGTTATGCGGGGGATCTGTGGATGACACTGCCATGGGGGGGATCTGTGGATGGCACTGTCATGGGTGGGGGATCTGTGGATGGCACTGTTATGGGTGGAATCTGTGGATGACACTGTCATGTGGGGGGATATGTGGATGGCACTGTCATGGGTGGAGGATCTGTGGATGACAGTGTCATGGGCGGGGGATCTGTTGATAGCACTGTTATGGGGGGGATCTGTGTATGACACTGTCATGGGGGGATCTATGGAAGGCACTGTCATGGGTGGGGGATCTGTGGACGGCACTGTTATGGGGAAGATCTGTGGATGACACTGTAATGGTGAGTGTGATCTGTGGATGTCACTCTTTAGGGGGATCTGTGGATAGCACTGTTATGGGGGGATCTGTGGATGACACTGTCATGGGGAGATCTGTGAATGGCACTGTCATGTGGTGGGGATCTGTGGATGGCACTGTTATGGGGGGGATTTGTAGATGACACTGTCATGGGGGGGATCTGTGGATGGCACTGTCATGGGTGGGGGATCTGTGGATGACACTGTTATGGGGGGGAATCTGTGTATGACACTGTCATGGAGTGGGATCTGTGAATGGCACTGTCATGGGCGGGGGATCTGTGGAACGCATTGTTATGGTGGGGGGATCTGTGGATGACACTCTCATGGGGGGGGATCTGTGGATGGAACTGTCATTGGTGGGGGATGTGTGGATGACACTGTTATGCGGGGGATCTGTGGATGACACAGTCATGGAGGGGGATCTGTGGATGGCACTGTCATGTGCAGGGGATCTGTGGATGGCACTGTTTTGGGATGATCTGTCTATGACACTGTCATGGGGGGGATCTGTAGATGGCACTGTTTTTGGGGGGATCTGTGGGTGACACTGTCATAGGGGGATCTGTGGATGGAACTGTCATGGGTGGGGGATCTGTGGATGGCACTGTTATGCGGGGGATCTGTGGATGACACTGCCATGGGGGGGATCTGTGGATGGCACTGTCATGGGTGGGGGATCTGTGGATGGCACTGTTATGGGGGATCTGTGGATGACACTGTCATGTGGGGGGATATGTGGATGGCTCTGTCATGGGTGGAGGATCTGTGGATGACACAGTCATGGAGGGTGATCTGTGGATGGCAGTGTCATGGGCGGGAGATCTGTTGATGGCACTGTTAAGGGGGAGGGATCTGTGAATGGCACTGTCATGGGTGTGGGATCTGTGGACGGCAGTGTTATGGGGAAGATCTGTGGATGACACTGTCATGGTGAGTGCGATCTGTGGATGTCACTCTTTAGGGGGATCTGTGGATAGCACTGTTATGGGGGGATCTGTGGATGACACTGTCATGGGGGGGATCTGTGAATGGCACTGTTATGGGTGGGGGATCTGTGGATGGCACTGTTATGGGGGATTTGTAGATGACACTGTCATGGGGGGATCTGTGGATGGCACTGTCATGGGTGGGGATCTGTGGATGACACTGTTATGGGGGAATCTGTGTATGACACTGTCATGGAGTGGGATCTGTGAATGGCACTGTCATGGGCGGGGATCCGTGGAAGGCATTGTTATGGTGGGGATCTGTGGATGACACTGTCATGAGGGGATCTGTGAATGGCACTGTTATGGGTGGAGGATCTGTGGATGGCACTGTTATGGGGGATCTGTAGATGACACTGTCATGGAGGGATCTGTGGATGGCACTGTCATGGGTGGGGATCTGTGGATGACACTGTTATGGGGGAATCTGTGTATGACACTGTCATGGAGTGGGATCTGTGAATGGCACTGTCATGGGCGGGGGATCCGTGGAAGGCATTGTTATGGTGGGGGATCTGTGGATGACACTGTCATGGGGGGGATCTGTGGATGGAACTGTCATTGGTGGGGGATCTGTGGATGGCACTTTTATGGGAGGGATCTGTGGATGACACAGTCATGGAGTGTGATCTGTGAATGGCACTGTCATGGGCCGGGGATCTGTGGAAGGCATTGTTATAGTGGGGGGATCTGTGGATGGCACTGTCATGGGGGGGATCTGTGGGTGACACTGTCATAGGGGGATCTGTGGATGGAACTGTCATGGGCGGGGGATCTGTGGATGGCACTGTTATGCGGAGGATCTGTGGATGACACTGCCATGGGGGGGATCTGTGGATGACACAGTCATGGAGGGTGATCTGTGGATGGCAGTGTCATGGGCGGTGGATCTGTTGATGGCACTGTTATGGGGGGGATCTGTGTATGACACTGTCATGGGGGGATCTATGGAAGGCACTGTCATGGGTGGGGATCTGTAGATGGCACTGTTATGGGGGATCTGTGAATAGCACTGTCATGGGTGGGGGATCTGTGGACGGCACTGTTATGGGGAAGATCTGTGGATGACACTGTCATGGTGAGTGCGATTTGTGGATGTCACTCTTTAGGGGGATCTGTGGATAGCACTGTTATGGGGGATCTGTGGATGACACTGTCATGGGGGATCTGTGAATGGCACTGTCATGGGTGGGGATCTGTGGATGGCACTGTTATGGGGGATTTGTAGATGACACTGTCATGGGGGGGATCTGTGGATGGCACTGTCATGGGTGGGGGATCTGTGGATGACACTGTTATGGGGGCGAATCTGTGTATGACACTGTCATGGAGGGGGATCTGTGGGTGGCACTGTCATGGGCAGGGGATCTGTGGATGGCACTGTTTTGGGAGGATCTGTCTATGACACTGTCATTGGGGGGGATCTGTAGATGGTACTGTTTTTGGGGGGATCTGTGGGTGACACTGTCATAGGGGGATCTGTGGATGGAACTGTCATGGGTGGGGATCTGTGGATGGCACTGTTATGCGGGGGATCTGTGGATGACACTGCCATGTGGGGGATCTGTGGATGGCACTGTCATGGGTGGGGGATCTGTGGATGGCACTGTTATGGGTGGAATCTGTGGATGACACTGTCATGTGGGGGGATATGTGGATGGCACTGTCATGGGTGGAGGATCTGTGGATGACACAGTCATGGAGGGTGATCTGTGGATGGCAGTGTCATAGGCGGGGGATCTGTTGATGGCACTGTTATGGGGGGGATCTGTATATGACACTGTCATGGGGGGATCTATGGAAGGCACTGTCATGGGTGGGGGATCTGTAGATGGCACTGTTATGGGAGGGGGATCTGTGAATGGCACTGTCATGGGTGGCGGATCTGTGGACGGCACTGTTATGGGGAAGATCTGTGGATGACACTGTCATGGTGAGTGCGATCTGTGGATGTCACTCTTTAGGGGGATCTGTGGATAGCACTGTTATGGGGGATCTGTGGATGACACTGTCATGGGGGGGATCTGTGAATGGCACTGTCATGGGTGGGGGATCTGTGGATGGCACTGTTATGGGGGGGATTTGTAGATGACACTGTCATGGGGGGATCTGTGGATGGCACTGTCATGGGTGGGGATCTGTGGATGACACTGTTATGGGGGAATCTGTGTATGACACTGTCATGGAGTGGGATCTGTGAATGGCACTGTCATGGGCGGGGGATCTGTGGAACGCATTGTTATGGTGGGGGGATCTGTGGATGACACTGTCATGGGGGGGATCTGTGGATGGCACTGTCATGGGTGGGGGATCTGTGGATGACACCGTTATGCGGGGGAATCTGTGTATGACACTGTCATGGAGTGGGATCTGTGAATGGCACTGTCATGGGCAGGGGATCCGTGGAAGGCATTGTTATGGTGGGGGATCTGTGGATGACACTGTCATGGGGGGGATTTGTGGATGGAACTGTCATTGGTGGGGGATCTGTGGATGGCACTTTTATGGGAGGGATCTGTGGATGACACAGTCATGGAGTGGGATCTGTGAATGGCACTGTCATGGGCCGGGGATCTGTGGAAGGCATTGTTATAGTGGGGGGATCTGTGGATGGCACTGTCATGGGTGGGGGATCTGTGGATGTCACTGTTATGGGGGGATCTGTGGATGACATAGTCATGGAGGGTTATCTGTGGATGGCACTGTCATGGGCGGGGGATCTGTGGATGGCACTGTTATGGGGGGAATCTGTGTATGACACTGTCATGGACGGCACTGTTATGGGGAGGATCTGTGGATTACACTGTCATTGTGAGTGCCATCTGTGGATGGCACTCTGTAGGGGGATCTGTAGATGGCACTGTTATGGTCGGGGGATCTGTGGAAGGCATTGTTATAGTGGGGGGATCTGTGGATGACACTGTCATGGGGGGGATCTGTGGATGGCACTGTCATGGGTGGCGGATCTGTAGATGGCACTGTTATGGGGGGGATCTGTGGATGACACAGTCATGGAAAGGGATCTGTGGATGACACTGTCATGGGGGGATCTGTGGATGGAACTGTCATGGGTGGGGGATCTGTGGATGGCACTTTTATGGGGGGGATCTGTGGATGACAGTCATGGAGGGTGATCTGTGGATGGCACTGTCATGGGTGGGGGATCTGTAGATGGCACTGTTATGGGGGGGATCTGTGTATGACACTGTCATGGGGGAATCTATGGATGGCACTGTCATGGGTGGGGGATCTGTAGATGGCACTGTTATGGGGGGGATCTGTGAATTGCACTGTCATGGGTGGGGGATCTGTGGACTGCACTGTTATGGGGAAGATCTGTGGATAACACTGTCATGGTGAGTGCGATCTGTGGATGGCACTCTTTAGGGGGATCTGTGGATAGCACTGTTATGGGGAGGATCTGTGGATGACACTGTCATGGGTGCGGGATCTGTGGATGGCACTGTCATGGGGGGGATCTGTAGATTACACTGTCATGGGGGGGATCTGTGGATGGCACTGTTATGGGGGGGATCTGTAGATGACACTGTTTTTGGGGGATCTGTAGGTGACACTGTCATAGGGGGATCTGTGGATGGAACTGTCATGGGTGGGGGATCTGTGGATGACACTGTCATGGGTGCGGGATCTGTGGATGGCACTGTCATGGAGGGGATCTGTAGATTACACTGTCATGGGGGGGATCTGTGGATGGCACTGTCATGGATGGGGGTTCTGTGGATGGCACTGTTATGGGGGGGATCTGTAGATGACACTGTTTTTGGGGGGATCTGTGGATGGAACTGTCATGGGTGGGGGATCTATGGATGAAACTGCCATGGGGGGATCTGTGGATGGCACTGTTATGGGTGGGGATCTGTGGATTGCACTGTTATGGGGGTATCTGTGGATGACATTGTCATGTGGGGGGATATGTGGATATCACTGTCATGGGTGGAGGATCTGTGGATGACACAGTCATGGAGGGTGATCTGTGGATGGCAGTGTCATGGGCGGGGGATCTGTTGATGGCACTGTTATGGGGGGGATCTGTGTATGACACTGTCATGGGGGGATCTATGGAAGGCACTGTCATGGGTGGGGGATCTGTAGATGGCACTGTTATGGGGGGGATCTGAGAATGGCACTGTCATGGGTGGGGGATCTGTGGACGGCACTGTTATGGAGAAGATCTGTGGATGACTCTGTCATGGTGAGTGCGATCTGTGGATGTCACTCTTTAGGGGGATCTGTGGATAGCACTGTTATGGGGGGATCTGTGGATGACACTGTCATGGGGGGGGGGATCTGTGAATGGCACTGTCATGGGTGGGGGATCAGTGGATGGCACTGTTATGGGGGGAACTGTGGATGACACTGTCATGGGGGGGATCTGTGGATGGCACTGTCATGGGTGGGGGATCTGTGGATGTCACTGTTATGGGGGGGAATCTGTGTATGACACTGTCATGGAGTGGGATCTGTGAATGGCACTGTCATGTGCCGGGGATCTGTGGAAGGCATTGTTATAGTGGGGGATCTGTGGATGGCACTGTCATGGGTGGGGGATCTGTGGATGTCACTGTTATGGGGGGATCTGTGGATGACATAGTCATGGAGGGTGATCTGTGGATGGCACTGTCATGGGCGGGGGATCTGTGGACGGCACTGTTATGGGGGAATCTGTGTATGACACTGTCATGGGTGGGGGATCAGTGGACGGCACTGTTATGGGGAGGATCTGTGGATTACACTGTCATAGTGAGTGCGATCTGTGGATGGCACTCTTTAGGGGGATCTGTGAATGGCACTGTTATGGTCGGGGGATCTGTGGAAGGCATTGTTATAGTGGGGGGATCTGTGGATGACACTGTCATGGGGGGGATCTGTGGATGGCACTGTCATGGGTGGGGCATCTGTAGATGGCACTGTTATGGGGGGGATCTGTGGATGACACAGTCATGGAAAGGGATCTGTGAATGGCACTGTCATGGGCGGGGGATCTGTGAAAGGCATTGTTATGGTGGGGGATCTGTGGATGACACTGTCATGGGGGGGATCTGTGGATGGAACTGTCATGGGTGGGGGATCTGTGGATGGCACTGTCATGGGGGGGATCTGTGGATGGCACTGCTATGGGGGGGGATCTGTGTATGACACTGTCATGGGGGATTCTATGGATGGCACTGTCATGGGTGGGGGATCTGTAGATGGCACTGTTATGGGGGAGATCTGTGAATTGCACTGTCATGGGTGGGGGATCTGTGGACTGCACTGTTATGGGGAAGATCTGTGGATAACACTGTCATGGTGAGTGCGATCTGTGGATGGCACTCTTTAGGGGGATCTGTGGATAGCTCTGTTATGGGGAGGATTTGTGGATGACACTGTCATAGGTGCGGGATCTGTGGATGACACTGTTATGGGGGGGATCTGTAGATGACACTGTCATGGGGGGATCTGTGAATGGCACTGTCATGGGCGGGGGATCTGTGGAAGGCATTGTTATATTTGGAGATCTGAGGATGACACTGTCATGGGGGGGAACTGTGGATGACACTGTTATGGGGGGGGATCTGTAGATGACACTGTCATGGGGGGATCTGTGAATGGAACTGTCATGGGTGGGGAATCTGTGGATGGCACTTTTATGGGGGGGATCTGTGGATGACACAGTCATGGAGTGGGATCTGTGAATGGCACTGTCATGGGCGGGTGATCTGTAGAAGGCATTGTTATAGTGGGGGGATCTGTGGATGGCACTGTCATGGGTGGGGGATCAGTGGATGGCACTGTTATGGGGGGAACTGTGGATGACACAGTCATGGAGGGTGATCTGTGGATGGCACTGTCATGGGCGGGGGATCTGTGTATGACACTGTCATGGGGGGATCTATGGAAGGCACTGTCATGGGTGGGGTATCTGTAGATGGCACTGTTATGGGCGGGGGATCTGTGGGAGGCATTGTTATAGTGGGGGGATATGTGGATGACACTGTCATGGGGGGGATCTGTGGATGGCACTGTTATGGGTGGGGGATCTGTGGATGGCAGTGTTATGGGGGGATCTGTGGATGACACAATCATGGTGAGTGTGATCTGTGAATGGCACTCTTTAGGGGGATCTCTGGATAGCACTGTTATGGGGGGGATCTGTGGATGACACTGTCATGGGTGGGAGATCTGTGGATGGCACTGTTATGGGGGGGATCTGTAGATGCCACTGTCATGGGGGGGATCTGTGGATGGAACTGTCATGGGTGGGGGATCTGTGGATGGCACTGTTATGGGGGGGATCTGTATATGACACTGTCATGGGGGGGGGATCTGTGGATGGCACTGTCATGGGTGGGAGATCTGTGGATGACACTGTTATGGGGGGGAATCTGTGTATGACACGGTCATGGGTGGGGGAATCTATGGATGGCACTGTCATGGGTTGGGGATCTATAGATGGCACTGTTATGGTGGGATCTGTGGATGGCACTGTCATGAGTGGGGGATCTATGGCTTGCTCTGTTTTTGGGGGAATCTTTGGATGACACTGTCATGGGGAGGGGGATCTATGGATGGCACTCTTTAGGGTTATCTGTGGAAGGCACTGTTATGGGGAGGGGGATCTCTGGATCATGGATGACTGATCTTTGTAAAGTGGTTGAATTTACACTTTATATTATTATATCTAAAGATTTTCTTTAAATAATAGATGCAACATTTGGAACAGAAAGCACAAAATATTGGCTTTCGTTATTCACTTTTAAATACAGAAAGCAAGATGTGAAGATCTAACAGGAAAGAGTGAAGCCTAAAGAGGAAGGGGTTTGGCCTTGACAGGAAGTATGTGGGTCAAATTTATATTAGGGAGGTGCCCGAGTTTAGTCTCGCCTAGGGCAGCACAATACCAAGATACACCACTGACCAGAGGTAAGTCTTAATTAGGCCACACATGTGTTAAATGTATAGGATTAGTGGAGTGGATTATTTAAACTGTGCTCCGCATTGATGACGCCACCCCCTGACAAAGGTACGCCGAAATGCACTTTGGGGTTGGCCTCATCCTGGACGGAGCACAGTGTGGGTAACTGTTCTATTTGCTAATCATTGGCCTTTGGCCTTTTACTTGCACGTGCACTTTATTGTTTCTTTGTAATTTAATTTGGAGCTATTTTCATGCTGTGTTTTCCCTCCATGTGATGTCATTTTCTTGCACTTGTTTTGTTTTTAATGTATGCTAATCATGTTATGAATAAATGTATTAGTAAATAAACCTTAATTGTTATTAAAAACGGTCTGGTAGTTCTTTGTAGGTTGTATTCTATTGTGTAATTAGCAGCACAACTATGAAGGGCCACATCCAGGGGTGAGATACATTTATTGCAAAAATGTACCTCCCCCTTAGTACCTGTTTGGATAAAAAACTTGTATAATTGCTGAATTTTTGGGAAGTTGATGTAGTGCACTTTATATACTACTCACTTTTGCCCTCAATTTAGAAAGAATATCAGTGTTTTCTGACGTAATTGATTATTATATCACATATTTATATAAATCTACTGTGCCATTGTAGTATTTAATATTATGAACAAATGTAATTATTATTTTTTCACTATGTCAATTATAATTTTTGGTGTGTATGTTGTGTTTTAACAGTTCCTAAAGTAAATGGCATTCATGTAGTGATCAATTTCACCTGGAATCAATACAATCCAAGGGTCATATCGGTGGTGGATGTTTATATATAGTTTCATATATGGGTATGTATACATGCCACCTAAAATTTCTGCATCCCATGGATAATTCTATTTATGAAGAGATCATTTATGATGCTTCCACAAAAAAAAAAACAGATGCTAATCCTCATTCATTTGCAATTTAAGCACCGTGGACAAACTTGAGGAAGAAGGGCAAAATTCCAGCAGCTCCCAAGAGGAGAAAAAAGCTGCTACTGAGATACATTCCCCACGTTTTGTGACCGATGAGGAGGATGACAGCACACAGGAGCTGCCCACTTCCCAACTGCAGGGAGAAGCTTCTGGTGTGGAAGCTGGAGGAGTTACCGCTTCCAGATTAGAAGCCCAGGCCTGGCAACATCTGCGGAGAAGGGGGGTTAGGGCCAATCCATCTTCTTGCCTTGATAGTCGAGCAGTGGTTGATGGGCAGGTGCTCAATTATTTGAGCGAGAGAAGGAAGAAAGGTAAAGAGGAGCGGATGCTTGGTGGCCTAGCTCCCCTGATCCAAGGCTGGTTGCAATAAAAAACCACAATGTTTATGGTTATGATGACATCTGTGGCCTCTATAATGGATTCCAAACCTGACACACTGGAGCTACTTTGGTTTATTAATGCCGTGAAGGAGCAAGTGTATGCCCGGTCTCTTCAGCCCCAACCAGGACCCAGCATGCCACAAATGCACATTCGCCCTACCAGTCTTCCGATGTCCCTGTATTCAAAGGACCCCCAAACTTCTTGGCACCCGCAGTATCAAACACAAAGCTCCACCAAACAACAGTACAATCCACCTGCTGATGGGGGTGTTATTCCAGGCCAAAGTATTGGCCCTTTCACCAGAGATCTTTTGTAATTGTGATTTGTGTATATTTTATTTTGGACAGTTAAATTATGGCTGAATGTGAAGCCTTTATAATTGTATTTTTTTAAATAAAAACTGGGGACAATCGAATCTGCTGTGGATGTCTTTTTTTTTAATAAAAAAATTCAATATTACAAAATAATTTATGTCAAACATCAAGGGTCACAAGTGACAATGCAAACACATAGTTATATTTATTTACAAACCATATGAATTTAAAAAAGTATAGTAAGTATAGTGAAAGCAATCGGCAAACATATATAGATAGGTGACATCTTCTTTAGGCCTCATGCACACGAACGTGTGCACCCCGTGCCTGTATTGCGGACTGCATTTGCGGATCCGCAATACACGGGCACCATTCCGTGGCCATTCCGCATCACGGATGCGGACCCATTCATTTCTATGGGTCCGCAAATCCGGAGATGCGGAACGGTGCGGAATGGAATGACGGAACGGAACACTACGGAAGCACTACGGAGTGCTTCCGCGGGGTTCCATTCCGTACTTCCGTCCCGCAAAAAGATAGAACATGTCCTATCTTTTTGCGGAACGGGTAGATTGCGGACACATTCAAGTGAATGGGTCCGCGATCCGCTGCGGATGCCCGACGGCCGGTGCCCGAGCATTGCGGGCCACAATTTGCGGCACGCAATACGGGCACGGGGTGCCTAAGTTCGTGTGCATGAGGCCTTGATGTGTGACGATCCCAACAAGGATTATTGAAAACCATTGTAACGTGTAGTGATGAGCGAGCATGCTCGGCCGAATACCTGTTCGACTCATCTCCACTAGAGATGAGCGAACACCTGGATGTTCGGGTTCGAGAAGTTCGGCCGAACTTCCCAAAAATGTTCCTGTTCGGGATCCGAACTCGACCCGAACTTTATCCCGAACCCGAACCCGATTGAAGTCAAAGGGGACCCAAACTTTTAGGCACTGTACCCAAATAGTCCAGGAACGGGCTAGAGGGCTGCCAAAGGCAGCAAAATGTAGGTAAATCCCCTGCAAACAAAAGTGGATAGGGAAATGAATTAAAATAAAATAAAATAAATAAAATTTAACCAATATCAATTGGAGAGAGGTCCCACTGCAAGGAATCATGCGTCATATCACTCAACACTGGAGAAGGCCACTTTCAGTTATTTCGGCCCCAGCACCCAGACAGAGGAGAGAGGTCCCACAGCAAGGAATCATGCATCATATCAACCACCACTGGAGAAGGACACTTTCAGTTATTTAGGCCCAGCACCCAGACAGAGGAGAGAGGTCCCACAGCAAGGAATCATGCGTCATATCAACCACCACCGGAGAAGGCCACTCTCAGTTATTTCGGCCCAGCACTCAGACAGAGGAGAGAGGTCCCACAGCAAGGAATCATGCGTCATATGATATCAACCACCACCGGAGAAGGCCACTTTCAGTTATTTTGGCCCCACCACCCATACAGAGGAGAGGTTCATTCAACTTTGGGTTGCACGGCAAGATCATGGTAAAGTTAAAAAAATGAGGATTCAATAAAGAAGTGCCCCGGAGTACAAGAATACATGGTTGAGGGGGAGTCAGTTATAAATGTATATTCTGCACAAGGGAGGGACAGGTCCTGTGGGATCCATGCCTGGTTCATTTTTATGAACGTCAGCTTGTCCACGTTGGCTGTGGACAGGCGGCTGCGTTTGTCAGTAATGACGCCCCCTGCCGTGCTGAATACACGTTCAGACAAAACGCTGGCCGCTGGGCAGGTCAGCAGCACCTCCAAGGCATAAAATGCTAACTCTGGCCACGGGGACAATTTGGAGACCCAGAAGTTGAATGGGGCCGAACCATCAGTCAGTACGTGGAGGGGTGTGCAGACGTACTGTTCAACCATATTAGTGAAATGCTGCCTCCTGCTAACATGTTCCGTATCAGGTGGTGGTGCAGTTAGCTGTGGCGTGGAGACAAAACTTTTCCACATTTCTGCCATGCTAACCCTGCCCTCAGAGGAGCTGGCCGTGACACAGCTGCGTTGGCGACCTCTTGCTCCTCCTCTGCCTTCGTCTTGGGCTTCCAACTGATCCCCTGTGACATTTGGGAATGCTCTCAGGAGCGCCTCTACCAGCGTGCGCTTGTACTCACGCATCTTCCTATCACGCTACAGTGCAGGAAGTAAGGTGGGCACATTATCTTTGTACCGGGGATCCAGCAGGGTGGCAACCCAGTAGTCCGCACATGTTAAAATTTGGGCAACTCTGCTGTCATTGCACAGGCACTGCAGTATGTAGTCGCTCATGTGTGCCAGACTCCCCAAAGGTAAGGACAAGCTGTCCTCTGTGGGAGGCGTATCGTCATCGTCCTCCGTATCCCCCCAGCCACGCACCAGTGATGGGCCTGAGCTGTGTCTGGTGCCACCCCGCTGTGAACCTGCTTCATCCTCATCCTCCTCCACCTCCTCCTCATCCTCCTCGTCCTCCAGTAGTGGGCCCTGGCTGGCCACATTTGTACCTGGCCTCTGCTGTTGCGAAAAACCTCCCTCTGAGCCACTTCTAACAGACTGGCCTGAAAGTGCTAAAAATGACCCCTCATCCTCCTCCTCCTCCTCCTGTGCCACCTCCTCTTCCATCATCGCCATAAGCGTTTTCTCAAGGAGACATAGAAATGGTATTGTAACGCTGATAACGGTGTCATCGCCACTGGCCATGTTGGTGGAGTACTCGAAACAGCGCAACAGGGCACACAGGTCTCGCATGGAGGCCCAATCATTGGTGGTGAAGTGGTGCTGTTCCGCAGTGTGACTGACGCGTACGTGCTGCAGCTGACACTCCACTATGGCCTGCTGCTGCTCGCACAGTCTCTCCAGCATGTGCAAGGTGGAGTTCCACCTGGTGGGCACGTCGCATATGAGGTGGTGAGCGGGAAGGCCGAAGTTCCGCTGTAGCGCAGACAGGCGAGCAGTGGCAGGATGTGAACGCCGGAAGTGCGCACAGACGGCCCTCACTTTATGCAGCAGCTCTGACATGTCGGGGTAGTTGTGAAAGAACTTCTGCACCACCAAATTCAGCACATGCGCCAGGCAAGGGATGTGCGTCAAACCGGCTAGTCCCAGAGCTGCGACGAGATTTCGCCCATTATCGCACACCACCAGGCCGGGCTTGAGGCCCACCGGCAGAAACCACTCGTCGGTCTGTTGTTCAATGCCCCGCCACAACTCCTGCACGGTGTGGGGCCTGTCCCCCAAACATATGAGTTTCAGAAAGGCCTGCTGACGTTTACCCCGGGCTGTGCTGAAGTTGGTGGTGAAGGTGTGTGGCTGACTGGATGAGCTGGTGGAAGCAGGTGGGCCTGGTGGGCACGTCGCATATGAGGTGGTGAGTGGGAAGGCCGAAGTTCCGCTGTAGCGCATACAGGCGAGCAGTGGCAGGATGTGAACGCCGGAAGCGCGCACAGACGGCCCTCACTTTATGCAGCAGCTCTGACATGTCGGGGTAGTTGTGAATGAACTTCTACACCACCAAATTCAGCACATGCGCCAGGCAAGGGATGTGCGTCAAACCAGCTAGTCCCAGAGCTGCGACGAGATTTCGCCCATTATCGATCACCACCAGGCCGGGCTTGAGGCCCACCGGCAGAAACGACTCGTCGGTCTGTTGTTCAATGCACCGCCACAACTCCTGCACGGTGTGGGGCCTGTCCCCCAAATATGAGTTTCAGAAAGGCCTGCTGACGTTTACCCCGGGCTGTGCTGAAGTTGGTGGTGAAGGTGTGTGGCTGACTGGATGAGCTGGTGGAAGCAGAGGAGGAGGAAGCCGAGTAGGAGGAGGAGGCTACAGGAGGCAAAGAATGATGCCCTGCGATCCTTGGCAGCGGAAGGACGTGCGCCAAGGAACTCTCCGCCTGCGGCCCAGCCGCCACTACATTTACCCAGTGTGCAGTTAGGGAGATATAGCATCCCTGGCCGTGCTTACTGGTCCAAGTATCTATGGTTAGGTGGACTTTGCCACAGATGGCATTGCGCAGTGCACACTTGATTTTATCGGATACTTGGTTGTGCAGGGAAGGCACGGCTATCTTGGAGAAGTAGTGGCAGCTGGGTACAACATACTGTGGGACAGCCATGGACATCAGCTGTTTGAAGCTGTCTGTGTCCACCAGCCTGAATGACAGCATTTCAAAGGCCAGTAGTTTAGAAATGCTTGCATTCAGGCCCAGGGCTCGAGGGTGGCTAGGTGGGAAATTACGCTTTCTCTCCAAGGTTTGTGAGATGGAGAGCTGAACGCTGCCGCGTGACATGGTGGAGATGCTTGGTGACGCAGGTGGTGTTGTCGGTGGCACATCCTCTGTTTGGTGGGCGGCAGGTGCCAACATTCCTACCGAGGCGGAGGAAGAGGCCGAGGCAGCAGCAGAAGAGGGAGCAGGGGGAGCCAGAGTGAGTTCCTTGCTTTTAAGGTGTTTACTCCACTGCAGTTCATGCTTTGCATGTAGATGCCTGGTCATGCAGGTTGTGCTAAGGTTCAGAACGATAATGCCTCGCTTCAGGATCTGATGGCACAGCGTGCAAACCACTCGGGTCTTGTCGTCAGCACATTGTTTAAAGAAGTGCCATGCCAGGAAACTCCTTGAAGCTGCCTTTGGGGTGCTCGGTCCCTGGTGGCGGTGGCCAGTAGCAGGCGAACTCTCTTGGCGGCGGCTAGTTTTCTTTTGCCCCCTGCTCCCTCTTTTGCTACGCTGTTGGCTCGGTCTCACCACTGCCTCTTCCTCTGAACTATGAAAGTCAGTGGCACGACCTTCATTCCATGTGGGGTCTAGGACCTCATCGTCCCCTGCATCGTCTTCCACACAGTCTTCCTCCCTGACCTCCTGTTCGGTCTGCACACTGCAGAAAAACGCAGCAGTTGGCACCTGTGTTTCGTCATCATCAGAGACGTGCAGACTCCGATGAGGTGGTATTCCCATGTCCTCATCATCAGGAAACATCAGTGGTTGTGCATCAGTGCATTCTATGTCTTCCACCACTGGGGAAGGGCTAGGTGGATTTCCTTGGGAAACCCTGCCAGCAGAGTCTTCAAACAGCATAAGAGACTGCAGCATAACTTGAGGCTCTGACATTTTCCCTGATATGCATGGGGGTGATGTGACAGACTGATGGGCTTGGTTTTCAGGTGCCACCTGTGCGCTTTCAGCAGAAGACTGGGTGGGAGATAATGTTGTGAACATGCTGGATCCACTGTCGGCCACCCAATTGACTAGCGCCTGTACCTGCTCAGGCCTTACCATCCTTAGAACGGCATTGGGCCCCACCAAATATCGCTGTAAATTCTGGCGGGTACTGGAAACTGAGGTAGTTGGTTCACTAGGACGTGTGGCTGTGGCAGAATGGCCACGTCCTCTCCCAGCACCAGAGGGTACACTAACACCACCACGACCGCGTCCCTTACTAGATGTTTTCCTCATTGTTACCGTTCACCAAGCACCACAATAAGGAAAAAAATATTTGGCCCAATGTATTGATTTCAAATTCAGGCCTTTTTTTTAAAGGCACCTAACACTATCTGCCTATTTGTTTATGTAGCGTATTATACTAATCCAGGCACAGCAGTAACCACTGATTTAGGGGAATATCTCTTTTAGGGCTAGTATTTAGGCCTTGGATGAAAATGATCCTTTTATGGACAGATTTACAATTGGCCTGCAACAGCTGGGACACCAGATTCAGGGTATTGCTATTTTGGCAAATTAACTTCACCCCAGAACAAAATATATGTTTTGGTGGAAACTATGAAACCTGGCCTGCAACAGCTGGGACACCAGATTCAGGGATTGCTATTTTGGCAAGTGAATTACACCCCAGAACAAAATATATGTTTTGGCGGACACTATTATATTTTGCCAGCCACAGCTGAAACCACTGATTTATGGTATTGCTATTTTGGCAATTGAATTTCACCCCAGAACAAAATATATGTTTTGGCGGACACTATTATTTTTTGCCAGCCACAGCTGAAACCACTGATTTATGGTATTGCTATTTTGGCAATTGAATTTCCCCCCAGAACAAAATATATGTTTTGGCGTACACTATTATATTTTGCCAGCCACAGCTGAAACCACTGATTTATGGTATTGCTATTTTGGCAATTGAATTTCACCCCAGAACAAAACATATGTTTTGGCGGACACTATTATATTTTGCTAGCCACAGCTGAAACCACTGATTTATGGTTTTGCTATTTTGGCAATTGAATTTCACCCCAGAACAAAATATATGTTTTGGCGGACACTATTATATTTTGCCAGCCACAGCTGAAACCACTGATTTATGGTATTGCTATTTTGGCAATTGAATTTCACCCCAGAACAAGATATATGTTTTGGCGGACACTATGAAACCTGGCCTGCAACAGCTGGGACACCAGATTCAGGGTATTGCTATTTTGGCAAATTAATTTCACCCCAGAACAAAATATATGTTTGGCGGACACTATGAAACCTGGCCTGCAACAGTTGGGACACCAGATTCAGGGTATTGCTATTTTGGCAAGTGAATTACACCCCAGAACAAAATATATGTTTTGGCGGACACTATTATATTTTGCCAGCCACAGCTGAAACCACTGATTTATGGTATTGCTATTTTGGCAATTGAATTTCACCCCAGAACAAAATATATGTTTTGGCGGACACTATTATATTTTGCCAGCCACAGCTGAAACCACTGATTTATGGTATTGCTATTTTGGCAATTGAACTTCACCCAGAACAAAATATATGTTTTGGCGGACACTATGAAACCTGGCCTGCAACAGCTGGGACACCAGATTCAGGGTATTGCTATTTTGGCAAAATAATTTCACCCAAGAACAAAATATATGTTTTGGCGGACACTATGAAACGTGGCCTGCAACAGCTGGGGCACCAGATTCAGGGTATTGCTATTTTGGCAAATTAATTTCACCCCAGAACAAAATATATGTTTTGGCGGACACTTTTATATTTTGCCAGCCACAGCTGAAACCACTGATTTATGGTATTGCTATTTTGGCAATTGAATTTCACCCCAGAACAAAACATATGTTTTGGCGGACACTATTATATTTTGCTAGCCACAGCTGAAACCACTGATTTATGGTTTTGCTATTTTGGCAATTGAATTTCACCCCAGAACAAAATATATGTTTTGGCGGACACTTTTATATTTTGCCAGCCACAGCTGAAACCACTGATTTATGGAATTGCTATTTTGGCAATTGAATTTCACCCCAGAACAAGATTTATGTTTTGGCGGACACTATTATATTTTGCCAGCCACAGCTGAAACCACTGATTTATGGTATTGCTATTTTGGCAATTGAATTTCACCCCAGAACAAAATATATGTTTTGGCAGACACTATGAAACCTGGCCTGCAACAGCTGGGACACCAGATTCAGGGTATTGCTATTTTGGCAGATTAATTTCACCCCAGAACAAAATATATGTTTTGGTGGACACTATGAAACCTGGCCTGCAACAGCTGGGACACCAGATTCAGGGTATTGGTATTTTTGGCAAGTGAATTACAACTGTGTCTTTAGCGGATAGTAAAACAATCTGCGCCACATCTAGTGACAAAACCATTAATATGAAGAAGCACTAAGGGACGGGGAAGTGGGTGTGATGCTGATTGGGCATGCAGAGGCCGTGGCCCTGGGCACAATAAAACTGTGCCTACTGCCAGTGCACCAGAAAAAAAAAATCTAAAACATCCACCATACCCAGCTTCATGTCCAATTTAGCTGGGTGGCGCAGGATAACACTGTCCAAGTCAGACCAGAGCGAACAGTTGGTCGGTTGGATCGCTGAAGATAATGCTTCCAGTTGGTTAAGCACCACCCTCTCATCCAGTATCTGTAGCCATTAGTCTGGTCAAACTAATCCTTACTCTGATCATCTTTCCTCCCTCAGTGGAGACGCTTACCAAATGAGTCAACCCACACTCGGATATTCCGAGGAGCTCTTTCCAGCGCCACTATTAGATTTGGCACTCGGGCACTGCACACTTAAAGAGGTACCTGAGATATTATGCCCTGATTCTCAACCTCTTAAGCCTTCACAGTCTCAAGAAGATGACGGTCGTGAATGGCAATCATTCGTTCACATGGTGGATGATGATGAGACACAGTTGTCAATCACTGAGGTTGTGGTTAGGTCAAGTCAGGAGGATGAGCAGAGTGAGGAAGTGGAATAGGAGGTGGTGGACGATGAGGACACTGACCCAACATGGGAAGGTGAAAAGCCGAGCGAGGACAGCAGTACAGAGGGGGAGGGATCCGCAACAGTCTTGAAGAGGCAGTGGGGTTCGCAAAAGGGAGAAGTCAGCCCACACCAAATAGGCCCGCAACCGTTACACCGAGCATCCCCCTACGTAAATCTACCTAGACAAGGAGTAGGTATTCTGCAGTATTGCGCTTTTTTGAGGAAAGTGCAGACGACAAAAGAGTGGTCGTACCAAAATGAGCCGGAGCGTGAACACTAGCAACCTCACCTCCACCAGCATGATACGCCACATGGCATCCAAGCACCCTAATAAGTGGGACGAATGCCTGGGTCCACAATCTGGGTCTGTGAGTCGCACCACTGCCTCCTCTTCCTCTGTGTAACGCACTGCTGGCCAATCCCTTGTTGAAGGTTCAGGCTCAGATGGCCCTCGCCCTGCATCTGGACCTTCGCATGAACCGTCAGCAACATCCACTTCCCTGTCCCAGTGCAGCGTCCAAATGTCGATAACACAGGCATTTGAATGTAAGCGCAAATACCCAACCACCCACCCAAAGGCCATAGCACTAACTGCACAATTTTTGAAATGACTGGCACCTGAAATGTTTCCATTTAGGCTTGTGGACACTGAGGCCTTCCACAGCCTGATATCGGTGGCCCTCCCTCAGTACGCAAGTCCCCAGCTGCCACTATTTTTCATGGTGTGCCATGCCCTCCTTACACCAGCATGTGTCCCAGAACATCACCCGTGCCCTGACCAATACACTTACTGGGAACGTCTGCTTCACCACAGACATATGGACAAGTGCTGGTGGCCATGGATGCTACACTTCCCTGACCGCACACTGGGTGAATGTATTGGAGGCCGGTAGTAAGTCATACCCTGGGATGGCACAGGTGCTACCCACACCCAGGATTGCGGGCCCTACATCGCTCAGGGTCTCCGCCAGCAGCTATGTTACTGGCTCCAAACCCCACTTCTCCTCCTCTGCCGCCTCCTCCTCCACTTCCACCTCTATCAGTCGCTAGCTGGGTGTAGCACTGCTGTGGGTAAGCTTAAACAGGCAGTGTTGAAGCTGATCTGCTTAGGCAACAAACTGCACACCGCCGCAGAGCTGTGTCAGGGTACAAGGGACCAGACCAAGCTGTGGCTCTCGCCACTCAACCTACAACCAGGCATGGTTATGTCTGACAATTGACATAACTTCGTGACAGCTTTGGAGCTTGGCAACCTGACAAACATCCCATGCCTAGCCCACGTCTTAAACTTAGTGGTTCAGCGGTTTATCAAAACCTAACCCAATTTGCAAGAGCTACTAGTGAAGGCGTGCTGCTTGTGTGCCCATTTCCACAAGTCTTTCACAGCTTCAGCTGGTCTGTCAACGCTGCAGCAGTGCTTGCGGCTTCGAGATCATTGACTGTTGTGCGACGTGAGCACACAGTGGAACTCTACATTCTACTTTTTGGTCAGGCTTTGTGAGCAGCAGAGGGCAGTTGTGGAATACCAGCTGCAACATGGTCGTCGCCTTTCGAGTCAACTGCCACTATTCACAAGCGAGGAGTGGGCATTGATGTCAGACCTCTGTCAGGTTTTAAAAAACTTTGATGAATCCACACAGATGGTTAGTGATGATAATGCTATTATCAGCGTAACCATCCCACTGCTGTGTCTACTCAAACGATCACTGCTCACAATTAAGAAGAATGCTCTGAATGTGGCACATGAGTAAATTGGGGAGGACATTACACAGCGTGATAGACGGACCACCCTCAGTTCGTCTTCTCAGTGCAAATTGGACCATGAAGAGGAGGAGGAGAAGGAGGAGGAGGAGGAGCTTGAGACAGTTGCCTATGCTACAGAGGGTAGTACCATCTGTTTAGCGTGGATGGGCAGAAGAGGAGGAGGAGTAGGATGAGGAGTTGGAGAGTCATCCTGATGTCGACATCGATGTCTTGCCTATTGGTACTCTAACACACATGGCTGACTTCATGTTAGGCTGCCTTTCCCGCGACCCTCGCATGATTCGCACTTTAGGTAACACAAATTACTGGGGGTTCACCCTTCTCGACCCCCGCTACAAAGAGAACTTCTCATCTCTCATTCCTGTGGTGGAAAGGACGAGTAAAAAGGTGCAATACAGGAAGGTACTTGTTGAGAAAATGCTCCAAAATTTTCCATCTGACAACGCGGCCATCAGAGTCTGTATTTCCTTAGGCAACTGAGGAAGGGAGACAAGGGGAACACACAGCAGTTCCAACAAAGGCAGCGCTACACTTTCCAAGACATGGGACACTTTCATGACACCCCGCCAGCAACCTCACCCTGAAGCGTGGCCTAGTGTTACAAGCAGTGAAAAGTTTTGGAAGATATAAAGAAATACATAGCAGACCATGTCAGCATCCTAAATTATCTCTCAGTGCCTTACAACTACTGGATGTCCAAGCTGGACATGTAGCACGAACTTGCGATGAACACCTTGGAGGCGCTGGCCTGCCCTGCCGCCAGCGTTTTGTCTGAGCGTGTATTTAGTGCTGCTGGTGGTAATATAACAGATAAGTTTATCTTCTTTTCCACTGGCAATGCTGACAGGTTGACTCAGATAAAAATGAACAAAGCCTGGATTGCCCCTGACTTCTCAACTCCACCAGAGGAGAGCTGAACTGATGATGAACATAAAGGCAATTTTAATCTATAATTTATAATGTTCTCAATCTACTGTAGTGTATTCTCATGCACCTTTTCCACCACAAAAAAGAGTATATGGTTGAATCTTCTTTTCTCCTCCTCCTCCTCATTCAGACTGTATATTTTCCCTCCACTCAATTTTTTTTATATGGTCAGCTCAACTGCAGGCCCTTAACTCAATTTTTTTTATGAGGTCAGCTGAACAGCATGCACTCGCATATAATGTTTTAGAGCGTCAGCTCACCAGTAGGCACTCGCATATAATGTTTTGGAGCATCAGCTCACCAGCAGGCCCTCGCCCCTAATGGTTTAGAGGGTCACCAGCAGGCCCTTACTCCAAATGTTTTTGAGGGTCACCAGCAGGCCAATAATCATACATTTTTAAGGGTTTGTATGATGCCCTCCTTTATGTCTAATAAAGGGTGTATTATAGTAAGAGTTGAGCGGACACCTGGATGTTCGTGTTCGAGAAGTTTGGCCGAACTTCATGGAAATGTTCGGATTTGTGATCCGAACTTGACCCCGAACTCTATTGAAGTCCATGGGGACCCGAACTTTTGAGCACTAAAGTGGCTGTAAAATTGCCCTGGAAAGGGCTAGAGGGCTGCAAAAAGCAACACAATGTGGGTAAGTGCACTTCAAACAAACGTGGATAGTGAAGTAACTTAAAATAAAATAAAATAACTAAAAATGAAACAATATTAATTGGCAACTCGGAGGAGGAGGTGGAATAGGAGGTTGGGGAGACATCTGGTGGGAAATGTAGGCCCCTGGCACCCAGACAGAGGAGAGGGCAATGCACTGCAAAAGAGGCTTCATGTCACCCAGCAATGGAACATGAAATTTTCAGCAATTTAGGCCCCTGGCACCAAGACAGAGGCGAGAGGTCCGGAACAGCAAAACAGGCATCATGTCACCCAGCAATGCAGCAGTCGATTATCATAAATGTAGACCCCTGTCTCTCAGACAGAGGAGAGGTCAATGCACGACAAAAAGAGGTTAATGTCACCTACCAAAGCAACAGGCAATTATCATAAATGTAGGGCGCAGCCACCGAGACAGAGGAGAGAGGTCAATGTACGGCAAATCAGGCTTCATTTCACCCAGCAATGGAACAGACCACTTCTAGTAATTTAGGACCTAGCACCCTGACAGAGGAGAGAGGTCCGGAACAGCAAAACAGGCTTCAAGTCACCCAGCAATGGAACAGGCGATTATCAATAATGTAAGCCGCAGGCACCCAGACAGAGGAGAGAGGTCCCGTAGCAGCAAAACCGGCTTCATGTCAACCAGCAATGGAACAGGCCATTATCATTAATGTAGACCGCAGCCACCCAGACAGAGGAGAGAGGTCAATGCACGGAAAAAACAAGCTTCATGTCACCCACCAAAGCAACAGGCCATTTTCAGTAATTTAGGCCGCAGGCTTCCTGACAGAGGAGAAAGGTCCCGTAAAAGAAAAACAGGCTTCATGTCACCCAGCAATGGAATAGGCGATTATCATTAATGTAGGCCGCAGGCACCCAGACAGAGGAGAGGTCATTGCATGGCAAAAAGAGGTTAATGTCACCCACCAAAGCAACAGGCAATTATCTAAAATGTAGACCCCTGGCACCCAGGCAGAAGAGAGGTCAATTCATGGCAAAAGAGGCTTCATGTCACACAGCAATGGAACAGGCAATTTTCAGTCATTTATGCTCCTGGCACCAAGACAGAGGAGAGAGGTCACTTAACAGCAAAACAGGCATCATGTCACCCAGCAATGCAGCAGTCGATTATCATAAATGTAGGCCCCTGGCACCCAGACAGAGGAGAGGTCAATGCACGGCAAAAAGGAGGTTAATGTCACCCACCAAAGAAACAGGCGATTATCATAAATCTAGGCCGCAGACACCCAAACAGAGGAGAGAGGTCAATGCACAGCGAAACATGCTTCATATCAGCCACCAAAGCAACATGCCATTTTCAGTAATTTAGGCCGCTGGCACCCAGAGGAAAGGTTCATTCAAATTGGGGTAGCCCCCGAAATAATGGTACAAATAAAAAAATAATTCAATGAATAAGTGCACTGGAGTACAAGAATGTATGGTTGAGGCGGTTAAAAATGTCTATTCTGGTAAGGACAAGTCCTGTGGGAACCATGCCTGGTTCATTTGAATGAACGTGAGCATGTCCATGTGGGCTGTAGACAGGCGGCTGCGTTTGGTTGTAATGACGCCCCCTGCCATGCTAAATACACACTCAAACAATACACTGGCTGCTGGGCAGGCAAGCACCTCCAAGGCTTAAAGGCCAAGCAGACAATTTGGAGACCCAGAAGTTGAATTGGGCAGACCCATCAGTCAGTACGTGGATTCAGGTGCACATGTATTGTTCCACCATGTTGTTCAAATGCTGCCTCCTGCTAAGACGTTCTGTATCAGCTGGTGATACTTTTCTACATGTCGGACATGCTAAGCTTGCCTTCTGAGGACCTGGTCGTGACACAGCTGCATTGGCAACTTCTTGCTCCTCCTCTTCCTCTGTCTTTGCCTTGTGCTTCCACTTGTTCCCCCGTGTCAGTTGGGAATGCCCTCAGGAGCATGTCTACCAGCGTGCGCTTGTACTCACGCATCTTCCTATAACAGGAATTAAGGTGGGCACATTGTCTTAGTACTGCAGGGTGGCAACCCAGTAGTCAGCAGAAGTTACAATGTGGGCAACTCTGCTGTCGTTGCGTAGGCACTGCAGAATGTAGTCGCTTATGTGTGCCAGGCTGCCCAGAGGTAGGGATAAGTTGGAGTTCCACCTGGTGGGCAAGTCGCATATGAGGCGTTGAGCTGGAAGGCCGAAGTTACGCTGCAGCACAGACAGGCGATCATCAGCAGGGTGAGAATGCTGAAAGCAAGCACAGAGGGACCGCAGTTTGAGCAGCAGCTCTGACATGTCTGGGTAGTTTTTAAGAAACTTCTGCACCACCAGATTCAGCACATGCACCCGGCAAGGGATGTGCGTCAAACTGGCTAGTCTCAGAGCTGCAATGAGATTTCACCCATTATCGCACACCACCAGGCCGGATTTGAGGCTCACTGGAAACAACCACTCATCGGTCTGTTGTTCTATGCCCCTCAAAGCTCCTGTGCGGTGTAGGGTTTGTCACCCAAACACATGAGTTTTAAAATCGCACTGGCTGTGCTGAACTTGAGGGTGAGGTTATTTCGTTGACTGGATGTGGGGGTGGTAGAAGAGGAGGATGCGAAGTAGGAAGAGGAGGCAACAGGAGGCAAAGAATAATGCCCTGCGATCCTCGGTGGTGGAAGGACATGCGCCAAACCGCTATCCGCCTCGGGCCCAGCCGCCACTACATTTACCCAGTGTACAGTTAGGGAGATATAGCGACCCTGGCCGTGCTTACTGGTCCATGTATCTGTGGTTATGTGGACCTTGCCACAGATGGCATTACACAGTGCACACTTGATTTTATCCTCCACTTGGTTGTGCAGGGAAGGGACGGCTCGCCTGGAAAATTAGTGGCGGCTGGGAACTACGTGCTCTGGGACAGGCACTGACATCAGCTATTTGAAACAGTCTATCTCCACCAGATGGAATGACATCATGTCAAAGGCCAGCAATTATGAAATGCTGGCATTCAGGACCAGAGATAGATGGTGGGTAGGTGGGTATTTTCTATTTGCCTACTGTGTTTGGGAGATGGAAAGCTTAACGTTTGCCTGTGACATGACTGCAGTTTGTGCTTTGCATGTAGATGCCTGGTCACGCAGATTGTGCTCAGGTTTAGCATGTTTATGCCTCGCTTCACACTCTGATGGCACAACGTTCAAACCATTCGTGTCTTGTCATGTCTTGTCAGGACATTGTGTGAAGAACTACAACGCCAATAAATTCCTTGGAGCTGGCTTTGTTGTGCTAGGACCCTGGGTGCGGTGGGCAGTAGCAGGCATACCGTCTATGGAAAGGCTGCTCCGCTTTTGCACCCTGCTCCCTCTTTTGCTGTGCTGTTGCCTCTGTGCGACCACCACCTCTTTCTCAGAACTGCACAAGTCACTAGCACAACCTTCAGTCCAGTCTGGGTCTAGGACTTCATCATCCTCCACATCATCTTCAACCCATTTATGACCCCTGCCCTCCTCGTCGGTCTGCACATTGCTGAAAGCCACAGCAGTTGGCACCTGTGTTTCGTCATCATCAGAGACGTGCTGCGGCGGTCTTCCCATGTCCTTATCCTGCAACATAAGTGGTTGGGCATCAGTGCATTCAAGGTCTTCCTCTTTTGGAGCCGGGCTAGGTGGATGGGCCGGGGAAACCCTGCCAACAGAGACATCAAAAAGCATAAGAGTTTGCTGCATGACTTGGAGCTCTGACTGCTTGGCTGATTTGCAAGGGGGTGAGGTGAAAGACTGATGAACATGGGCTGCAGATGCCAACTCTGACCTTTCTGCAGAGGACTGGGTGGGAGACACTGTGAAAGGACTGGAAGCACTGAAAGCCACCCAATCTACTATCGCCTGTACTTGTTCTGGCCTCACCATCCGTAGAGCGGCATACGGGCCTACCAAGTAACGCTGCAGGTTCTGTTGCCTACTCGCACCAGAGGAAGGTGTTTCATTTGGACTAGTAGTCGGCGCTGAACGACCACGTCCTCTCCCAGCAACAGGAGCTCCACCAACACCACCACGACCATGCCCTCGTCCGTTATTTGATGTTCTCCTCATTATTTGTGTTCATCCAACAAGCTGAAAGATTGAAAGATGGTTTCTTTCCGGTGTCAATTTAACTGCCAATTGTCAACAATGAAGTTCAGGCAGTGCCCGTGTCATAAAAACTGCTCTGTGGACCAAGAATAACGTTTTTTTTGGCCTAAAACACACTGATTATCAATTTCACTGCAGAAATTTAAAATATGTATTTGTAGGCTGTATGCACAACTGTTTGGTGAACCCAGAACACGTATTTTTTTTTTTCAGTAAAACACAGTAAATCACTATTTTCGTGCTGCAAGTGGTTTGTGGACCAAGGATTTTTGTAATAAAAGACAGCAAAGCAGTATTTCACTGCTATTATTAAAACGTTGATATTTCTACGGTTTGTGCAAAAGTAGTTTGTGGATCCAGAACAGGTATTTTTTAATAAAACACAGAAAATCAGTATTTCACTGCTATTAATAAAACTTATCTATTTCTACGTTTTATGCAAAAGAGGTTTGTGGACCCGGAACAAGGATTTGTTTAACCCCTTAAGGACACGGCCATATTTCACCTTAAGGACCAGGCCATTTTTTGCAAATCTGACCAGTGTCACTTTATGTGGTGATAACTTTAAAATGCTTTTACTTATCCAGGCCATTCTGAGATTTTTTTTTTCAGTTACATATTGTACTTCATAACACTGTTAAAATGGAGTAAAAAAAATAATTTTTATTTATAAAAAAAAAAAAACTAATTTACCCAAATTTTGGAAAAATTTGCAAATTTGCAAGTTTCAATTTCTCTACTTAATATAATATATATATATATAGTATAGTATATATAATACATAGTAATACCTCCAAAAATAGTTATAAGTTTACATTCCCCATATGTCTACTTCATGTTTGGATCATTTTGTGAATGCCATTTCATTTTTTTGGGACGTTACAAGGCTTAGAAGTTTAGAAGCAAATCTGGAAAATTTTCAGAAATTTTCAAAAACACATTTTTTAGGGACCAGTTCAGGTCTGAAGTACCTTTGTGAGGCTTACATAATAGAAACCACCCAAAAATGACCCCATTCTAGAAACTACACCCCTCAAGGTATTCCAAACTGATTTTTCAAACATAATTAACTCTTTAGGTGTTCCACAAGAGTTGATGGCAAATGGAGATGAAATTGCAGAATTTCAATTTTTTGCAAAATTTTCCATTTTTACAGCCAAACAAAACTCGATAATTATTGCCCTGACTCTGCAGTTTACAGAAATACCTGATATGTGGTCATACACTACTGTACAGCCACATGGCGGGGCATAGAGAGAATGGAGCGCCGTGTGGTTTTTGAAAGGCAGATTTTGCTGGACTGGTTTATTTACACCATGTCCCAATTGAAGCCCCCCTGATGCATTCCTAGAGTAGAAACTCCCAAAAAGTGACCCTATCTAAGAAACTACACCCCTCCAGGTATTCAAAACTGATTTTACAAGCTTTATTACCCTTTAGGCATTCCATGAGATTTAATGGAAAATGGAGATAAAATTTCAGAATTTCACTTTTTGTTAAGATTTTCTATTTTAATATTTTTTTCCAGTAACAAAGCAAGGGTTAACAGCCAAACAAAACTCAATATTTATTGCCCTGATTCTGTTGTTTGCATAAACACCCAATATGGGGTCGTACTGTATTGCCAAACGGCAGGGCGCAGAAGGAAGGGAACGCCATATGGTTTTTGGAAGGCGGATTTTGCTGGACTGTTTTTTTGACACCATGTCCCATTTGAAGCCCCCCCCTGATGCACCCCTAGAGTATAAACTCCAAAAAAGTGACCAAATTTTGGAAACTATGGGAAGGTGGCAGTTTTTTTGGTACTATTTTAGGGTACATATGATTTTTATTTGCTCTATATTACACTTTTAGTGAAGTAACAAAACATAGAAATTCTGAAATTTCATCTCTATTTACCATTAACTCTTGTGGAACACTTTAAGGGTTAACAAAGTTTGTAAAATCAGTTTTGAATACCTTGAGGGGTGTAGTTTCTTAAATGGGGTCACTTTTTGGAGTTTCTACTCTAGGGGTGCATCAGGGGGGCTTCAAATGAGACATGGTGTCTAAAAACAAGTCCAGCAAAAACCGCCTTCCAAAAACCATATGGCGTTCCATTCTTTCTGTGCTCTGCCGTGTGACCATACAGTAGTTTACGACCACATATGTGGTGTTTCTGTAAACTAAAGAATCAGGGCAATGAATACTGAGTTTTGTTTGGCTGTTTACCCTTGCTTTATTATGGGAAAAAATTAATTAAAATTGAAAATTTGCCCAAAAATACCTGTTTTGGCACCGTTTTTATTATTAAAAACGTTTATTTGACAGATTGGATCATGTGTTATTTTTATAGAGCAGGTTGTTACGGACGCAGAGATATCTAATATGTTTACTTTTTTAAATTTATTTAAGTTTTACACAATAATATCATTTTTGAAACACAAAAAATCATTTTAGTGTCTCATAGTCTTAGAGCCATAGTTTTTTTTATTTTTTGGGGTGATTGTCTTAGTTAGGGCTCTTTCACACTTGCTTTCTGAGGAGAACGTCAGAACGTAAGTCGCCTGAAAGCATTTGAAGACTGATCAGGATCCTGATCAGTCCTTGAAATGCTTTCAGGTTATCATGGCAGCCAGGATGTTACTGAAGTCCTGACTGCCATGGAACTCAGCAGCAGTGTACTTACCTGCGCTGCGGCGGCGAGCGCTCCTTTATGATGTCACAGGTCCCCGCGGCGCATAGATCAATGTGCCGCCTGACCTGTGACGCCATGAAGGAGCACCGGAGGTCGCAGCGCAGGTAAGTACACTGCTGCGGAGTAGCTTATCATGGCAGCCAGGACTTCAGTAGTGTACTGGCTGCCATAGTAGATCGATCGAGCCTCAGCTACACTGGGGCCCCGATCGAAACTGCTGCTACGCATGTGCAGAGCTAACGTCGGATCCGGATTAATGCACTTCAATGGGCATTAATTCCGGATCCGGCGTTACGGCATGTCTTCCGGATTTTTGGACGTAGACAAATCTGCAACATGCTACGTTTTTGTCAATGTACAAAAAATGTTCACATACTGAACAGAAGACATCCTGATGCATCCTAAACGGATTTCTCTCCATTCAGAATGTATTAGGATTATCCTGATCCGTTTCTTTCCGTCCTAGAGCCCCGAGGACGGAACTCTAGGACGGAAAGCAAAAGCGCAAGTGTGAAAGAATCCTTAGGGTCTCATTTTTTGTAGGATGAGATGACTGTTTTAATGGTATAGATTTTTGGTTGTGTATACATTTTTGATCGCTTGCTATTACACTTTTGTGATGTAAGGCGACAAAATGATGGCTTTTAAAAAAAAAAAAAAATTTTTACGTTGTTCATCTGAGGGATTAGATCATGTGGTAATTTTATAGAGCAGGTTGTTACGGACGCAGAGATATCTAATATGTTTACTTTTTTAAATTTATTTAAGTTTTACACAATAATATCATTTTTGAAACACAAAAAATCATTTTAGTGTCTCATAGTCTTAGAGCCATAGTTTTTTTTATTTTTTGGGGTGATTGTCTTAGTTAGGGCTCTTTCACACTTGCTTTCTGAGGAGAACGTCAGAACGTAAGTCGCCTGAAAGCATTTGAAGACTGATCAGGATCCTGATCAGTCCTTGAAATGCTTTCAGGTTATCATGGCAGCCAGGATGTTACTGAAGTCCTGACTGCCATGGAACTCAGCAGCAGTGTACTTACCTGCGCTGCGGCCGACGGGCGCTCCTTTATGATGTCACAGGTCCCCGCGGCGCATAGATCAATGTGCCGCCCGGACCTGTGACGTCATGAAGGAGCACCCGGAGGCCGCAGCGCAGGTAAGTACACTGCTGCGGAGTACTTATCATGGCAGCCAGGACTTCAGTAGTGTACTGGCTGCCATGGTAACCGATCGGAGCCTCAGCTTACACTGGGGCCCCGATCGAAACTGCTGCTACGCATGTGCAGAGCTAAACGTCGGATCCGGATTAATGCAATTCAATGGGCATTAATTCCGGATCCGGCGTTACGGCATGTCTTCCGGATTTTTGGACGTAGACAAATCTGCAACATGCTACGTTTTTGTCAATGTACAAAAAATGTTCACATACTGAACAGAAGACATCCTGATGCATCCTAAACGGATTTCTCTCCATTCAGAATGTATTAGGATTATCCTGATCCGTTTCTTTCCGTCCTAGAGCCCCGAGGACGGAACTCTAGGACGGAAAGCAAAAGCGCAAGTGTGAAAGAATCCTTAGGGTCTCATTTTTTGTAGGATGAGATGACTGTTTTAATGGTATGATTTTTGGTTGTGTATACATTTTTGATCGCTTGCTATTACACTTTTTGTGATGTAAGGCGACAAAATGATGGCTTTTTAAAAAAAAAAAAAAAAATTTTTACGTTGTTCATCTGAGGGATTAGATCATGTGGTAATTTTATAGAGCAGGTTCTTACGGACACAGCGATACCTAATATGTATACCTTTTTTTTATTTATTTAGTTTTTACTCAATAATATAATTTTTGAAACAAAAAAAATCATGTTTCAGGTTCGGTATCATTTTTGCGGGATGAGATGATGGTTAGATTTACACTATTTTGGAGGGCATACGCCTTTTTGATCACTTCCTATTACACTTTTTGTGATGTAAGGTGACAAAAAATTGCTTTTTTTAAACCGTTTTTACATTATTTTTTTGACCGTGTTCACCTGAGGGGTTAGGTCATATGATATTTTTATAGAGCCAGATGTGGTGATACCTAATATGTATACTTTCTTTTATTTTTTTAAGTTTTACACAATAATATTGTTTTTGAAAGAAAAAAAAAACATGTTTTAGTGTCTCCATAGTCTGAGAGCCATAGTTTTTTCAGTTTTTAGGCAATTGTCTGAGGTTGGGTATCATTTTTGCGGGATGAGATGATGGTTAGATTGGCTCTATTTTGGCGGGCATATGACTTTTTGATCGCTTACTATTATATTTTTTGTGATTTAAGTTGACAAAAAAATTGCTTTTTTGACAAAGTTTAAATTATTATTTTTTTTCGGTGTTCACGTCAGGGTTTAGGTAATGTGGTATTTTTATAGAGCAGGGTCTTCCGGACGTGACAATACCTAATATGTCTATTTTTTTTTTTTACATTTAACATTAAAAAAAAGCATTTTTGAAACAAAAAAATTATGTTTTAGTCTGAGAGCCATAGTTTTTTTTTATTTTATAGGCCATTGTCTCATGTGGGGGCAAATTTTTTGCGGGATGAGGTGCCAGTTTGAAAGGTACTATTTTGGCGTACATACGACTTTTTTGATCACTTTTATTACCTTTTTTGGGAAGTAAGGTGGGCAAAATTTCAATTTCATCATAGTTTTTATTTTTTATGGTGTTCACCGTGCAGGGAATCTAACATGACATATTTATAGAACAGGTCGTTGTGGACGCAGTGATATATAACATGTGTAGGAAATTTTCTGGAAATTCGGTGATAAATGTGTTTTATTATTTTTACTTTTTTCACTTTTAAATTTTTGTTTTTTTACCCAGACCCACTTGGTTCTTGAAGATCCAGTGGGTCTGATGTCTGTATAATACAGTACAGTACACTATATAGTGTACTGTACTGTATTTCACTTACACCTTGTCTGAACAGATCTCTGCCTTTAGCACAGATCTGTTCAGCACCATGGACAGCAGGATGCCTGAGAAGGCGTAATGTTGCCAAGGGAACCTTCCACGTCTGCCACAACTAAGCAGAGGGGGAAGAGGAAGCAGCCCCCCGATGGGAGAGGGAGGGAGCACCCTACGGACCGCGGTATGGAAGGGGTTAAAACGGCTGGCATCTGCATAGATGTCAGCCGTTTGAATCAGAGTGTAAGCAATGAGCTCCGGGATGAATGGGGGGCGGGTGGAAGATCGCGCCCGCCCCCCCCCACACTGCCGCATGCCTCCCGCCCGCCTCCCGCACCGCCCGAAATCCTCCCCCCTGCTGCCCCCACAGGCACAAAAACACATAGGGCTGCAGGGGGGGAGGAATTAACTTTGAAATACAGCTAATGTGAGGTTTGTGATCCCTGCTGTCACGGACCGCAGGGATCAGAAACTTGCATAAGCGCTACAAACCGCAGGTCTGAATTGCGGCAGTGAACGGAACTTCACAGGATGTACAGGTACGCCCTGCATCCTTAAGGACTGGGACATTAGGGCGTACCTGTGCACTTAAGAGGTTAATAAAACATAGAAAAGCAATATTTCACTGCTATTAATAAAATTTTGCTATTTCTACGGTTTATGCAAAAGTGGTTTGTGGACCCAGAACAAGGATTTTTTAATAAAACACAGAAAAGCAGTATTTTACTGCTATTAATAATAGTAGCTATTTCTACAATTTATGCAAAAGTGGTTTGTGGACCGAGAACACAGATTTTTTTAATAAAACAGAGAAAAGCAGTATTTCACTGCTATTAATAAAACGTTGGTATTTATACGCTGTATGCACAAGTGGTTTGTGGACCCAGAACAAGGATATTTAAATAAAACGCAGAAAAATGTTGGTATTTCTATGCTGTATGCGCAACTGCTTTGTGAAGCAAGAATATTGCTTTTTTCACGCAAAAATAATAATAATTTACTATTTCACTGCAGAAATGTCAAATGTGTATTTGGGTGGTTTATTTGGAACTCCTTTTTGACCAGGAATACTTCTATTTTTCCCAAAAATACACTAAGGCACTATTTCACGGCAGAAATGTCAAATGTGTATTTGGGAGGTGTATTTCAAGCTGTTTTGTAGACCAAGAATAATGTTTTTTTCCCCTGAAACACACTGATGCACTATTTCCCTGCAGAAATATTAAATATGTATTTGTACGCTCTATGCACAACTGCTTTGTGAAGCAAGAATATTGCTTTTTTCCCACAAAAAAAAAATGTATTCACTATTGCACTGCAGAAATGTCAAATGTGTATTTGGGCGTTGTATTTCAAACTGCTTTGGAGACCAGGATCACAGCTTTTTATCACAAAAATACTGCAGAAATTGAGTATATGGTTTAGTGCATTGTATACACAAGTGCTCTGTGGCACCACAGGTCCCAGACTAGACAAATGGACTATGTCACCACTTAATTATACCAAAGGTAATGTAGAGGACTTGAGCACTTCACAAAATTTGGATACAAGGTATACGTCCGCTAGGCATATGACAATATTCTCAGCCTGACTAGACATTAAAAATAGGAAAAAATAATAAATATTTTATTAAGGATAATTTGGGGTGCTACAACGTGATATAGAAAACGTCAAGCCCAGGACCCCCATGTATGAAGAGGCATATGTATTAGAACCATCCATACATGTGAGGGCCTGGAAAATGAGCCCCTTGCGGACTGATATAATAATGTCAGCCTAGCCCAAAACGGTGGATAGCTAAAAGTTGTCGCAGCTGTGCACCTTAATTGCTAGCGGGGTGTGTGAGGGATGTAGTCACAGTGGGCACAATTGCGGTTACCACTCACTGATTTGTACTACTCTGTCCATTTAACACCTTACTAGACCAATCGCTCGGGCTATACTCAAGGTGGCTCCTTTTATATAGCTTCAGTCAGCACATCGGTTGCTGGAATGGTCTCCTCGTGCTCCAAACTTGGAATTGCTTTTCCTAGCCGCATTCACACCACTCCTTCGTCTGGGGGCTACCATACATTAAGATCGTCACTCACTCAACGCGTTTCTACAAGGGGAAACTAGCCCCAAGTGTCATCAGGAGTATAAAGTTTGATGAATGCAACTTTGCAAGATTCAAAACCCTGACCACCCGCACAGTTGTGTGCATCCGGCGCTGTGATGGCCGTGGGGACTTGAGTAGTGTTGAGCGCGAATATTCGAATAGCGAATTTAAATCGCGAATATCGGCACTTCGCTAATTAGCGAATATTTTGAATATAATGCTATATATTCGCAAATTCGAATATTCGCTTTTTTTTTTTTTTTAAAGTTGTTCCCACTTCCCAAAAGCAGTTATTCTTACATTTCCGAGGACTCCATGCTCCCCTCCCGCACCAGTCAGTGCCCGTCTGCCGAGTGCCAACTTCCTGTGCGCATGGAGCGTCCCCATCACCATGGGAACGCCTCCATGCTAGAATGTACTGTCGGATTTGAGAATCACGGCTATCTAGACCATGGTAAAAGTTGGATGCGCAATGGGAGTAAACTTACTAAAATTACTCGCATTGCGCGTCTAACTTAATTTTGTGTATAGTATTAGTCAACGTTCCTAATGGTAGGGGGTACTTGGGTTGCTAGAATTAACAAATATACAGAATATAGCGCTATATTCGTATTTGTCATATTCGTTAATGCTAGCAAGCAAGGCAACTAAGTTGGATGCGCAATGCGAGTAATTTAAGTAAGTTTACTCGCATTGCACATCCAACTTAGAGCATGGAATAGGCTTTAGGCAACTTTACTATTGCCATTGCCAATCGGAAAGTTGTCTAAGTTGCGCAATGCGAGTAAGATGCGCAATGCGAGTAAACTTACTTAAATTACTCGCATTGCGCATCCAACTTAGTTCTGTGTATAGGCAACGTTCCTATTGGTTGGCTTGCTAGAATTAACGAATATAGAGAATATAGCGCTATATTCGTATTCGTCATATTCGTTAATTCTAGCAAGCCAACCATTGTTAGGAAAACGCTGCCTATACACAGAACTAAGTTGGATGCGCAATGCGAGTAATTTGAGTAAGTTTACTTGCATTGCGCATCTAACTTACAGCGGGGTATATTCTCAATAATCGTTCATTCTATCAAGGCAACCAATAGGAAGTTGCCTAAGTTGCATTCGCATTATGCACATGGTGTTTATATCGGGAGAATCACATTGAAATTTTCGTCTGAGCCTATACGGGCGTGGCTTTGTCTTGCGAGTTTGTTGACAGGTGGAAGTTCTAAGCGCAGTGCATTACTCGTGTGTGACGCGCATGAAAATGGTCTCAAGCTATTTTAAAGATGTCGATGAAGATCTCCTGATCACTGTAAGTAATTCCACATTACAGCACTGTATTACATATCTACATATCACATGCTTGTTATTCCAATGTATTTATACAAATGCACATGTTATCTTGCTTCAGTGCATATTAACCCTGTCAAAGCCAGAGGTTTTTTTGTTAGCCTCTTATTTCGCTCACTGCCTTCAAAGAGCCATAACTTTTTTATTTGTCTGTTCACATACCCATATGAGGGCTTGTTTTTTGCGGGACAAGTTGTACTTTCTAACTCTGCCATTTAATATTGCATAAGATGTATTGGGAAGCCAAACAAAATGCAAAATGTACAAAAATTGCAAAATAAAAGCAATGCCATGCCAGTGTTACGGGTTTGTAATCCCTTAAGGGCACATGACACAACGGTACATCATGTATAGTTCCGATCACCACTATGCGGTGGGCGGTGATAAGAACTGGGTGCCTGCTGAAATCAATCAGCAGGCACCCTGGGACAATGCGCCGGGGGGTCAATTCAGACATGCGGCTTACGGATTTTCCGTGTAATTGGGCGGCGGGTGCAGTGGCTATCGGGTCACCGTGCTGCTATAATGGGGACCTGATAGCAGGGTAGGCCTGTGTCCGCATATCTACATAGACAGTGGTCTACTTTTGCTACCAACACGCCCATCTTCCAAACAGTCCTCAGAGTGGTATCAGTCTGATGAAGGTCGTATTGTGGCCGAAACGTCACACGCATGTATATGATTTACCGCACTTCTGATTAAAAGAAACTTATCTTCAACGCACAAACTGGAGTTTATTTCCTTTTTGATACTAAGGGGTGGGAACCCGACCTCCAGTAGCGATACTCCAAAGAGTGCCACAACCGCCAGATGATGTACAGCTATGTCATTGGGCGTGAAGGGGTTAATGATAGGTGCACTAAGTATTGTTATGACATCACACCACTATGTCTGGTAGAATGTATGTATGGACACATTGGACAGCAGAGAAACATCTCTCATATGCACAATGCACATCCATTTTCCTGCCTCTCAGTGCATACCCCAAAGTGTATGCCCCACACTATATACCCCACACCTTATACCCCACAGTGTATATCCCTCCACACACACTCACACAGTCTTTGGATTCTAATATGCGTCTGGTTGGTCAGGAGAAGTAATGTTTGACCGCCATTATTTGCTGGTTCATTTAGCATTACCCAGGGTGCACCATGTGGAGGCGGACCAGCTGTACACCCCATACCGTACCGTCACTTCAATAGACAGGTACATCTCTCCTCAGATGGCCAATATCCAATATCTCATACTACACACACACATACAATTTCAATATAATTCGACTGTAACATTAAATCTAATGTTTTACTTTCAAACACTCAAACATTTTTTGTTGTGTTGAGATGATGACATTAATTTCTAATACTTTGATTTGACAAATTTGGGATTATATGGTTGCATTTTTATCCTGCAGTGAATGCTAGAGATGAAATACGACACCACCAGGTCCCGCTTGCAGAAGCAGCGGATCCTGAGGAGGATCGTTATGAACTATATTGTGACCACAATGCCACACACAAGCGGGTGGCCATTATAAAAAAGTGGTCCGACCTGAAGAGTAGACACCAGGATCAGATCACTGAGATACGAAACAAAATCTGCCCAGGCACAATGCTTACATGACCCTTGTATCTTTCAGCAACACTCTGTAATGTATAGGTACAGTTATGCTTTATGAGGTTTTTATAACTTATGAAAATGTTGTCATTATAGGTGATCCTGTCCCCTCAGTCCGCTGCAGGCCTTCAAAAAAGGCAGTGGTGGTGGAGGAGGAGGTGTTGGAGGAGGTGGAGCAGGAGCAGGCAGGACCCTCTGCCACTACCCAACACCATGAGGATGCCGGACCCTCAGACCATCCCGGTTCCCATGAGGAGAATGAGGAGGAGGAGCTGGTGACCACCCCCCGCCAGGAGGGTAAATAATATGTGTTGTGGGTGTTTTAACGCAGTCACTGGTGTCAGTTTATGTCAGAAAACCATAACAAACATGTTAAATCTTTATCCTTTAACCCCTTCATGCTTTCTGACATAACTGTACGACCAAATAACAAGTGACTTGCTGCATTTTGACATACGGCCACGCCCAAACTGCTTCCCGGGGCTGTGACACTATAAAGTGTCACAGCCCCGGAGTCTCCACTCTCCCCAGAAGCAGACACAAGTGGTAAGTCAGCAAGGGACCAATCAGAGTGTTCCCTTGCTAGTAAAGCACTCCGATTGTTTTGTCTCTGCAGACTAACCAATCATAGTGCAGCACTTTAAAAAAAAGCCTGTTTCAGGCCAGCGACATCTATGTGGTTGAGAGGGAGAAAGCTCTCTCTCTCTTCCATCTTGCAGTCACTGCTTCCGCAACAGCAAGATGGTTGCCATGGCACCCAGACGCCTTACAAAGGTGTCCTAGTTGCCATTTAACTAAGGCTGATCAGACCCTGAGGTTTGATCAGCCTTAGTGTAAGTGTAGCACTGACTATATAGTGTATTACAATAGATGACTATTGCAATGCACTGTGTAGTGATCAGACCCAATGGATCTTTAGGATGCAGATGGGTTTTGATAAATAAAAAATAGATATATAAAAAAAAAAAATTGAAAGATAAAAAAGACAAATTTTTTTTTTTTAAAGAAGAATAAATTAGAAATCATCTTTTCTCATATATATTCAATTTTGTAATCTAAAAATTACATAAATAATATAGTGCACATAATTGGTATAGCCGCATCCGGAAAAAGCAGCTCTATAAAAATATAGCGTGTTCTTACCCCTTTGGCAAATCCCATACAAATATTTTTTTTTTAAAACTGTAAAAAACAGACATATTTTATACAGTATACATATTTTGTAATGTTCCATGACATAAATTCCAAACCCAAGCGATCAAAAAGACGTATGCACCCCAAAATAGTACCAATCAAACAGTCAACTGATCCCACATTTTTTTTTTATAAAATACTCTATTGAAATATTCCTAAGTAAAGAACTATATAACTGATTGTGGTTTTAATGGCCAGCTCCTTTATACACTAATCAATAAAAGTTATTTAATCTGATTTTTAATATTTTTTTTTTTTTTTTGGGCAGTTCTAAAAGAAATGAAAAATAAAATAATTCTGCTGCAGCGGGAGCACTCCAGGCAGATGAGGGCTTTGCAGCTGAAGTTCAACCAAGAAATGAAGGCCATGGAGGAGTGGCATCAGAAGGCCGTAGCGGAGCTGATCAACCAGCATGATCAATTGAAAGCCCTGCCTTAGTTTTATTTATTTTTTATTTTATGTTTGTTTAAACAATTGTTTTATATTTTATTTATAAAGTTTGTTTGGTTTTAAATCATTTTTGGTTTTCTGTTTTATTTTAACAACTCTAGTTACATTAAGGCAATTTTTTTCCAGCCAAAACTCATCAGTATGATGACATACAGCAGCCGCAGGTACATGGAAATTTGGTAGTATAAGGCCTACACAGAACTCATAGTGGTGAGGATAATAGCAGCAGTCTTTGTTAATGGTGGGGCCTTAGAATAAATAAAGTTATCAGTAAGAATTACACCATAACATAACATTATAAAAAACTGAAATCACGCGTTATAACTCGTGTTGAAACAATTTATTAACAAAATAGAAAAAGGCCTCTATGGGAACATTGTGAGTTTGGAAAGTAGCTCCTCCATTTTCTGCATCCCTTTACGTTGCTTTTTGGCCATCTCCTAGCTGATGATGACCCGGCATTGCCCTTTAAGAGTGACCACCCCTTTAAGAGACACATGTACTTAAAAAAATAAAGTATGCAAAGTAATATTCTTGCATTGGGGTATATGCAACTTAGGCCTCTTTCACACTTGCATTGTGAGGATCCGGCGTGCACTTCCGTCGCAAGAAATGCCCACCGGATCCGTCACAACGCAAGACAACAGAAAGCATTTGAAGACTGATCAGTCTTCAATATGCTTTCAGGTTACCATGGCAGCCAGGACGCTACTAAAGTCCTGGTTGCCATAGTAAGTAGTGGGGAGCCGGGGGAGCAGATACTTACAGTCCGTGCAGCTCCCGGGGCGCTCCACAATGACGTCAGAGAGCCGTACGCGCATGGATCACGTGATCCATGTGATCCATGCTCATGGGGCGCTCTGACGTCATTGTGGAGCGCCCCGGGACGCGGGAGCTGCACGGATGGTAAGTATGCTTCTCCCCTGCCTCCCCATTACACTTTACCATGGCAGCCGGGACTTTAGCGTCCTGGCTGTCATGGTGACCATTCACAAAAGCTAAACGTCGGATCCGGCGATGCGCCGAAACGACGTTTAGCTTAAAGCCGAATCTGGATTAATGCTTTTCAATGGGCATTAATTCCGGATCCGTCCTTCCGGCATGCCTTCAGGATTTGGGTCCGGAACAAAATCCGCATCATGCTGCGGATTTTGCTACGGCAAAAAAAGTCTCAGTACTGAACTGAAGACATCCTGATGCATCCTTAACGGATTTCTCTCCATTCAAGATGCATTGGGATAATCCTGATCAGTATCTTTCCGTCCTAGAGCCTCGAGGACAGAACTCTAGGACGGAAAGATAAAACGCCAGTGTGAAAGAGCCCTTACTTCACTATTGTTTGGCTATGGCTATCTAGAACTAACAAATATGACTTGATCTTCATCATTCTAGCAAGCCAACCATTTAGGAACCCAGCTCTGTTTAATTCGCAATGCGAGTATATGTTCACATTGCGAATTCAACATAGTGCTGGGTTCCAAATGGTTGTATTGCTAGAAAATAAATTAACGAAGACTGAATTCTCAATCTTCGTTATATTCTAGCAATACAACTATTAGAAACTCAGCTCTAAGTTGTAATATGACGGTTGACTATGACTACCACCAACGTTCTGCTGCCTCCGAGGCAAGATATCTGAACCCACCAGGGGCCATTCAGGTATTTTTGATAGAAAACGCATCAAAAACGTATCAAAAACGCATCAAAAACGCATATGCGTTTTTATCATTTTTTTTTTTTTTTTGTGTATTTTGCCACATTTGGTTGCATATTTGCATTTGGTATAGGCAAATATGGTAGTCTAGAATTCAGTGTTTCCCAACCAGTGTGCCTCCAGCTTTTGCAAAACTACAACTCCGAGCATGCCCGAAAAGCCTTTGGCTGTGTAGGCATGCTGGGAGTTGTAGTTTCGCAACAGCTAGAGGCACACTGTTTGGGAAACACAGGTCTAGATCATTACTGTGCCCAAATCTATATTCAGCTACATGGCTTAGAAAATACAGTTGTGTTCAAAATTATTCAACCCCCAATGAAATTGAGTGTTTTGGCCAGTTTGACATTGATTTTGATCATTTCAGTCATCTTGTTTACAATTAGATCAAAGAGGCACTTGTAAGTCAGACAAATATAACATAACATTTATAATGAAATAACCACAAATGTCTTTTCTGTGCTCACATCATTATCAGTTTTATTTAACCCCCAAGTGACATTCAATCTTAGTACTTAGTACAACATCCTTTTCCAGTTATAACAGCTTTTAAACGTGAAGCATAGCTTGACACAAGTGTCTTGCAGCGATCTACGGGTATCTTCTCCCATTCTTCATGGGCAAAAGCCTCCAGTTCAGTCACATTCTTAGGCTTGCGCGCTGCAACTGCTTTCTTTAAGTCCCACCAGAGGTTCTCAATCAGATTTAAGTCTGGTGACTGCGATGGCCACTTCAAAATGTTCCAGCCTTTAATCTGCAACCATGCTCTAGTGGACTTGGAGGTATGCTTGGGATCATTGTCCTGTTGAAAGGTCCAACGTCTCCCAAGCCTCAGGTTTGTGATGGACTGCATCACATTTTCATCCAATATCTCCTGGTACTGAAGAGAATTCATGGTACCTTGCAGACGCTGAAGCTTCCCTGTACCTGTAGAAGCAAAACAGCACCAAAGCATGATTGACCCCCCACCATGCTTCACAGTAGGCAAGGTGTTCTTTTCTTCATAGGCCTGGTTCTTCCTCCTCCAAACATAGCGTTGATCCATGGGCCCAAACAGTTCTAATTTTGTTTCATCAGTCCACAGAACACTATCCCAAAACTTTTGTGGTTTGTCCACATGACTTTTGGCATACTGCAGTCGACTCTTCTTATTCTTTGGAGACAGCAAGGGGGTGCACCTGGGAGTTCTGGCATGGAGGCCTTCAGTACGCAGTGTGCGCCTTATTGTCTGAGCTGAAATTTCAGTACCCGCATCTGACAAATCTTTTTTCAGTTCCTCAGCAGTCACACGGGGACTTTTCTCCACTTTGCGCTTCAGGTAGCACACAGCAGTCGAAGTCAGCATCTTCTTTCTGCCACGACCAGGTATTGTTTCAACAGTGCCCTTTGCCTTGAATTTGCGAATGATGCTTTCTATTTTGTCTCTTGGTATGTTTAACATCTTTGCAATCTTCTTATAGCCATTGCCCTTCCTATGAAGAGAAATCACCTCTTCTCTTGTCTTCCTGGACCATTCTCTTGACTTCACCGTGTTTGTAAACACACCAGTAAATGTCTAGAAGGAGTTGAGTATCACAGTCATTTTAAATCTGCCTAATTGGTGCTTATTATGCTTGATTGCTGCTCCTTGACATCCACAGGTGTTTTCAATACCTGATTGAAAACACTTGAATGAACCTCTGTTCTTAAGAGTGTTAGGCCTCTTTCACACGGGTGTCATGTTTGACGCCCGGATAAGAGGCGGGTGCGTTGCGGGAATCGCCACGATTTTTCCGCGCGTGCTAACGTTTGCAGTGCGTTTAGCACGCGCGTGAAAAAATCCGCATGCTTGGTACCCAGACCCGAAGTCAGACTTCATCACTGAAGTCTGGTTTCGGGATGAGTATTCTGTATATGTAATTATTTTCCTTTATAACATAGTTATAAGGGAAAATAATCGCATTCTAATTGCAGAATGCAATGTTCCCCGGGCTATAGAGGGTTAAAAATAATAAAGAGTTAACTTACCTTCTCCCATTGTACGCGCAGAGCCCCAGAACGTCTTCTCTCTTGATGGTAGGAATGCTTGAGGACCTGTGGTGACGTCACATGGGTCACATGGTCCACTCAAATGCTTCTATGATTGGACCATGTGACCCTGTGACGTCACCACAGGTCCTCAAGCATTCCTACCATCAAGAGAGAAGACGTTCTGGGGCTCTGCGCGTACAATGGGAGAAGGTAAGTTAACTCTTTATTATTTTTAACCCTCTATAGCCAGTGGAACATTGCATTCTGTAATTAGAATGCGATTATTTTCCCTTATAACTATGTTATAAAGGAAAATAATAACGATCGGGTCCCCATCCCGATCGTATCCTAGCAACCATGTGGGAAAATCGCAACGCATCCGCACATGATTGCGGATGCTTGCGATTTTCCCCCATCCCCATTCACTTCAATGGGGCCTGCGTTGCGTGAAAATCGCAGAATATAGAACATGCTGCGATTTTCACGCAACGCAAAAGTGATGCGTGAAAATCACTGCTCATGTGCACAGCACCATAGAAGTGAATGGGTCAGGATTCAGTGCGGGTGCAATGCGTTCACTTCACGCATTGCACCCGCGCGGAAAACTCGCCCGTGTGAAAGGGGCCTTAGTCTTTAAGGGGTTGAATAATTGTGTCAATGAAGAAATCACAAAAAAAAACATTTAATACTGTATTACAAAAACAATTGATGTTATTTTAGTTGCATTTGGTTCTTTAAAAAGTCCGTGTAAGATTTCATTCTGAACACAATTACAAATGAAAACTAAATTCCCTAAAACCCTTTACAGCATTGGGGGTTGAATAATTTTGAACACAACTGTATGCTGTCAAACAATGATCCTAGGTTTTGGTATAGACACATGATCTAGACTACCATATTTGCCTATACCAAATGTAAATATGCAACCAAATGTGGCAAAATACACAAAAAAATAAAATAAAAACGCCCAAATGGCCCCTGGGGGGTTCAGATATCTTTCCTCGGAGGCAGCATAACGTTGGTGGTAGTCATAGTCAACCGTCATATACAATCAAATAGAGGCATCAAATGGATTCGCAAAGCGATTAATAATTGTAAGTATTATTCGCATTGCGATTACATCTTACAGCTGAATTCCTAATGGTGGTATTGCTAGAATATAACGAAGATAATAAATATAGCGCTATATTCTCAATCTTCATTATATTCTAGCAATACAACAACCATTAGGAACTCAGCTCTAAGTTCAATTCGCAATGCGATTAATATAACCTGCATTAATCGCATTGCGATTACAACTTAGAGCTGAGTTCCTAATGGTTGTATTGCTAGAATATAATGAAGATAACGAATATAGCGCTATATTCTCAATCTTCGTTATATTTTAACAATACAACAACCAACCATTAGTAACTCAGCTCTAAGTTGAATTCGCAATGCGATTTATGCAGGTTATATTAATCGCATTGCAAATTCAACTTAGATATGAGTTCCTAATGGTTGTATTGCTAGAATATAACGAAGATTGAGAATATAGCGCTATATTCATGATATTCGTTATCTTCGTCAATTCTACCAATACAAGTTACAACCATTTGGAACGCAGCTCTAAGTTTAATTTTCGATGCGAATATTAATTTGCGTAACATTCGCAATATATAGAATAATGACGAATATTCGATTTAGACGAATATATGACGAATATGTAAGCGAATATTCGCGAAATATCGTAAAATCGAATATGGCACCTCCCACTCATCACTAGACTTGAGCAGCCAGAAAAAAAACATTTTCTACTTCACTGAGCTACCAAAAAGGATGAAGCTGATGTCCCTGCCAGGCTGGCAGACATACACTGCAGTGGCTAAAATGGCCGCCGACCCCTACCTCTGTAACAGATGGATTTAATAAAAAATGTCCTTGGCAGTGGCTGGGTAGAGAAATGTAGGATTGCTGAAGCTCCCTCCCCCCCTATTTGCTGTATCTTGTGGAGTAATGTACAACAGGTCCTGCAGATTTCTTCCTAAATCTGTCCCTCACAGAAGCGGCAGCATCCTTTCCCAACACTGGCTGGGTCACATGCTGCACTCAGCCAATCACAGCTATGCCATTAGTAGGCATGGCTGTGATGGCTTCCTAGGGCAAAGAAGTAAAAGGCTTGCTGATTGGCTGCTGTGCAGCCCTTCAGAAAGCGCGAAGAATCGCCGAATATTGGACCCAAACTTTTATGAAAATGTTCGGGTTCGGGTCTGGGTCACGAACACCCCAAAATTCGGTACGAACCCCAACTATTAAGTTCGGGATCGCTCAACCCTAATTATAGTGCCAGTTCCTTGTAATTTTTGGCAGCCCTTTCACTTAGTGCATAGGCTTTATGAGTGTAGGAGTCCCACTACCTGGACAATTGTACCACAATGTGAACAAGGCCCTCCTTTATGTGATATACAGGCTGTTTTGAAGTGCCTCTTACTTGTAATTTTAATTTCTATGGTTTATGCAAAAGTGGGTTGTGGACCCAGAACACGGATTTTTTCAATAAAACACCGAAAATCTGTATTTCACTGCTGTTAATAAAACTTAGCTATTTCTACGGTTTATTCAAAAGTGGTTTGTGGACCCAGAACACAGATTTTTTTAAAGAATCAAAGAAAAGCAGTATTTCACTGCTATTAATAAAACGTTGGCATTTCTATGCTGTATGCACAACTGCTTTGTAAAGCAAGAATATTGCTTTTTTTCCCACAAAAAAAAATAAATAAAAATGAATTCACTATTTCACTGCAGAAGTGTCAAATGTGTATTTGGGTGGTGTATTTGGAACTGCTTTGTGGACCAGTAATAACGTTTTTTTTTTCCCAGGAAACACACTGATGCACTATTTCCCTGCAGAAATATTAAATATGGATTTGTACGCTGTCTGCACAACTGTTTTGAACACCAGGAATATGTTTTTTTTTGCCAAAAATACACTGATTCTCTATTTCACTGAAGAAATTTAAAATATGGATCGCTCATCCCAAGTAACTAGAGATGTCCCGAACTATTCGCCGGCGAATAGTTCCCGGCGAACATCGCATGTTCGCGTTCTCCGCGGTGAACATATGCGATGTTCGGTCTGCCCCCTATACGTCATCATTGAGCAAACTTTAACTCTGTACCTCACAGTCAGCAGACCCTCCCTCCCAGACCCTCCCAAATCCTATCAAAAAGCAAGAACAGCATCTATCTTTTATTCATTCTGAAGCTGCAGTGTTAGTTAGAGCAGCGAGAGTGCTGCTGCTGCTGAATTAATAGGGAAATGGTTAGCTAGGCCAGTGTTCTGTGTCCACTCCAGTCCTCAAAGACTCATCTACTGTAAGGACAGCGTCCTGACAGCACCCAAAAAAGCCCGTCAGCTACGTAATTTTCAATGGGAGTTTTGCAATGGATCCCCCTCCGGCATGCCACCGTCCAGGTGTTAGTCCCCTTAAAACAACTTTTCCATCTTTTCTTATTGTGGCCAGAAAGAGTCCCAGTGGGTTTTAAAATTCGCCTGCCTATTGAAGTCTATGACGGTTCGCCCGGTTCATCCGTTCGTGATAATTTGCGTAAATTCGCGTTCGCTGTTAGCGATCGGAAAATGTTATGTTCGCGACATCTCAACTAGTAACGTGTCATCCATGCAAACCTAAGAAAAGAGAAGGATAGATAATGGAAATAGTTAGCACTCACACTCATATAAACATGTTATTCTTGAGGACAAAAAATGTTGTAATATATTAGGCATAATAAGGTATTAGAAGGTTTATGTAGGCAAAACATTAGACACTTTTGATGTTAAACACAATCATGTACATTGTTATTGTACATAAAATATTGGAACTTTTGGTCTTAACAGTTTTGACTACGATACACCCCAGCCCGCAAGCCCGCGTCAAGGGTCCTCTTTGTCTTGCGAGTCCCTACACTATCTAATATAATAACATAAATAACCACTGACTGTAAAATAACAAAATACTACAATGCCCAGAGTCCAGGTGACATCATTGTCTGCCAAGAACTATGTCCATCTGCCACGGTAATGATCCCTCAGGGCTGATAAAGTAGTCAGCATAGAGGTTCCGAAATGCAAGTCCAGCAGATCCAGACCGTCCATGACGAGTCTGGTCCAATCCTCCAGATGAAGAAGAATAGGTACCAATCTCTTCTAAACCAGAATCTAAGGGAGCATCATGAATCCTGACGAAGTTATGCAGGATCACACAAGCTTTAATAACAAGGGTGGTATTGTACGATGACATCTGTAAGGATGACAGGAATACTCTCCACTTGTTGGTGAGTGTTCCAAACACACACTCTACATACCGTCGGGCTCTAGTCAGCTGATAGTTAAAGATGTGTCCCCTGTCATCCAGATTGCGTCTGGGTAAGGGTCGCATGACATGTGGGGCCAAAGCAAACCCTTCATCAGCCACAATTACAAATAGAGCTGGAGGACCCACAGAACCTGGGAGAAATCTGGGCTCTGGGAGGGCAAGTTGGTTGGCATGAAGTCACTCACTTAATCTGGAAGAACTGAAAATGCACACATCTGCAGTACTCCCATAGGCCCCGATATCCACAATTATAAACTTATATATAGTGTCAGCTAAAGCCAACAGCACAATGGAAAAGTATTGCTTATAATTGTAGTACCGGGACCCTGAGTGAGGCAGCTTCTTAACACAAATGTGTTTGCCATCCAATGCTCCAATGCAGTTTGGAAACTGCGCATCAAGATGAAACCCCTTAGCAATTCGGATCCAATCCTTAGCTTTGGAATATGGCATCACCTCTTCCCGGAGTTGCTGCCAAATCACTTCACATGTTTGATGAATAATCCCAGAAGTAGTTGACACTCCCAGCAGGAACTCAAAATGCAGAAAAGCAAATGAATTCCCAGTCACCAGAAACCTGAAGGAAGAAAAAAATACATATAAATAAAACAGCCACTACTGGGGTCACTAATCATAGTGTTATAAAGTCTAACATGCTTAGTGGCCCATATCAAATACATACATTACACGAGGGATGGGCAAACTGTTGCTCTCCAGCTGTTGTAAAAATACAAATCACATCATGCCCTTCTGTAGGCTGATAACTGTAAGCAGACTGGGCATACTGGGAGTTGTGGTTTTGACACAGCTGGAGAGCCGCATGTTGGACATCCCAGCATTAGACATTTGTTTTTATAAAGGAGCTGTCCAAACTGAAGGGTTTGATATTAAGGTTTGTGTTGGGCAGCTAAGGCAGTTTTACTTTACTACAGTTCAATTAAAGACCCCAGATATTTACACATAACAAAGTGAGTCTAACACACTTAACATCAAGATTAATATTAACCAATTATTTCAATAACAATAATAATAAATATACATACCTCAATGTCATGATGAGCCGTTCCTCTGGAGAAATGCAGCGCCTCATATTTGTGTCCTGGTTGATGAGGCCAAGGTGCAGAGATGCTAACAACATGCCAAAGCTGTTCACAGACATATGACAGAAACCATGAAATTTCTCAGGATGCTGTAGCAAATCCATGTACAGCATGTGGAAGTGGCCCTTCTTGCACCTCTGAGAGACAATGGGGTGAATTCAATGTCTCCTCCTCGGTTCGCTGGTCAGCATAGTTGGCTGCTGTTCATCGTGCTGAGAAACCAGCCAGCACAGGAGGAGGTCTTCCTCAAAGTCAGCCATAATACAACAGATAGCCAAAATCAGAAACCAATGAATACAAGACACCAACTTCTAACCAAGCTCTCAATGCTGCAAAAAGCTGTAGAAAATGGAGTCTGCACTATCACATGACTATCTTAAATATGGGGTATGTAAAAGGTGGAATAGTCAAAAGTTGTAATTTTTTTCCTGCTTCAGTTTCTGTTTATTATCCGCGAAAAACGGATCACATACTGAAACAACACGAACATGCTTTTCCGCAAAAACAGAACAGAAGCACAGTATTTACAGAAACACAACAGATTTTAAAAAAGGAGCCACATATCCGCAAAAAACGGACCGTTATGCACAACGGTCGTGTGCATGAGCCTTAATACAAAGACAACTGCACAGATCTCTGTCATTTACATATCCTGGTTGGGAGGAACCTTTGACAAAACATACACCCCATCACCCACTTCTCCAGACACTCTGTCACATCACATAAAAAAAATATTTGCTCTCGCAAACTGCTTGATTGCAGTGATTGCCTCAAAAGGTTCTACAACTAAATATTAAGCTAAGGGTACAATCATTTTTGTTCAGGCGAGTTTTATTCGTTTATTTTATAAATTATTCTGTTGAACGACAATTCTAAAGCAATGTCTGATTTTCATTAGCTGATTTTCAGTAAACTTTTATTTGTTAATACATTTGTCAGTTTTAATTTATTTCAGTAACCGTTGTGGATATCAACAATGCATAATACACATGTGAAGAACAGGCAAGCAGGCTGAAGTGTATTACAGTGTATAATACACTTACAGCCATTGCATTACAATACATAAGTATTGTAATGCATTGTACTGGGGATCAGACCCACAAAAGTTGAAGTCCCAGAGTGGAACAAAAAAAAAAAATAAGTTTTACTCAATAGAAAATTTAAAAGTAAAAAAAGCGTCCTTTAAATTTGTTTTAAATATTTTTTTTAAATAGTGAAAAAAAGAAAAGTAGACATATTAAGTATCGCCGCGTCCAAATCGACCGTCTCTTTTAAAATATTACATGATCCTCCCCACCAGGTGAACCTCACCAGGTGAACGCCGTAAAAAAATAAAAACAGCGCCAAAACATCCATTTTCTGGTCACCATGCCTCACAAAAATGTTCCCTAAAATTGTGCCAATTAAAACATTACCTCATACCTCAAAAAATGAAACCCCACATAAGACAATTACTCAAAAAATATAAAAATCGATGGCACCCGTAAACCAAACCAAGAGTCCTGACATGTGTCCCCACATCAGTTTACCACCACATATGGGGTGTTGCCATATTCAGGATAAAATGGGTAAATGAAAAATTTGGAGCTAAAGCAACATTTTATTGGAAGAAATGAAACTTTTTTATTTTCATAGCCAAGTGTTTCCAAAGTCCGTAAAATGCTTAGGTTCAAAGTGCTCAGTACCCCACTTAATATATTCTTTAAGGGGTGTAGTTTCCAAAATGGGGTAACTTTTTGAGTGTTTTCACTGTAGGGGTACGTCAGGGTCTCTTCAAATACAAAATTGTGTCTAAAAACGATTCTAGCAAAACCTGCCTCCAAAATCCCTATGGCGCTCCATTCCTTCTGACCACTGCCATAGAGCAGTTTACCACCACATATGGGGTATTTCTGTACTCCGCAGAATCAGAGTAATGTATATGGGGATTGTTGATTGATAACTATTTTATGACTATTTTATCTGTCTTAAAAGTAGAGAAATTCAGGTTTAGAAAATTGTGAATTTTTCCAATTTTTGGTAAATTTTGGATTCTTTTATAAATAAGGGTGAAAAATATCGACTCAAATTTACCAATGTCATGAAGTACAATGTGTCATGAGAAAACAGTCTCAGAATGGCTTGGATAAGTAAAAGCGGTCCAAAGATATTACCACATAAATTGATGCATGTGAGATTTGCAAATATAGGCCTTAGATTTAAGGTTAAAAGCGGCTTGGTAGTGAAGGGGTTAATGAGCCTTTAAACAGGGACTGTTGTTTGTATGGGGTTTGACTGGTACTTTGCCTGCAATCTCCTGCAAGTTATTTGACAGTAAACACTGAATATCAATCAGCTCTGGCATACCCAGTACTCTCCTTCCCTCCAAGTAGTAGCCCTTCTTCTGCCATCTGTTTTTCCTCTTTTCCACATCATTTAATATAGATGAGAATATGTCATTAGGAATATCCAGCTGCTCCTCTTTCTGCATCTGGCTGACTTTTCTAGGACATGGCGACTTTGAAGGATGATTTGGAAGATGTAAAGCCAGCAAAATATGAGAATGGTCATCATTAAGACCTGCCCCCCTAGGTGTACAGACCGGATGGTACTGGTTGGCACACTGGCACTGGAATAATAAAGGCTTCCATTTAATTGTTATTGAATTAGATATATTAGTTTACAGCTGATGTAGGAATAAGTCTCCCTGCACTCTCCCTCTCCAGTATTATTCTATTAATCGTTTTCAACAACGCTGTCCCTTAGTGCATGAGCACTTGCCATGTCTCACCCTATGCTTAACTCACAGGACAGGACAATGGTGGAGACCTCGCGGGATGAGGCTTTTATAGGGCTATGACATCACAGGGGATGGGTACCTGCAGATTGGCTGGCTTCACGGAATTATGGGTGATCTCGCATTCCTGGGCTCCTTATTATTAGTTTGTAACATGTGCAGCTGCCATTTTAGGAAAAAACGATTTGTTACCAAAAAAATACAAGGAAATTTGGATTTGTTGCAAATCAATGTTTTCTTAACTTCAACAGAATTCCGCTTCAAATGCTTCACTTCGCTCAACTCTAATCCTTATCACTCATCTTCTTGTATGTTAGTAAATCTGAATATTGAAAAAACGGTATACTTCTGTTATAAGTAGTGTTGGGTGTGAATATTCAAATTGCAAATATCGAGACTTCGAGAACTCGCGAATATTTAGAATATAGTGTTATATATTTGTATTCATGAATATTCTAGATTTTTTTTCCTCTGAACCATGTTCCCTCCCTGCTACTTGCTTTTGGGCCAATGAGAAGGCTGCAATGTATTTGTCTGAGCTTAGCAACATCCCTAGCAACCAATAGGAAAGTTGCCTACCCCTTTAGTATAAAAGAACCTCCCCAGCAGCCATTTTGTTCATTTTTTTGCAGTTCTGAGAGAGACAGCAGTGTCATTGCTGTACTCTCTGCTTTCCTTTGTCACATTACATTAGATAGTTAGTTAGTTTTTATATATAATACAGATAGTTAGTGGGATATAGTCATTGTAGGTAAAATTGTGATATTGTGTTGCTGTTCTAGTGCATGGTGCTAGGTAGTGTGATAGGTTCTGCTGCCCGTGCCCATACATACATGCTACATACATAGTGCTGTATGTATGTATGCTACATACATACATAGTGCTGTGATGTCACAAGTTCACAACAATACTTAGTGCACCAATAACTAACATGTAGTCAGACCTGCTAAAATGTGAAGTTGCCCAAATTGATTCAAAATATTTGCATCATTAGTGCCGATTTGAGCAATCGTGAATATATTGGAGCACTCTATCTGCATATAAAGCTATTGTAGTGTTCTGCCGTGCCAACCATTTTCTCCAGTCTCAGGAAACTTCTAGCAGCTTGATAGAAGAAGGAAAAGTGACCCATACCTGTATTGCGTGCACAATACGTGCGTATTACATTGCTGATTTTCACGATCAAGAAAATATTCGCAAATTCTCAAATTTGCGAATTTATGGAGAATATTTTACCAAATATTCACAAAATATCACAAATTCTAATATTCCCCCTTCTGCTTATCACTCGTTATAAGTTCTTACTTTTTGCCCATATTAATAAAACATTTAGATTATGTTGGACATTTTTGTGCAGAATTGGATATTTTATTTGAAATTGTTACTAATTATTGTAATTTATTATATACCTTTGCAAACATAATATTTATAGTATTTTAACAAATATGCATTAAAGGGGTTATCACATGATTAATGTAAGAATGGAAATCAGATTTCATATAGTACATGACTATCTCTTTCTAACAAACTTAGAACCAGACCTGTACCTCACATGGATCCAGAGATTTCCCTTTTCAGTGCTCTGGTAGATTTATTTTAAGCTGGCAGTTTAGGGGTTGTGTAGTTTATCGGGGGCTTGTCGTTTCTTCTGCAGCTGGTGACTATTGAAGGATGGAACTGAGCATCTGCTTCCATTTAAGAGAGCAGGACAGAGAAATATGTGAAACAGCAAACAGCAGATCTATATACAAATAGATTTCCGTTAATAACTTAGTGGCAATATTACATTTTTTAATAAATGCAATTGCAAAAATTTTCAGAGCCAGTTGCTGGTTTATTTTAAACCCTTAATGACCACTCATACATGTTTTTACAGCTGTCACTAAGGTGGCATAGGCTGGGCCGCCGCTTTATTACGTGCAGCGGGGACCCAGCTCTCACATGAGAGCCGTGGCCCTGCTCTAACAGCCCAGACTGGCAGGAGTACCAATCCAGGCTGTTTAACACTGTACATGCTACGGGCAATGGCGCCGCCGCATGTAAAGTGCTGACAGAGGGAGAGGACTCCCTCTGTCTCCTATCAGAAACCCCTCAAATGCGATCACGGGGTGCCGATGTGTATGAAGGCTGGCAGGGGTTTGATATACGCCCCAGACCAGCCTTCAGTAATTTCCAGCAGGCTGCGCCTCTCTGGCGCAGCCTGCTGGTCAATGTTAGAATAGCATTGCCATTAAAATGCAATGCACAACAGGGATAGTGCATTGCATTTTAAAAGCAATCAAAACAATAGTCCCCCTTGTGGGACTATTAAGTGGTAAAAAAAAGAAAAAACAAACTTCTTAAATAAAAAAAATTCCATAAGAAAAAATTATGCCTTTTTTTCCATTGAAAATACGCTTTTCAATAAAAAAAATTGCAAAAAAAAAATCTCCCCCGTATGTTTGGTATTGCCACATCTATAACAACCTGGACTACATAAATATCACATAAATTATCCCCTATGGTGAACACTGTTAATAAAAAAAAAAAAAAAAAAAAAACAAGCGATCAAGAAGGGACATTTATTCCAAAATGATACCGGTGAAAAATCGTCCCACAAAAATCAAGCCCTCACACAACTCCATAGAAAGAAAAATAAAAAAGTGATGGGTCTTGGGAAGCACCAATGCAAAAACTTAAATAAAAGGAGGGTTTATTGCAAAAAAGTAGTAAAACGTAAAAAAAAAAAAATACTATAGCTGTAATCGTACTGACCCAGAGAATAAAGATATTATGTTATTTATACTGAAAAATTAACGCCGTAAAATTTATAAAGTAAAAACGCAGTGGCAGTATTGCTGTTTTTCCCATCTCCCTCACATAAAGAGTTAATATAAGTTAATCAAAAAGTTATGTGTACTTCAAAATGGTGCCATTAAAAACTACAACTTGTCCCACAAAAAAACTAACCTTCATAACGTTACGTAGATGGAAAAATAAAAAAGTTATAACTCTTGGAATGCGTAGATGAAAAAAGGAAGAAAAACGCTTGGTCAGTAAGCTCAAAATAGTCTGGTCCCTAAGGGGTTAAAATATTCAAAATGGGCCATGATTCATTTTTCTAATATACTTTATACATTTGTTTTACTATTTTAGTGGCATACCGTAATGGGCATTTGAAGTTCAGAGTGTCTATATTGTTTTGGAATCCATAAAAGCATACACCCAGACATATATGTGAAGGAATAGGGTCTACAGTGTGTGCTATGCACGCTGGAGTACACATGGTTGCTCCTGTCAGTGACTGCTCCACCCTGATATCAGATGCCAGGCTTCAGCCGAATGGACCAGGCACAGACAGGAATAGCAATGTGTGCTCCTGCCTGTACAGCATTGCCTGCAGCCCTTATAGTACTTGCAGTACAATGGAATCCATACACTTATACAACACATATATGTAAGCCTTGTACGAGTGTATGGATTACGAACTGCTTGATTTTCAATTGCCTTTTTTGTAAGTAAAATGGTAAAATACGTTAACAAAGTACACTGCTCACAATAAGTTAGTGATATTTGGCTTTCGGGTAAAATTTGTGGAAAACGTAAAAAGTTTACACTCCATTCATATTATGTCATAAAAGAAAGACATTTAAGTAGAAGCATGCAATGGTGATTTCCAAATCGCAAACAATTTATTGAACCAAAGCCAACAACAGTGGTGAGTATACCCCCACAAAAAATGTCAATATCTCAAAACTTGTCATGTAGTCCTGAACATCAAATATACCTTAACAGCGATGTCTCATGTTGTTCACAAGTCAATTTATTGTCTCCTGAGGCATGGCATCCCACACTTCTTGAAGGATGGCATTCAGGTCATTGAGGTTCTGATTAGAGATGAGCGAATTTTTCAAAAATTCGATTAGCCGATTCGCTGAATTTTTTGGGAAAAATTGGGTTTCGTCTGAATTTATTTGCGGTTAATCATGTTAAAAAATGGCTATTTCCTGGCTTCAGAGAGCCTTTATAGTGGTGTAGAACACTGTGCCTTGAAGTAACATGCATAGGAAATCTGCTCTGGTAGTGAAATAATACTGTGAGTCAGTATGACACACAGATGACAGGCGTTGCTCTTAGAATCAGTACACACTTATTTGGGCAGTCATGGGGCCAAAACTGACCAAATAAGTGTGAACTCAGCCTTACAGGTCAATGTTAGCGTCAAGAAGATGTGCACTCCTTTTACACTGTCGTCAGCTGATTCCACATAGATGACTACAGAACCTGTTCTATTAAATGCTTATAAAAGTAGAGCCCCCCAACAGAGTGGAGAGGGTGTAAGCAGTAAGTTTTTTCTGACGTCACTGATTATTTTGCCCTTCCTCTGATCCGTCAGAACAATAACCCCCCAAAAACTGATCCATTCTGATGAGAATCTGCCTTCAGTCAGAGTCAGCATTTGGTCAGTAATCATCCATCAGTATTGCTAATGCCAAAAAAAAAACAGGAGTGGATCCAAAACAGAGATGACACGTGAATGGAATATTTTGCGTGTCTTCTGTGTTTTGTACCCAGTCCTGCTTTTGGCTACCAAATCACAAGCCAATTCTGATGGGACCATACAGGCCTTAAAGCTGATAAACAGACAGGATTTGTTGTGCGTCTAATTTTTCCTTCCTTCTGACAGATCAGAAGAAGGGTCAAATAAATAATGCTGTCAGCCAGGCCGAAAGGCAAAATAGTGGCCCAGGCATGAAGTGGGGAGAGTGGGAACAGCATAACAATTCCATAGAGTGGACCTATGACATAGTGGTGAGGTGAAAGCAGCATGAGAAGGCCACAGAGTGGCCCAATGAAAGTGTGGAGGTGGCATCCACAGCATCAGGAGACCACAGAGTGGCACAATGACAGAGTGTGGAAGTGGCGGCAGCAGCAGCATCAGGAGGAGGCCACAAATTGGCACAATGACATTAGGGGTTGGCAGCAGCATCAGGAGACCACAGAGCGGCAAGGTGAGATAGTGTGGAAGTGGCAGCAGCATGAGGAGACCACAGAGTGGCAGGGTGACATAGCGTGGAGGTGGAAGCAGTATGTGGAGGCCACAGAGTGCCACAATGACAGTGTGTAGGTGGCGGCAGCATCAGGAGACCATAGAGTGGCAAGGTGACATAGTGTGCAGGTGGCTGCAGCATGAGGAGACCACAGAGTGGCAAGGTGACATAGTGTAGAGGTGGAAGCAGTATGAGAAGGCCACGATGGCAGTGTGAAGGTGGCAGCAGCAGCATCAGGAGGCCACAGAGTGGCACAATGACAGAGTGTGGAGTTGGTGGCAGCAGCATCAGGAGGAGGCCAAATAGTGGCACAATGACAGTGTAGAGGTGGTGCCAGCATCAGGAGACCACAAAGTGGCAAGGTGACATAGTGTGGCGGTGGCAGCTGCATCTGGAGGCTACAGAGTGGCAAGGTAACATAGTGTTGAGTTTGCAGAAGCATAACGAGGACACAGTGTGGCACAATGACAGTGTGGAGGTCGCAGCAGCAGCATCAGGAGGAGGCCAAAGAGTGGCACAATGACAGTGGTGAGGTGGCGGCAGCATCTAGAGGCCACAGAGTGGCAAGGTGACATAGTGTGGTGAGGTGGTGGCAGCAGCATGAGGAGACCACAGAGTGGCAAGGTGACATAATGTGGAGGTGGCAGCAGCATTGGGAGGCCACAGAGTGGCACAATGACAGATTTTGGAGGTGGAAGCAGCTTCAGAAGGCGACATAGTGGCAAGATGACATAGTGTGGAGGTGGCAGCAGCATGAGGAGACTACAGAGTGACTCGATGATATACTGTAGAGGTGACAGCAGCATTAGGAGACCACAGAGTGGCAAGGTGACATAATGTGGTGGTGGCAGCAGCATCAGGAGGCCACAGAGTGGCGCAATGACAGATTGTGGAGGTGGAAGCAGCATCACGAGGCCACATAAGGGCAAGGTAACATAGTGTGGAGGTGAGTGGCAATACCAGTACCCACTGAAGATGGTGGTTGAAAGAAGGAGCACTTGGCATCCGATGTGTGGCATCAAGCAGGTGGCAGCATCAGAATAGTAGCTGAGGCGATTGGCCAGAAGAAACTTGTCTCTTTTGTCAAAGTGTTGTTGTGGCACCATGGATGATCTAGTCTGATGCATCAGGCATTGGTGGGTGGAAATCCTGGCTGATCCACACTTGATTCATCTTAACAAAAGTCAAGCTTTCCACATTTTGGGCGAACAGGTTAGTTCTTCTTGCAGTAGCTATAGCCCCCGGCACACTAAACACTCGCTCTGATGCTAAACTACTGGATGGGCAGGACAGCTTTTCCAGGGCAAACTCTGCCATTTGCGGAGACAAATCCAGTTCGGCTCCCCAGTAGTCCAGCGGATATTTAATGTGTGGTGGCAAGGTACTGTCCAAGTATGCCACCACCTGCTGGTTCAGGTCCTGACTCAGGTCTAGCTGATGCTGCTGGTAAGTAGTTTCTTCACTTTGCAAGTGAAGAAAGCTGCTCATCAGCGACTCTAGACTCAGGCTGCTGCTGATAGAGTGGGTACTGCTCCTCCAACCCCACTCCTCCCCAGCAGCAGTGGCAGTGGAACATGAGTGCAGAAGGCCCCATGGTCAGACCTGCGAGAGGATGGACAATGCCGCAGATAGGCAGCGGCCAACTGACTACATAGGATGTCACTTTAGTAGGGTTGAGCGAACACCTGGATGTTCGGGTTCGAGAAGTTAGGCCGAACTTCCCGAAAATGTTTGGGTTCGGGATCCGAACTCGACCTAAACTTCATCCCGAACCCCATTGAAGTCAATGGGGACCCGAACTTTTGGGCACTAAAAAGCCTGTAAAATAGTCCAGGAAAGGGCTAGAGGGCTGCAAAAGGCAGCAAAATGAACAAATAGGGGATAGGGATAGGGAAATGAATTAAAATAAAATAAATAAAAATTAAGCAATATCATTTGGAGAGAGGTCCCATAGCAGAGAATCAGGCTTCAAGTCACCCACCAATGGAGATGGCCACTTTCATTTATTTAGGCCCCAGCACCCAGACAGAGGACAGAGGTCACATAGCATAGAATCAGGCGTCATGTCACCCACCAATGGAGAAGGCCACTTGTCGATAATTAGGCCCCTGGCACCCAGACGGAGAAGAGAGGTCACATAGCAGAGAATCATGCTTCATGTCACCCAGCATAAAGAAGGCCACTTCCAGATATTTAGCCCACGGCACCCACACAGAGGACAGAGGTACCATAGCAGAGAATCAGGCTTCATGTCACCCACCACTGGAACAGGCCACTTTCAGATAATTAAGCCCCTGGCAGCTAGACGGAGGAGAGGTTCATTCAACTTTTGGTTGCACCACAATATAATGGTAAAATTAAAAAAAGAGGATTCAATAAAGAAGTGCCCCAGAGTACAAGAATATATGGTTGAGGGGGAGGCAGTTATAAATGTCTATTCAGCACAAGGGATGGACAGGTCCTGTGGGATCCATGCCTGGTTCATTTTTATGAACGTCAGCATGTCCACGTAGGCTGTGGACAGGCGGCTGCAATTGTCAGTAATGACGCCCCCTGCCGTGCTGAAAACAAGTTCAGACGAAACGCTGGCCGCCGGGCAAGCCAGCAGCTCCAAGGCATAAAAGGCTAGCTCTGGCCACGTGGACAATTTGGAGATCCAGAAGTTGAATGGGGCCGAACCATCAGTCAGTACGTGGAGGGGTGTGCACACGGACTGTTCAACCATGTTAGTGAAATGTTGCCTCCTGCTAACACGTTCCGTATCAGGTGGTGGTGCACTTAGCTGTGGCGTGGTGACAAAACTTTTCCACATGTCTGCCATGCTAACTCTGCCCTCAGAGGAGCTGGCCATGACACAGCTGTGTTGGCGACCTCTCTCTCTTCCTCTGCCTTCACCTTGGGCTTCCAATTGTTCCCCTGTGACATTTGGGAATGCTCTCAGGAGCGTGTCTACCAGCGTGCGCTTGTACTCGCGCATCTTCCTATCACGCTCCAGTGCAGTGAGGTGGGCACATTGTCTTTGTACCGGGGATCCAGCAGGGCGGCAACCCAGTAGTCCGCACACGTTAAAATGTGGGCAACTCTGCTGTCGTTGCGCAGGCACTGCAGCATGTAGTCGCTCATGCGTGCCAGGCTTCCCAGAGGTAAGAACAAGCTGTTCTCTGTGGGAGGCATATCGACATTGTCCTCCGTATCCCCCCAGCCACGCACCAGTGATGGGCCTGAGCTGTGTGGAGTGCCACCCCGCTGTGAACCTGCTTCATCCTCATCCTCCTCCACCTCTTCCTCATCCTCCTCGTCCTCCACTGCCCTCCAGTAGTGGGCCCTGGCTGGCCACATTTGTACCTGACCTCTGCTGTTGCAAAAAACCTCCCTCTGAGGCACTTCTAACAAACTGGCCTGAAAGTACTAAAAATGAACCCTTATCCCCCTCCTCCTGGGCCACCTCCTCTTCCATCATCGCCCTAAGTGTTTTCTCAAGGATACATGGAAGTGGTATTGTAATGCTGATAACAGCGTCATCGCCACTGGACATGTTGGTGGAGTACTTGAAACAGCGCAACAGGGCACACAGATCTCGCATGGAGGCCCAGTCATTGGTGGTGAAGTGGTGCTGTTCGGCAGTGCGACTGACCCGTGCGTGCTGCAGCTGAAACTCCACTATGGCCTGCTGCTGCTCGCACAATTTCTCCAGCATGTGCAAGGTGGAGTTCCACCTGGTGGGCACGTCGCATATGAGGCGGTGAGCGGGAAGGCCGAAGTTACGCTGTAGCGCAGACAGGTGAGCAGCGGCAGGATGTGAATGCCGGAAGCGCGCACAGACTGCCCGCACTTTATGCAGCAGCTCTGACATGTCGGGGTAGTTGTGAATGAACTTCTGCACCATCAAATTCAGCACATGTACCAGGCAAGGGATGTGCGTCAAACCGGCTAGTCCCAGAGCTGCGACGAGATTTCGCCCATTATCGCACACCACGCGGCCGGGCTTAAGGCCCACCGGCAGCAACCACTGGTCAGTCTGTTGTTAAATACCCCGCCACAACTCCTGTGCGGTGTGGGGCCTGTCCCCCAAACATATGAGTTTCAGAATGGCCTCCTGACGTTTACCCCTGGCTGTGCTGAAGTTGGTGGTGCAGGTGTGTGGCTGACTGGATGAGCAGGTGGAAGCAGAGGAGGAGGAAGCCGAGTAGGAGGATGAGGGTACAGGAGGCAAAGAATGATGCCCTGCGATCCTTGGCGGCGGAATGACGTGCGCCAAAGAACTTTCCGCCTGGGGCCTAGCCGCCCCTACATTTACCCAGTGTGCAGTTAAGGAGATATAGCGTCCCTGGCCGTGCTTACTGGTCCACGTATCTGTGGTTAGGTGGACCTTGCCACAGATAGCGTTGCGCAGTGCACACTTGATTTTATTGGATACTTGGTTGTGCAGGGAATGCACGGCTGTCTTGGAGAAGTAGTGGCGGCTGGGAACAACATACTGTGGGAGAGCCATCGCCATCAGCTGTTTAAAGCTGTCTGTGTCCACCAGCCTGAATGACAGCATCTCAAAAGCCAATAGTTTAGAAATGCTGGCATTCAAGCCCAGGGCTCAAGGGTGGCTAGGTGGGAATTTACGCTTTCTATCCAAGGTTTGTGAGATTGAGAGCTGAACGCTGCCGTGTGACATGGTGGAGATGCTCGGTGACGCGGGTGGTGGTGTCGGTGGCACATCCTGTTTGGTGGGTGGCAGGTGCCAACATTCCTCCCGAGGCGGAGGAAGAGGCCGAAGCAGCAGCAGAAGAGGGAGCAGGGGGATCCAGAGTGAGTTCCTTGTTTTTAAGGTGTTTACTCCACTGCAGTTCATGCTTTGCATGTAGATGCCTGGTCATGTAGGTTGTGCTAAGGTTCAGAACGTTAATGCCTCGCTTCAGGCTCTGATGGCACAGCGTGCAAACCACTCGGGTATTGTCGTCAGCACATTGTATAAAGAAGTTCCATGCCAGGGAACTCCTTGAAGCTGCCTTTGGGGTGCTCGGTCCTTGGTGGCGGTGGCCAGTAGCAGGCGAACTCTCTTGGCGGCGGCTGTTATGCTTTTGCCCCCTGCTCCCTCTTTTGCTATGCTGTTGGCTCGGTCTCACCACTGCCTCTTCCTCTGAACTATGAAAGTCAGTGGCACGACCTGCATTCCATGTGCATCATCTTCCACACAGTCTTCCTCCAAGACCTCCTGTTCGGTCTGCACACTGCAAAAAGACGCAGCAGTTGGTTGGCACCTGTTTTTAGTCATCATCAGAGACGTGCGGACTCCGATGAGGTGGTATTCCCATGTCCTCATCATCAGGAAACATAAGTGGTTGTGCATCAGTGAATTCTATGTCTTCCACCACTGGGGAAGGGCTAGGTGGATTCCCTTGGGAAACCCTGCCAGCAGAGTCTTCAAACAGCATATGAGACTGCTGCATAACTTGAGGCTCAGACAGTTTCCCTGATACGCATGGGGGTGATGTGACAGACTGATGGGCTTAGTTTTCAGGCGCCATCTGTGCGCTTTCTGCAGAAGACTGGGTGGGACATAATGTTGTGAACGTGCTGGATCCACTGTCGGCCACCCAATTGACTAGCGCCTGTACTTGCTCAGGCCTTACCATCCTTAGAACGGCATTGGGCCTCACTAAATATCGTAAATTCTGGCGGGTACTGGAACCTGAGGCAGTTGGTTCACTAGGAAGTGTGGCTGTGGCAGAATGGCCACGTCCTCTCCCAGCACCAGAGCTTCGACTAACACCACCACGACCGCGTCCGCGTCCCTTACTAGATGTTTTCCTCATTGGTACCATTCACCAAGCACCACAATAAGAAAAAAAATATTTGGACCCAATGTATTGATTTCAAATTCAGACCATTTTTTACAGGCACCTAACACTATCTGCCTATTTATCTCTGTACCGTATTACACTAATCTAGACACAGCAGTAACCACTGATTTAGGGGAATATCAATTGTAGGCCTAGTATTTAGGCCCTGGATGATAGGTATCCTTTTATGGACAGATTTACACTTGGAGATGCACAGTAGCGTGTGAAAAAATATGTAGGATTATGCCTTCAGCAATTGCATTTTAACACTTTGTGTAATATACCCTTTAACGGACAGAAATACACTATGAGATGCACAATAGTGCGTGCAGATTTACAGGATTATGCTTTCAGCAATTGTAATGTAACACTTTTTGTAATATACCTATTACGGAAAGAAATATACTTGGAGATGCACGCTGAGTGTAATATACCCTTTTACGGACAGATTAACACTTGGCCTGCAACAGCTGGAACACCAGATTCAGGGTATTGCTATATGGGCAAGTGAATTTCCCCCCAGAACAAAATCTATGCTTTGACGGATACTATTAAACTTGTCCAGTCACAGCTGGGACACCAGATTTACGGTACTGCTATTTTGGCTATTGAATTTCACCCCAGAACAAAATATATCCTTTGCCGGACACTATGAAACTTGTCCAGTTGCAGCTGTATTTCACCCCAGAAAATAATATATCCTTTGACTGACACTAGGGCAATTGTCCAGTCACAGCTGGAACACCAGATTCAGGGAATTGCTATTTTGGCAATTAAATTTCACTCGAGAAAAAAAAAAAAAACTTTTACTGACAGATTTAAACTAGGCCTGCAACAGCTGGAACACCAGATTTACTGTATTTCTATTTTTGCTACTGACTTTTTCCCTAGAAAATAATATATCCTTTGACGGACACTAGGGAAATTGTCCAGTCACAGCTGGAGCACCAGATTCAGGGTATTGCTATTTTGGCAATTAAATTTCACTCCAGGAAATAATATATCCTGTGACGGACACTAATAAAATTGGCCAGCCACAGATGAAACCACTGATTAATGGTATTGCTATTTTGGCAATTGAATTTCATCCCAGAAAAAAATATATCCTTTGCCGGACACTATTAAACTTGTCCAGCCACAGTTAGAACACCAGATTTACTGTATTTCTATTTTTGCAACTGTATTTCTTCCCAGAAAATAATATATCCTTTGACGGACACTAGGGAAATTGTTTAGTCACAGCTGGAACACCAGATTCAGGATATTGCTATTTTGGCAATTAGACTTCACCCCAGAAAAAAATATACCTTTTTACGGACAGATTTAAACTAGGCCTGCAACAGCTGGAACACCAGAATCAGGGTATTGCTATTTTTGCAATTCAATTTCACCCCAGAAAAAAATATACCCTTTTACAGACAGATTTAAACTATGCCTGCAACAACTGGAAAAACAGATTTACTGTATTTCTATTTTTGCTACTGACTTTCACCCCAGAAAATAATATATCCTTTGACGGACACTAGGGAAAGTGTCCAGTCACAGCTGGAACACCAGATTTAGGGTATTGCTATTTTAGCAATTAAATTTCACCCCAGAAAATAATATATCCTGTGATGGACACTATTAAACTTGGCCAGCCACAGCTGAAACCACTGATTTATGGTATTGCTAGTTTGGCAATTGAATTTCACCCAAAAAAATATATATATATATCCTTTGCCGGACACTATTAAATTTGTGCAGCCACAGCTGGAACACCAGATTTACTGTATTTCTATTTTTGCAACTGTATTTCACCCCAGAAAATAATATATTCTATGACTGACACTGTGAAACTTGTCCAGTCACAGCTGGAACACCAGATTTATGGTATTGCTATTTTAGCAATTAAATTTCACCCCAGAAAATAATATATCCTATGATGGAAACTATTAAACTTGGCCAGCCACAGCTGAAACCACTGGTTTATGGTATTGCTAGTTTGGCAATTGAATTTCACCCAAGAAAAAAATATATCCTTTGCTGGACACTATTAAATTTGTGCAGCCACAGCTGGAACACCAGATTTACTGTATTTCTATTTTTGCAACTGTATTTCACCCCAGAAAATAATATATTCTATGACTGACACTGTGAAACTTGTCCAGTCACAGCTGGAACACCAGATTTACGGAATTGCTATTTTGGCAATTGAATTTCAACCCAGAAAAAAATCTATCCTTTGCCAGACAATATTAAACTTTGTCAGCCACTGCTGGAACACCAGATTTACGGTATTTCTATTTTTGAAACTGAATTTCACCGCAGAAAATAATATATCCTATGACGGATACTATTAAACTTGTCCAATCACAGCTGGAACACCAGATTTACGGTATTGCTATTTTGGCAATTGAATTTCACCACAGAAAAAAATCTATCCTTTGCCAGACAGCAGACAGTCTTACACTTGGCTAGCCACAGCTGGAACACCAGATTTAGGGGATTGCTATTTTGGCAATTGAATTTAACCACTTAATAAAATATAGAAATTTCTATCCTGAGTTTCTAGGGGTGACAATAAGCACAGCCAAGCCCCTGATGTAGGATATAGCAAATAAAAAACTAGTATTGATGATGGATTGATGGACTTGGTGGCAGCTTGTGCTGGTGCACCACAAGACACAAAATGGCCGCCAATCAAAGTGACAGAAAAACGCTCTGTGCAGCCTAAAAACCAGTGAGCAATTAACTAGCAGAATTTGAATGATTCACAGCTGTAAATCGATCAGTTCATTAGGTGTTTTTGCTGACTTTTCCCTGCCTAATCTCGCCCTCACAGAAGCTGCATCCTCTCCCTACACTAATCAGAGCAGAGTGACATGCGGCGCTACGTGACTCCAGCTTAAATAGAGGCTGGGTACACATGCTGCACTTGGCCAATCACAGCCATGCCATTAGTAGGCATGGCTGTTATGGCTTCTTAGGGCAAGAAGTAAAACGCTAGCTGATTGGCTGCTGTGCAGCCCTTCAGAAAGCAGGAAGAAATTGCCGAACAACGGACCCGAACCTGAACTTTTTTGAAAATGTTCGGGTCCGGGTCCCGAACACCCCAAAATTCGGTACGAACCAGAACTATCCATTTTGGGTTCGCTAATCCCTACTGTTTAGAAGTTCAGTTGGTCCTCCCTCTCAAGGAGTGTAAAAAAGGCCCCCCTTTTGGACCGGTAGTGAGAGTTAAACAAGGTGGAGAGCCAGAAATCTTTCCTCTGCTGAATGGTGACAATTTGGCTGTCGCTAGGCAAGCAAGTGAGCATGCATCGGGCCAGTTGTGCATGTGAGTCGGAGGGACTCCCTGTCTCCATCACCACTGCATAATTGCACGATGTGTCTGGGTCCTCTGCCTCCTCTTCCTCATCACCCTGGGCTCCTCTGGCTGCTCCTGCTCCTCCTCTCCTTTCACCTGTGTAGAAGAACCACCCATTGCACTACTCATTGCTTGTTCTCCAATGTCCTCCTCCTCCAGTTCAGCCCCCACAGGGCTCATGTGGCCATGAGATCTAGCCCCACGTCTCCAGCCCCCTGACCAGCCAGATTGCATCTGTTCCAGGACATGAAGCAGTGGAATGAAGTTGTTCATCCCATAGTCCTGGCGACTTACAAATAACGTGGCATCGTCAAAGGGCCTGAGCAAGGTGTCTTGCATGAGCTGCCACTGGCTGACATTGAGTTTACACAGGGGAGTACTCCTGCCCGCTTGGATCATCAAGAAATTGTTTATGGCTTTTTTCTGTTCGTATAGTCGGTCCAACTTATGGAGGGTGGAATTCTAACGGGTGGAAACGTTGCATATCAGCCTATGTTGGAGGATGCTGCTCTGCCACTGCAGCTCAAGGAGGGTCTGCTTTGCAGTGTACAAGTGGCTGAAGTGTATGCAAAGTTTCCTGGCCATTTTCAGGATGTCTTGCAGATGAGTAGCAGACTTCAGGAACCGCTTGACAACCAGATTGAACACGTGTGCCATGCAGGGCACATGGCTCAGCCGTCCTTGATGCCGCTCCAACACCATGTTCTTCCCGGTCTCGGTCACCATTGTTCCGATTTTGAGTTGTCGTGGAGAAAGCCACTAATACACGGCAAAAAGGGCTTTGCAACATATAACTGCACCGCACAAGGGCAAATAAGATGTACGGTAGAAATAGTTCCTTGTAATAAACCCTGTTAATGGCTGTATGAAACAGCACTTGAACCCCAATAACAAGAACGGTTTGATAGAATGACAGGGCTGTATAATGGCAATTTGGATCCCCAGTCAGTGCACCAAGGTGTAATAGGATTGTTCCTATTACCCATTTTGTAACCTTCCCTACTTACACCTGTTCTACATAAATCCTGTGGAACGTTTCCTCCCTATTCTTTCCCTGCAATTATAAATCATTTTTTCACCACAATCCAGTCTTTCCTATCACTGTCCCTAGCGCTTGCAGACACGTCTCTCCCTACACTAAGTACACTGGTAAATGGTAAAACCTAAGATGGCTGCCACCGAAAGCTCCTTTCTCCATGTCCTCACACGTTTAGCAGCCATTTTAGGAAAAAATGTGATTTGTTACCACAAAGCGTGAGGAAATTCGGGTTCAGTATAAATCGAATTTTTCCTGAAATTCGGATCGAATTCCACTTTGTCAACTTTGATTCGCTCAGTTCTATTTCTTGAATTCAGAGTTTCAAGCTTCTACACAGTGACTTAGCTGATCCCATAGGTTTTCAATGAGATTCAAGTCTGGAAAAAGTGCAGGCCACTCCATTTAAGGTATCTAAGTCTCCAACAGCCATTCCCTAATGATGGAACATTGATGAGCTGGCGCATTGTCATCCATGAAGATGAAGTTGCCTGTGTTATTCATGCTGAGGCACAATGACTGAATTAATGATGTTATTCAAGTAGTATGGGCTTGTCACTGTACCATACACAAAGTGTATGGCAGTTCTGTATTGACTAGACAAACCTACCCACACTGTAATACCACCACCACAAAGGCCCACTGGTCCCTCGTCCAGCGTAGATGTTCCCTGGCCCATACAAGACAATGATACCTGTGGTCAAGTACCCTTGCAGGTCATCTTGCACGCAGACCATGCTAATGTAAACAGTTTTGAATGGTCATATGTGACACTTGGGTGCCTCTCACTTCCATTAAATGTGCCCGGAGCTGAGTGGCATTCAGGATCTGGATCCGCAGGGCATCGTTCACATTGAAGCGGTCATCAGTGTGGGATTTGGCCAAAGGATTTCCACTTCTATGCCGTTTTGTGTCTCATCCAGTCTCTGTATCTCTGTTGCAACCTGCGGATGACACTCTGTGACACTCTAAGCTAAGTTGCCACCTCAGTCTGAGAACATCCTGGTTGAAGCCTCAAAATGGACTGGTACTGTTGATCAATTATTAGGTGTCATCTTGGTCTCATGATGTCAAAATGTGAACCACATGATGAGGAGGACTGTTTAATTCAGCGATTCAGGCATCAAACACCTGTTCTGAATTTTGCTGTTAAAGAGGACCTTTCATTACCCTAAAAAATCTAAACTAAGTATACAGACATGGAGAGCGGCGCCCAGGGATCTCCCTACACTTACTATTATCCCTGAGTGCCACTCCGTTCTCCCGGTATAGGCTCCAGTAACTTCAGCTCTTTGGCTTTACTGGGAGGAGTTTGCCCTTTTTGTCCTGGGCGTCTCCTTCTCCCTGGCCAACCGTAGCGCTCAGCTCATAGCCTGGGAGAAAAAAAAACGGAATGATCACTAGTGTTGATCGAGTAGAACACCTTGAGATGCTCGGATGCTCTATTGAGCACCCGAGCATAATAGAATTCAAAGGGAGAACCCAAGCATTAAACCAGGCATCCCCTGCTCTGAAGAGGGGAGGGTGTCTGGTTCACATGAAAAGGTCAGAAATTGATGGAAACACCACTGAAATGGTTCAGGAACAGCATGGGGAGGATGTATGGATGCATCTTGGACTCCCAGGTCGCTGCTGGGAACGATGTGCAACGATGTTACAGACTGAAAATAATACGCTCAAAACCGAAGATAAAATCGATTTTAGAAGAAAAATTGTTAGGAAACATTCTTTCCTGTATATTTACTTGTATATAAAGTGCAAGTGCTGCCAAAAATTACAAGGAAGAGGCACTCCTAAACAACCTGTATATCACATAAAGGAGGGCCTCATTCACATTGTGGTACAATTGTTCAGGTAGTGGGACTCCTACACTCATAAAGCCTATCCACTAAGTGAAATGGCTGGCAAAAATTATAAGGAACCGACATTCCAATACACCTTTTATTACACATAAAGGAGGGTGTCATACACACCCTTGAAAAATTATGATTGATGGTCTGCTGGTGACCCTCAAAATCATTAGGAGCAAGGGCCTGCTGGTGACCCTCTAAAACATTAGGGGCGAGGGCCTGCTGCTGAGCTTACCATTGAAAAAATTATAGTTGAGGGCCTGCTGGTGAGCTGACTCTCTAAAAAATTATGGGCGAGGGTCTGCTGCTGAGCCTGCTGCTCTCCATCAAGGTGAGGTACCACAGCACTGCTGTCAACAGCAGCTAAGAAAAAATTACAGTCAATGTCACTGATATTTGGGATTTGGAAACGCTATATAGGTGAGGTACCACAGTTAATGGCGCTGCTGTCAACAGCGGCTAAGAAAAAATTACAGTCAGTGTCACAGATATTTGAGACGCGGAAATGTTATACAGGAGATGTAGGGCAGGTAATGTCACTGTCCACAGCGTCTACGAAAAAAGTACACTGGATGTCACAAATATTTTTAGAATGCGCAAATGTTAAACAGGAGAAGTAGTGCAGGTAATGTAATTGTCTGCAGCGGACACCGTCTGCGGAAAAAGTACACTGGATGTCATAGATATTTTTAGTATGCACAAACGTTATACTGGAGATGTAGTGCAGAAAATGAAAAAGTACACTGGATGTCATAGATATTTTTAGGATGTGCAAACGTTATACCAGAGAAGTAGTGTAGGTAATGTAACTGTCTGCAGCAGACACCGTCTACGGAAAAAGTACTCTGGATGTCACAGATATTTTTAGTATGAGCACATTTTAAACAGGAGATGTAGCGCATATAACGTCGCTGTCTTCAGCGTCTATGGAAAAAGTACACTGGATGTCACAGATATTTTTAGTATGCGCACATGTTAAACAGAAGATGTAGCGCAGATGTCGTTGCTGTCCGCAGCGTCTATGGAAAAAGTACACTAGATGTCACAGATATTTTTAGGATGCGCAAACGTTATACAAGAGGTGTAGTGCAGGTAATGTAACTGTACGCAGCGGACACTGTCTACGGAAAAAGTACACTGAATGTCGCAGATATTTTTAGGCTATGCACACGTTACACAGGGGATGTTGCACAGATAATGTCGCTGTCTGCAGCGGCCAAACAATTGCACGCTATTTAGCACAAAATATATATTGATGCCAGACACAACAATAGTCCTTAAAAGGACTTTTGGGTCTCTAACACCAACCTTGCCTACCAAAAAAACATAAAATTCAATTCCCTACACTATCTGTCCCTTCTACAACACAGCTCTCCCTGACTAAGGCCTATTGCACACGAACATGTGCGCCCCGTGCCTGTATTGCGGACGGCATTTGCGGATCCGCAATACACGGGCACCATTCCGTGGCCATTCCGCATCACGGATGCGGAGCCGTTCATTTCAATGGGTCCGCAAATCCGGAGATGCGGAACGGTGCGGAATGGAATGACGGAACGGAACACTACGGAAGCACTACGGAGTGCTTCCGCGGGGTTCCGTTCCGTACTTTCGTCCCGCAAAAAGATAGAACATGTCCTATCTTTTTGCGGAACGGGCAGATCGCGGACCCATTCGTTCGTGTGCAAGAGGCCTAAGACTGAGCCGAACCACGTGTCATCGGGTGATTTAAAGCACCCGATGATGCATTCCAGCCAGCCAATCACTGTAATGCCAGTAACCAAAATGGCTACGGAATTTAAGTGAGTGGCAGTACTTCCCTGCACATTTATTGGCTGCATAGCAGCCACCAAACGTGCAGGGAGGAGATTCGAGCCGAGCATGCCCGCTCAACACTAGTGTTCACCCTAAAATGTGTAGTATCAGGCCGCGATTTCACCACAATTACACAATTAAGAATTAATGGATTTACTTATGTAAAAAAGAATGTGAACACCCTAAAATCTGCAGTATCAGGCTTCAATTTGACCCCAAAATCAATGATAAATGCATGTACTTATATATAAAAGAACATGAGCATCCTAAAACCTGTAGTATCAGGCTGCAGTTTCACTCCAATTACACAATTAAGGCTTAACAGATTGAATTATGTATAAATGAACCCAAACACGCTAAAATCTGTAGTATCAAGCCACAATCAAGGATTAAAGAATTCAATTATATATAAAAGAACTTGAACAGCTCAAAAACAATTTGTTTATTTGTACCTTTCTCTCTTCTTAGGGTCCATTCACACGTCCGTAGTGTGTTGCGGATCCGCAACACACCGGGTCGGCACCCCCCATAGAAATGCCTATTCTTGTCCGCAAGCTGCGGACAAGAATAGTACATGTTCTATCTTTTGCGGAGCCACGGACTGGAAGTTCGGTGTCTAAGCCTGGAAGTTCGAAGCCGCGCTCCGCAAATGTGGAAGCGGAGAGCACATAGTGTGCTCTCCACTTCAGTCTGGCCCCATTGAGAATAAATGGGTCCGCCCAGAACAGACAAGTTTTTCCTAATTACCGTCTCTAGCACTTGTAACATATCTCAAGTTCACTGGAAAATAGCGGAGATCGGGCAAGATGTGGTTTTTCATAGGTCTGGGCATCACAGGGACTGGCTATCTGCTGATTGGCTGGCTCCATGGTATTTTGGGAAATCCTGCAACGTTCGACATGCCTCTGGTGTTGTTTTTAAGTAAATTTGTAGAGACGACAGTTGCATTGAAGACAGAGTCCCTTTAAGTAGATGGTGTTGGTGGTACCCAGGTGTAGGAATGCCAGAGTGGTGTAAGTGTAGCCTAAATTGTCCCTTTAGATGTGGTTTTGTACGTGTCACGTGCTGTCATCCGAAGCAGAGCAAATGTGGCTTTGCACGAGTCACGCGTTGTCGTCCGAAGCAGAGCAAATAGGGTGAATAATTGAGGGATCTGTAGAATAGATTGAGTCCAGACCTTGTGCTGAAGTTGAAACAACTTTACTTTGCATAAACGTCTCTCCAAATGATTTAAAGGCTTTCTCTTGGTTTTCAGCAGATTTTAACATAAACTGGCAGGCAATAACAATCTTTGCTTTGCTGACAGTCTTAAATAGGAACTTTTCCTTTTATGTATGCTGCAACTTCTCTTTCTGTTGTCTGTCTCTAAATTATGTACCAGGGCACTTTTCCTTTGCTGTATGAGGCTCCAAGCCGTGTCTTCTATATCCAGCAGAACTAAAGATGTTCTGCTGGCTTACCTGGGGTAAGCTAGGACTTTCCCCTAGAAGAGGGTAAGCTGAACTGACCTCTAACCAACTAGTCTGCTCCCTTCCTTAGAGAGGGTCAGAATGGAAAGCAGGTTCCACTCTCTTCTAACAGTAGCACTGCCAAGTCTGTTCCACCTCTGGTGAACCAGGTACATTACATGAACATTAACAATTTCAAACATAGGAAATGCACAATGTGGAGGACCTGGACAAAATACATAGAATGACACCATACTAGCATACACAGATATGAAAAATAAATGTGGAGCCCCAGTTATGGGTCTACAACACAATGAAAGCCAGATATCCCTCAAAGAAAGGAAAACCAAGCAAAGGGAGTGTCTCCATTACAAAGATCACCAAATCCACCATATTAAGTGGCCCCTATGTCAAGATCCTGCTTTTTTACAAGCTTTAAGGATGCGACAGTGAAAACCTAAGCTAGGTATCCATCCACAGACAGCTGTTTCAGGGTGTTGCCCCTCATCAGTGTGGAGTAGGATTCTGGCTAACCGGGAGCAATGCCTCGGAGACTGCTCAAACACAACAATAGCTGATCTCAGGGAGACCAGCTACAAAAAACACCGCGGAGCCTCAATTAAGAGTCTCAACACAGCAATCCGAAGTGCAAAGTTCCCTGGGAAACATGAATATGCAAAATAAATGTGGAGCCCCAGTTATGGGTCTACAACACAATGAAAGCCAGATATCCCTCAAAGGAAGGAAAACCAAGCAAAGGGGTGTCTCCATTACAGAGATCACCAAATCCACCATATTAAGTGGCCCCTATGTCAAGATCCCGCTTTTTTACAAGCTTTAAGGATGTGACAGGGAAAACCTAAGCTAGGTATCCATCCACAGACAGCTGTTTCGGGGTGTTGCCCCTCATCAGTGTGGAGTAGGATTCTGGCTAACCGGGAGCAATGCCTCGGAGACTACTCAAACACAACACAGATATGAGCAGGACGGAGGAGTGGTAATGCCACTTGGGGGCATTACAATCCCTCATTCCGAGGCTTCTTACTTCATCTTTGCAACATGTGTAGCAGTCATTTTAGTAAAAATCTGATTTGTTACCACAAAGTGCAAAGAAATTCAACTTAGTGATGAATCAGATTTTTCCTGAAATTCGGATCGAATTCCACTTCATCAATTTTGATTCAGTCAACACCAATACTAATTAATCTTTCATATACTGGGATGCTAGGATTGGAGAAGATCAACCAAGTAGTCTACTTACCATATTAACTACACATTCTTAACTCCGAACTTACATAATATAAACAGTTATATAATAAACAATTATCTTCATTTTTTACTAAACATTTCATTCACTGACAACAAGCAGTTATCATTCAAATAGCTACAAACTTTTATAATGTTTAATTATAGGATAATTAAACTTTATTTGCATGATCTATTCTGTTCTTTGCATGATCTATTATGACATTTGAACAGATGCACAAATGATAATGAAAATCAAACGCCATACAATCAAATTTCTTAGTTAATTACCCTATCTGTGATGTCATCTTAATCAGTTAATATTTGACTTCTGGGATGTAAAAAGAGCAGAAGAAGTGATAGGTCCAGCTGCTTCATTGTTTTTGAATGTCAAAAAGCCATCCAGATGAAGGAAAATTATTTTAATGAGGATAGTAAACCATTAATTAGATGTAGATTTCACCATGGGTTGTTTTTTAAAGGACACCGACTGTTTTAATAAAATGATGGTTTGTTTTTATTTTTACAGATGCACGTTTCTATCAGAGAACAATAATAATATTTTAAATAGCTATGTACTGTAAAAAAAACAAAAAAAACAGTACATTTGTAAATAAAGTACACCATATAACACTACAGAGTACTTAACTAACATGATGCCAGCTCCCCAGTAGTCTACTCCATTGTCCTCCAAGCTACACTGCGCCCTTGGACTGCCCCTCATGGTTCTGTCCTTCTACAATATGTGGACGATCTCCTCTATGTAGTTCTACTCGGGAGGCCTGCGAGGCAGACTGTGTTAGTCTATTACTGTGGTCATGTGAATGTGGTCACAAAGTTTCTAGGAAAAAATTACAATGGTGTATGGACAGTGTTGAATACTTGGGCTTTGTTCTCAGTAAAGGTGAGATGAAAATCAGCCATGCCAGAATTACTGCCGTACTGGGTCTGCCCCGCCCACAAACCAAGAAAGACATGTTGACCTTTCTTGGCATGATTGGTTACTGCCGCCAATGGATTGCTAATTGTTCCTACTATAATAATATTCTGAGACAAGCCACTCATACTGATATGTCTGACTTCATTACATGGTCTGATGAAATGTTACAAGCTTTTAGTCATTTGAAATGTGCAATGGTTTCAAGTACTGGTTTGGGCCTACCCGACTATGGCGTGATGCTTCACTTATTTGCCAGGGACAATTGTAAAACCATGGCGGGAGTCCTGGCGCAAGACCATGGAGGCAAATTCTGCCCTGTTGCTTTTTTCTCAAAGGTGGTTCCCGTTAGTGATGAGCGGCAGGTGCCATATTCGATTTTGACGAAATTCGTGAATATTCGAAAGAATATTCGTTTCATATTCGTCGAAATCGAATATTCGTCATTATTCTAGTTATCGCGATTAATATGCGATTTAAATAATCGCGTATTGCGATTTTAACTTAGGCTACTTTCCTATTGGTTTCATATCTAGAATTATAGAGAAGATGACGAATATGACGAATGTCATATATAACAAAGTATTCTCCATCTTCGTTTTAGCTACCTATTCGTCAAATTCGCTAATTCTAGCAATCAAATAGGAGGGTTGACTATAGAGACAGTTGTGTTTATTTCGCTATGCGATTATATTGCTTAGCTTTTTTTAATAGAATAATTATATTACTTGATAATTATTATAATTATTCTATTTATTAAAAAAAAAAAAGTATTTAATCGCTTAGCGAATTAAACACAGCTGTCTCTATAGTCAACCCTCCTATTTGATTGCTAGAATTAGCGAAGTTGACGAATAGGTTGCTAAAACGAAGATAGAGAATACTTTGTTATCTTCGTTTTGAGGAATATGACGAATACATTCGTCATATTCGCTAATTTTACCAAGCCAAGAACGTCTCCATACTAAAATGTACTGTCGGATTTGAGAATTACGTTGAAATCGCAATGCGATTAATACAACTTGAATTAATCGCATTGCAATTTCTACTTAGACCTGGTTTACTATGGTTGGCTTGGTAGAATTAGCGAATATGATGAATGTATTCGTCATATTCCTCAAAACGAAGATAACAAAGTATTCTCCATCTTCGTTTTAGCAACCATAGTAAACCATGTCTGTTGAAATCGCAATGCGATTAATTCAAGTTATATTAATCGCATTGCAATTACAACTTAGCACTGCTATCTTACATATTAGGCTAGAGTTAACGAATATGGAATATAGCAGCAGTGCTAAGTAGAAATCGCAATGTGATTACTTCAAGTTATATAAATTGCATTGCGATTTCAACTTCGAGCTGGGTTTATAATGGGTCAGCTTGCTAGAATTAACGAAGTTAACAAATATGGAAAATAATATAGCAGTGCTAATTGAAATCGCAATGCGATTAATGTAACTTGAAATAATCACATTGCGATTTCAACTTAGCACTGCTGCTATATTCCATATTCGTTAATTCTAGCCTAATATGTAAGATAGCAGTGCACTGCTAAGTTGTAATCGCAATGCGATTAATATAACTTGAATTAATCGCCTTGCGATTTATACGTAATTCTCAAATCCGACAGTACATTTTAGTATATGGAGATGTTCCCATGGTGATGGGGACGCTCCATGAGCACGGAAGTCGGCAGAAGCGGCAACGGGCACTGACTGGAGCAGCCAGGAAGCCAGGACTCCTCAGGACAGGTAAGAACTACTTTTGGGAAGTGGGAAAGAAAAAATATAACTAAAAAAAAACAAAAACGAATATTCGAAATAGCGAATTTTTAGCGCTATATTTGAAATATTCGCGAATTAGCGAAGTGCCGATATTCGTGATAAAAATTCGCTATTCGAATATTCACGCTCAACACTAGTTCCCGTACAGGTTCAGGGCATGCCTGCGTGTCTCAGGAATTTGGCAGCTTGCCTTATGGTCGCTAAGATGGCTACACCTATCACCCTAGGTCATCCCACCACTCTGCATACCTCACACAATGTTCAGGCCCTGTTGAAGAACATACATACTCAACACATGTCAGCACAAAGACTGAGTGGATATGAAGTCTTGTTGCTCTCTAATCCTCAACTTCATATCAAATACTCAGCCCCCACATTCGGTCCAATGGCTATACTGAATGCCTTACTTCACTACAAGAGAGAGCAGGATGATTTGCCTCCTCCCCATGTATGTACTGAGCTAATACATGAACATACCTCACCTAGGCCTGACTTACAGTCCACACCCATTGAAGGAGCACCTGATATTTTTGAGTATGGATCCTGTTCCCGCCCTAATGACAACACTTATCATGCAGGATACGCTCTGGTTCAACTCCCTGATGTAATTCTGGAATCAAATCCTATACCTTTTCAGTCAGCCCAAGCAGCTGAACTGATTGCCCTCACTAGAGCTTGTTGTCTTTTTGAGGGAAGAGATGTAAATATATACACCGATTCAAAATATGCCTTTGGGGTTGTCCATGATCATGGGGTGATCTATAAAATGCAAAAAGATTGTGGAGCCCCAGTTATGGGTCTACAACACAGTGAAAGCCAGATATCCCTCAAAGGAAGGAAAAACAAGCAAAGGGGTGTCTCCATTACAGAGATCACCAAAACCACCATATTAAGTGGCCCCTATGTCAAAATCCCGCTCTTTTACAAGCTTTAAGGATGTGACGGGGAAGACCTAAGCAAGTTATCCATCCACAGACAGCTGTTTCGGGGTGTTGCCCCTCATCAGTGTGGAGTAGGATTCTGGCTAACCGGGAGCGATGCTTTGGTGACTACTCAAACAAAGCAATAGCTGATCTTAGGGAGACCAGCTACAAAAATACCGTGGAGCCTCACTTAAGAGTCTCAAACACAGCAATCCAAAGTGCAAAGCTCCCTGGGAAACATAAATGCAAAAGATTGTGGAGCCCCAGTTATGGGTCTACAACACAGTGAAAGCCAGATATCCCTCAAAGGAAGGAAAAACAAGCAAAGGGGTGTCTCCATTACAGAGATCACCAAAACCACCATATTAAGTGGCCCCTATGTCAAAATCCCGCTCTTTTACAAGCTTTAAGGATGTGACGGGGAAGACCTAAGCAAGTTATCCATCCACAGACAGCTGTTTCGGGGTGTTGCCCTCATCAGTGTGGAGTAGGATTCTGGCTAACCGGGAGCGATGCTTTGGTGACTACTCAAACAAAGCAATAGCTGATCTTAGGGAGACCAGCTACAAAATACCGTGGAGCCTCACTTAAGAGTCTCAAACACAGCAATCCAAAGTGCAAAGCTCCCTGGGAAACATAAAATGCAAAAGATTGTGGAGCCCCAGTTATGGGTCTACAACACAGTGAAAGCCAGATATCCCTCAAAGGAAGGAAAAACAAGCAAAGGGGTGTCTCCATTACAGAGATCACCAAAACCACCATATTAAGTGGCCCCTATGTCAAAATCCCGCTCTTTTACAAGCTTTAAGGATGTGACGGGGAAGACCTAAGCAAGTTATCCATCCACAGACAGCTGTTTCGAGGTGTTGCCCCTCATCAGTGTGGAGTAGGATTCTGGCTAACCGGGAGCGATGCTTTGGTGACTACTCAAACAAAGCAATAGCTGATCTTAGGGAGACCAGCTACAAAATACCGTGGAGCCTCACTTAAGAGTCTCAAACACAGCAATCCAAAGTGCAAAGCTCCCTGGGAAACATAAAATGCAAAAGATTGTGGAGCCCCAGTTATGGGTCTACAACACAGTGAAAGCCAGATATCCCTCAAAGGAAGGAAAAACAAGCAAAGGGGTGTCTCCATTACAGAGATCACCAAAACCACCATATTAAGTGGCCCCTATGTCAAAAATCCCGCTCTTTACAAGCTTTAAGGATGTGACGGGGAAGACCTAAGCAAGTTATCCATCCACAGACAGCTGTTTCGGGGTGTTGCCCCTCATCAGTGTGGAGTAGGATTCTGGCTAACCGGGAGCGATGCTTTGGTGACTACTCAAACAAAGCAATAGCTGATCTTAGGGAGACCAGCTACAAAATACCGTGGAGCCTCACTTAAGAGTCTCAAACACAGCAATCCAAAGTGCAAAGCTCCCTGGGAAACATAAAATGCAAAAGATTGTGGAGCCCCAGTTATGGGTCTACAACACAGTGAAAGCCAGATATCCCTCAAAGGAAGGAAAAACAAGCAAAGGGGTGTCTCCATTACAGAGATCACCAAAACCACCATATTAAGTGGCCCCTATGTCAAAATCCCGCTCTTTTACAAGCTTTAAGGATGTGACGGGGAAGACCTAAGCAAGTTATCCATCCACAGACAGCTGTTTCGGGGTGTTGCCCTCATCAGTGTGGAGTAGGATTCTGGCTAACCGGGAGCGATGCTTTGGTGACTACTCAAACAAAGCAATAGCTGATCTTAGGGAGACCAGCTACAAAAATACCGTGGAGCCTCACTTAAGAGTCTCAAACACAGCAATCCAAAGTGCAAAGCTCCCTGGGAAACATAAAATGCAAAAGATTGTGGAGCCCCAGTTATGGGTCTACAACACAGTGAAAGCCAGATATCCCTCAAAGGAAGGAAAAACAAGCAAAGGGGTGTCTCCATTACAGAGATCACCAAAACCACCATATTAAGTGGCCCCTATGTCAAAATCCCGCTCTTTTACAAGCTTTAAGGATGTGACGGGGAAGACCTAAGCAAGTTATCCATCCACAGACAGCTGTTTCGGGTGTTGCCCCTCATCAGTGTGGAGTAGGATTCTGGCTAACCGGGAGCGATGCTTTGGTGACTACTCAAACAAAGCAATAGCTGATCTTAGGGAGACCAGCTACAAAATACCGTGGAGCCTCACTTAAGAGTCTCAAACACAGCAATCCAAAGTGCAAAGCTCCCTGGGAAACATAAAATGCAAAAGATTGTGGAGCCCCAGTTATGGGTCTACAACACAGTGAAAGCCAGATATCCCTCAAAGGAAGGAAAAACAAGCAAGGGGTGTCTCCATTACAGAGATCACCAAAACCACCATATTAAGTGGCCCCTATGTCAAAATCCCGCTCTTTTACAAGCTTTAAGGATGTGACGGGGAAGACCTAAGCAAGTTATCCATCCACAGACAGCTGTTTCGGGGTGTTGCCCCTCATCAGTGTGGAGTAGGATTCTGGCTAACCGGGAGCGATGCTTTGGTGACTACTCAAACAAAGCAATAGCTGATCTTAGGGAGACCAGCTACAAAAATACCGTGGAGCCTCACTTAAGAGTCTCAAACACAGCAATCCAAAGTGCAAAGCTTGTTTTTCCTTCCTTTGAGGGATATCTGGCTTTCACTGTGTTGTAGACCCATAACTGGGGCTCCACAATCTTTTTGCATGGTTATTGAGCTGGCTGACGGACTTGAGTTGGTTAAGAATATTATTTATCAGTATTATAATTATAATTGCTTCCTTGATTATCCTATGTTGTTGTATTCAATGTATTCCATCTCTCATTCAGATGTTTTGCGCAATTTGTCCAAAACCCACAGATCCTGGACAACCATATGCTACTTACCTCTCTTTGAGAGAAAGAAGATAAGTCATATTCATGACTTAAGAGGGGATTGAAGGGTTAAATCAAGCAAGCCATATGCTATGTAGTGAGGAGTTTCATAACAGAATGCTATCTGATCTGTACCAAGGATATCAGTCAAGTATGTTTGCAATAGCCTATATAGGGAATCGTTTGTACTCAGCAACCTTGTTTATGTAACACACACCTGTTAATGATTGGTAGAATTAATGTATATAAGACTGAGGCTATACAAATAAAAAATTAGAGTTATTTTTACTGAGACTAGAATTGTGTGTCTGTGTCTCATTGAAATATACTCTCCGGACGTCCAAAGGGAAAGCAGGGTGCAGAAGAAAAATCCTTTCAATCATCTCTGTGGGTGGGAGTGGAGCACCAATGTGAGAGGCCAGAGGATGACTTGAGAGCTAAAAGCTTAGAGGAAGCTGAGTGGCAAGTGTCATTGGGAATGACGAAGTCATCCATGATGATAGTTGGGATATCAGCAGAAAGAAAGAGTAGTAGCCAGTTTTTAAAGTGTTCAAGAAAGATAATGGCTGGGCCTAGGGGCAGTAGATGATTAGTGTTGAGCGCGAATATTCGAATAGCGAATATTAATCGCGAATATCGCAACTTCGATAATTCGCGAATATTGCGAATATACTGCTATATATTCGTTATATCGAATATTCGTCATTTTTTCCATCTGAACAAATGATTCCTCCTCAGCTAAAATGCTTGTGGGTCAATGAGTCATCGGCCCACAAGCAAGAAGCAGGGAGGAATCATGACTTTAGATGTTGAAAAAGACGAATATTCTAAAAACGAATATATAGCACTATAGCGAATATATTCGCTTTTGACATTTTTTAGAATATTCGTCTTTTTTCCCCTCCAAACAGTACAGTTAAACTCCTTTGGCATACTCCTCCACAAGCGTCCCGTCACCATGGGAACGCCTGGTGGTTAGAATATACCATCGGATCTGAGTTAGATCGTGAAAACTCAAATCCGATGGTATATTCTAACACAGAGATGCTCCCATGGTGATGGGGACGCTTAGTCAAATATACCAACACGCGCATACATACTGGCTCCACTGCCTGGAGGCACCTGTCCTCTGACAGGGCACTGTGATCTGCACTATTAACCCCTCAGATGCCGCACCTGAGGGGTTAATAGTCGGATCATAGCACCTCGTCAGAGGTCGGGTGCCGCCGGGCAGTAGCCTCCCCACTATTAAAATCATTAATGGGCAGTGCGCCTAATTCCCTCTCACCAGTATTACAAACACTAATTGGTGGCCAGTGCGATCCCTATTAAACATCATTGGTGGCCGGTATCATAGCAATCCCTCCCCGTATTAATTATCGCTGGTCAGTGCGCCTCAATCCCCCTCCTCCCAGTAAAAATCATTGCTGGCAGTGCGCCTCCCTCTCCCCCTCCATCATTGGTGGCAGCGGCAGCTCCGATCAGAGTCCCAGCAGTGCAATGCTGGGGCTCCGATCGTACCATAGCAGCCAGGCGCTACTGCAGTCCTGGCTGCCATGGTTAGCTAGTCAGCATTAGCCTACGCTGGGCGCTGGCGCTCCTTCTTCTCAAACTCACAGTTTGAGGGGAAGGAGCGCCCGCGCCCAGCGCAGGTAAGTACAATGCTGACTAATTCATCATGGCAGCCAGGACTGCAGTAGCGTCCTGGCTGCCATGGTAACGATCGGAGCCCCAGCATTACACTGCTGGGACTCTGATCGAGCTGCCGCTGCCACCAATGATGGGAGGGGGAGAGGAGGCGCACTGCCAGCAATGATTTTTTACTGGGGAGGGAGGGGGATTGAGTGCGACTGACCAGCGATAATTAATACTGGGGAGGGATTGTCGCGCACACTGGCCACCAATGATGTTTAATAGGGGGATCGGCACTGGCCACCAATTATTGTTTGTAATACTGGTGAGGGGGGAATTAGGCGCACTGCCCATTAATGATTTTAATAGTGGGGAGGCTGACTGCCCGGCGGCACTCGACCTCTGACAGGGTGCTGGATCCGCACTTAACCCCTCAGGTGCGGCATCTGAGGGGTTAATAGTGCAGATCACAGTGCCCTGTGAGAGGAAAGGTGCTCCAGGCAGCAGGGAGCCGGTATGTATGCGCGTGTTGGCATATCTAACTGCGCCTCATCACCATGGGAACGCTCTGTGTTAGAATATACCATCGGATTTGAGTTTTCACGATCTAACTCAGATCCGATGGTATATTCTAACCACCAGGCGTTCCCATGGTGACGGGGACGCTATGGGGAGGAGTATGCCAAAGGGTTAACGAATATGGAATATAGCTATGCACTAGCAGTGCTAAGTTGAAATCGCAATGCGAATACTTTAAGTTAAATTAATCGCATTGTGATTTCAACTTAGCACTGCTGCTATATTCCATATTCGTTAGTTCTAGCAAGCTGACCCATTATAAACTCCAGCTCTAAGTTGAAATCGCAATGCGATTAATATAACTTGAATTAATCGCATTGCGATTTCAACGTAATTCCTCAAATCCGACAGTACATTTTAGTATATGGAGACGTTCCCATGGTGATGGGGACGCTCCATGAGCACGGAAGTTATGGTTGGCTTGGTAGAATTAGCGAATAGCGAATATGACGAATGTATTCGTCATATTCCTCAAAACGAAGATAACGAAGTATTCTACATCTTCGTTTTAGCAACCTATTTGTCAACTTCGCTATTCGCTAATTCTAGCAATCAAATAGGAAGGTTGACTTACCAGACAGCTGTGTTAAATTCGCTATGCGATTTTTTTTTTTTTAATACAATAATTATATTACTTAATAAAATTATTATATTATATTATTATTATTCTATTTATTAAAAAAAAAATAAATAATCGCATAGCGAATTTAACACAGCTGTCTCTATAGTCAACCTTCCTATTTGATTGCTAGAATTAGCGAAGTTGACGAATAGGTTGCTAAAACGAAGATGTAGAATACTTCGTTATCTTCGTTTTGAGGAATATGACGAATACATTCGTCATATCCGTCATCCTCGCTAATTCTAGATATGAAACCAATAGGAAAGTAGCCTTAAGTTAAAATCGCAATATGCGATTATTTAAATCGCATGTTAATCGCGATAACTAGAAAAATGACGAATATTCGATTTCGACGAATATGAAACGAATATTCATACGAATATTCGCGAATTTCGTCGAAATCGAATATGGCACCTGCCGCTCATCACTATAGATGATAGCTTTTTGGAGGTTGGAGGGAAAGTAGATGAGGACAGAGTGTACTTCATATGAAGGGAGCTTAATAAAGGGTGACAGTGTAGTTAGGCTGTCAGCCCTTCCAACCCCAAATCTGAGTTAACTATGATGGAATGAGGATTTTTCCAAACTCGGATGTTTTGTCAGGGCAGAGGCCACAGGGTCTCATCACTACCCAACCAGGATATATGCAGGAATAGGTCTCCTTCGCAGTCCCATAGATAACAATGTATTTATCCTCTCCAAAGTCAAGAGCGGGAGAAACTCTGGCTCAGGTGATTTGCACAGCGCTTGTTATTAAGATTTGCTGTTTTTTTCTATCTAGACTCAATATTTTCTCCCTTGAGTAACTATGGTATGTCTGCAGTCAGCCTTTTTAGTCTTTATTTCCCCCTGTGTTTATAACGTATTACATACATACATACATACATACATACACTCAGCTATATTAGATAGTACTGCTGACAGTTACAACCACTATTACCTCTGTGCCTCACATAGTGACCATAATATATAACCGACCACCTTGTACTTCTCACATTAGTATATATCTAATATAGAAAGCTAAGTGTATGGATGTATGTATCTAAAGGAATCCGTACCGTCGCATTTACAATCGCAAAATCTTGCACAGCTGCCTACTGTGACCCGGGGAACTTTATAGACTATGTTTTGAGTGGAAATTTTCACCCCGCACTTTACAATTATTTGCCAAAAAATATGCTTAGTAACCTAACACAGGAGCCATTGTCTGTTGGCTGTTGTGGCAGTTAGCCTTTTTATTCAACAGGTTGCATATAGCAACCAATCACAGCTCAGCTTCTATGTTGCTACAGGTCAATAATATGAGCTCTGATTGGTTGCTATAGGCAATGAAGGACATTCGTAGTATAAGACAGCTTATGTGTGAGTGAATGTGATTTTGATTGCGACGCTTAGCCAAAATTGTTGTAGAGGCTGATATAACTCACAGGACCTTAAGTGTATACTAATTCTGTGGGGTTTTATATACTGTCAATTAAAGACAATAATGCCCCATAAGAAAAGGAATTTGATTGGACAATTGTCAGGTCACTGTGGAGGTCACTGTTAAAGGGGCAGGCACTGTGGAGGTCACTGTTAAGGGGGGAGCTGCTGTTGAAGTCACTGTTAAGGTGGCAGGGTACTGTGAGGTCACTGTTAAGGGAGCGGGGTACTGTGGCAGTCACTGTTAAAGGAGCAGGTGCTGTGTAGGTCTCTGTTAAGGGGGCAGGAAATGGTGGAGGTCACAGTTAAGGGGACTGTCCCCTATGGAGGTCACAGTTAAGGGGGGGGGGTGCTGTGGAACTCAATGTTAAAGGGGCAGGCTGCTGTAAAGGTCAAAGTTAAGGGGGTGGGCTGCTGTGGAGATCCCATTTTAAAGAGGTGGGGCACTGTGGGAGGTCAGTGTTAACTACTACAGGACCGCCTAACGCAGGGATGCGTCCTGCGGGCGGTCCTGTAGCTCTGAGATGACGCGTCGGCGCGTCATCTAGTGAGAGCCGAGATTTCCAGAGAAGTGCGGCACGGCAGTTAGGCTACAGCCTGCCAGCGATGATCCATCGCTGGCAGGCTGTAGATGCGAATAAAATCGCATCAAACAGCTATATCAGACGCTGTTTTATGAACAGCGTCTGATATAGCTGCTACCTGGTCCTCTGGTGGTCCCATTTGCTGGGATCGACCACCAGAGGAACAGGTAACACGGTAAAGTTGCACCAAACACTACACTAACCCCCCCCCCCACCCTCACCTATTAACCCCTTGATCACCCCATCTAGACCCCCTGATCACCCCCTGTCATTGATCACACCCTTGTAAGGCTCCATTCAGACGTCCATATGTGTTTGCGGATCCGTGGATTCACGGATCCGTGGATTCACGGATCCGCGGATCCGATCCGCAGATCCTCAAAACACGGACACCGGCAATGTGCTTTCCGCATTTTGCAGATCCGAACATTGCCAGAACTATATAGAAAATGCTTTTCTTGTCCGCAATTGCGGACAAGAATAGGACATGTTCTATATTTTTGCGGAACGGAAGTGCAGACCCGGAAGCGCGGATCCGTAATTCCGGATCCGAGCGGGACAAAGTCTGTCCCCATAGAAATGAATGAGTCCGCAATTCCGTTCCGCAAACAGAATTTCGGACGTGTGAATGGGGCATAAGGGTCCCTTATCACCGCCAGTTAGTTAGCTACTTGTTAGGTAGCTAGCGCCCAGCCCAACGCACCGCAGTCACTGATTTTGGCAGACATTTTTTCATCCACATTGACCGATGCGAATGAAAAAATCTGTGCCGTTCAGCGCAGAGGCTGAACGTAAAAAAAATCTCATTACACGTATGCTCAATATACGGAGAATCGCAGAAACTCCTAATGCTGGCCATACGTGTAATGATTGCGGAGACCCTCAAATGCCAGGGCAGTACAAAAACCCCACATGTGACCCCATTTTAGAAAGAAGACATCCCAAGGTATTCCGTGAGGGGTATGGTGAGTTCATGCAAAATTTTATTTTATTTTTCACAAGTTAGTGGAATATGAGACTGTAAAAAAAAAAAAAAAAAAACAATTTTCGCTAATTTGTGGCCAATTTTTTTTTTCTGTGAACTCGCCATACCCCTCACAGGATACCTGGGTGTCTTCTTTCCACAATGGGGTCACTTGTGGGGTATTTATACTGCCCTGGCATTTTAGGGGTCCTAAAGCGTGAGAATCCAAATGCGTAAAAATGGCCTGTGAAATCCTAAAGGTACTCATTGGTTTTAGGGCCCCTTTGCGCATCTTGGCTGCAAAAAAGTGTCACACATGTGGTATCGCCGTACTCAGGAGAAGTAGGGCAATGTGTTTTGGGGTTTATTTTTACATATACCCATGCTGGGTGTGAGAAATATCGCTGTAAACGACAACTTTTTAAATTTTTTTATTCAAAGTTGTCAATTTACAGAGATATTTCTCTCACCCAGCATGGGTATATGTAAAATACACCCCAAAACACATCTCCTACTTCTCCTGAGTACGGCGATGCCACATGTGTGACTTTTTGCAGCCAAGATGCGCAAAGGCCTAAATCTAACGAGTACCTTTTAGGAGGGCTTTACGCATTTTCTTCTCACGCTTTAGGCCCTAAATCCAGGGCAGTATAAATCCCCACATGTGACACCATTTTGAAAGAAGACACCGCAGGTATTCGCTGAGGGGCATAATGAGTCCATGAAAATTAAACTTTTGTCAAAAGTTAGCGGAAAGGAGACTTTGTGAGAAAAAACAATAAAAAATCAATTTCCACTAACTTGTGCCCAAAAAATTTTTTTCTATGAACTCGCCATGCCCCTCATGGAATACCTTGGGGTGTCTTCTTTCCAAAATGGGGTCACATGTGGAGTATTTCTACTGCCCTGGCATTTTAGGGGCCCTGAAGCGTGAGAAGAAAAATGCGTAAAAATGCCCTCCTAAAAGGTACTCATTGGAATTTGGGCCCCTTTGCGCATCTTGGCTGCAAAAAAGTGTCACACATGTGGTATCACCATACTCAGGAGAAGTAGGGCAATGTGTTTTGGGGTGTATTTTTACATATACCCATACTGGGTGAGATAAATATCTCTGTAAATTGACAACTTTGAATAAAAAAATGTAAAAAGTTGTCGTTTACAGCGATATTTCTCACACGCAGCATGGGTATATGTAAAAATACACCCCAAAACACATTGCCCTACTTCTCCTGAGTACGGCGATACCACATGAGTGACAATTTTTTGCAGCCTGGGTGCGCAAAGGGGCCCTAAACCCAAAGAGTACCTTTAGGATTTCACAGGCCATTTTTATGCATTTGGATTCTCACACTTTAGGGGCCCCTAAAATGCCAGGTGAGTATAAATACCCCATATGTGACCCCATTTTGGAAATAAGACACCCCAAGGTATTCCGTGAGGGGCATGGTGAGTCCACAGAATTTTTATTTTTTGGCACAAGTCAGCGGAAATTGTTTTTTTTTTGTTTTTTACAAAGTCTCATATTCCACTAACTTGTGACAAAAAATAAAATTTTACATGAACTCATCATACCCCTCACAGAATACCTTGGGGTGTCTTCTTTCCAAAATGGGGTCACATGTGGGGTATTTATACTGTCCTGGCATTTTAGGGGCCCCTAAAGCGTGAGAAGAAGTCTGGAATCCAAATGCGTAAAAATGCCCTGTGAAATCCTAAAGGTACTCATTGGTTTAGGGCTTTAGCACCCAGGCTGCAAAAAGTGGCACACATATGGTATCGCCGTACTCAGGAGAAGTAGGGCAATGTGTTTGGGGTGTATTTTTATATATACCCATACTTTGTGTGAAAAATATCTCTGTAAGCGACAACTTTTAAAAATTTTTATACAAAGTTGACAATTTACAGAGATATTTCTCTCATCCAACATGGGTATATGTAAAAATACACCCCAAAACACATTGCCCTACTTCTCCTGAGTACGGCGATACCACATAAGTGACACTTTTTGCAGCCTGAGTGCATAAGGGCCCAAATTCAACGAGTACCTTTAGGTTTTACATGGCGGCTCACAATTTAGCCCCGCCCAAAATGCCAGAACAGTAAACACACCCCACAAATGACCCCATTTCGGAAAGTAGACACCCCAAGGTATTCACTGAGGGGCATAGTGAGTCCGTCTGAGATTTTTTTATTTTTTGCCAGAAGTTATCAGAAATTGAAACTTTTTTTTTTTTTTTCTCAGAAAGTCTCATTTTCCGCTAACTTGTGAAAAAAAATGAAATGATACATGAACTCACCATGCCCCTCCGCGAATACTTTGGGGTGTCTTCTTTCTAAAATGGTGTGATTTGGGGGGTATTTATACTATCCTGACATTCTAGCACGTGAAGAAACATGAAAGGTGCTCAGAAAGTCAGAGCTGCTTCAAAATGCCGAAATTCACTTTTTTGCACCATAGTTTGTAAACGCTATAACTTTTACCCAAACCAATAAATATATACTTATTGGACTTTTTTTTATCAAAGACATGTAGAACAATAAATTTAGAGTAAAATTTATATAGAAATGTAGTTTTTTTTGAAAAATTTTACAACAGAAAGTGAAAAATGTCATTTTTTTGCAAAAGTGTCGTTAAATTTGTATTAATGGCAAAAAAAGTAAAAATGTCAGCAACAATGAAATACCACCAAATGAAAGCTCTATTAGTGAGAAGAAAAGGAGGTAAAATTCATTTGGGTGGTAAGTTGCATGACGGAGCAATAAACGGTAAAAGTAGTGTAGTGCGGAATTGTAAAAAGTGGCCTGGTCATTAAGGGTGTTTAAGCTAGGGGGGCTGATGTGGTTAAGGAGTGGGTTGCTGTGAAGGTCACATTATGGGGGGATACTGTTGATATCTTTTATTGACACACACAAACATTAAATGAAATAGACGAAAAAAATAAATAAATATACAGTACCTTGCAAAGGTATTCACCCCCTCCCCCTTGACTTTTTTCATATTTTGTTACATTACAGCCTTAAGTAGTGTTGAGCACGGATATTCGAATATCGTGAATATTGCAACTTCGAGAATTTGCCAATATTTAGAATATAGTGCTATATATTTGTAATTTTTAATATTCATCACTTTTTTCCATCTGAACACATGATTCCTCCCTGCTTCTTGCTTGTGGGTCAATGAGAAGGCTGCAATGTTAAGTACACAACAATACTTAGTGCACCAATCTGTAATATGTAGTCAGACCTACTAAAATGTGAAGTTGCACATAGTGAGAAAAAATATTCTAATTTGCGCAATCACAAATATATTGGAGCACTCTATCTGCATATAAAGCTATCGTAATGTTCTGTCGTGCCAACCATTTTCTCCAGTCCGAGGATAAACTCAGGAAATTTCCAGCAGCTTGAAAAATGTAGCCAAAGTGACCCACGCCTGTATTTCGCGTTACAAATGCGCATTATGCAATTTTTACATTCCCGATTTTTCGCGATCAAGAGAATAATTTTAAATACGAATATTTGTGAATATATGACGAATATTCTACCGCATATTCGCAAAATATTGTGAATTCGAATATTGCACATGCCGCTCATCACTAGCCTTAAGTTCAATGTTCTGTTAATCTGAATTTTATGTGATGGCTCAGAACACAATAGTCTAAGTTGGTGAAGTGAAATGAGAAAAATATATAAATAAAACTATTGTTTAGAAATAGAAAACATAAAATTGACATGTGCGTATGTATTCACTCCCATTGTTAGGAAGCCCATAAAAAGGTCTGTTGCAACTAATTGCCTTCGGAATTCACATAATTAGTGAAATGGTCTCCACATGTGTGCAATATAAGTGTGACATGATCTGTCATTACATATACAGACCTTTTTTAAAAGGCCCCAAAGGCTGAAACACCCAAGCAAGAGGCACCACTAACCAAACACTGCCATTAAAACCAAGGAACTCTCCAAACAAGCAAGGGACAATGTTGTGAGAAGTATAAGTCAGGTTTAGGCTATAAAAAAATACCCAAAACTTTGATGATGCCCAGGAGCACAATCAAATCTATCATAACTAAATGGAAAGAACATGGCACAACAGCAAACCTGCCAAGAGACGGACGTCCACCAAAACTCACAGACTGGGCAAGGAGCGCATTAATCAGAGAGGCAGCACAGAGACCTAAGGTAACCCTGGAGGAGCTGCAGAGTTTCACAGCAGAGACTGGAGTATCTGTACATAGGACAAAAACAAGCTGTACGCTCCACAAAGTTGGGCTTTATGGCAGAGTGGCCAGAAGAAAGCCATTACTTCCAGCTACAAACAAAAAAGGCATGTTGTGAGTTTGCGAAAAGGCATGTGGGAGACTCCCAAAATGTATGGAGGAAGGTGCTCTAGCCGACTAAAATTGAACATTTTGGCCATCAAAGAAAACGCTATGTCTGGTGCAAACCCAATACATTACATCACTCGAAGTACACCTCCCCACAGTAAAACATGGTGGTGGCAGCATCATGCTGTGGGGATGTTTTTCAGCAGCTGGGACTGGGAAACTGGTCAGAGTTGAGGGAAAGATGGATGGTGCTAAATACAGAGATATTCTTGAGCTAAACCTGTACCACTCTTTGCATGATTTGAGGCTAGTTGGTTAAAAGATGGCTGCACAATACATCATAAACTAATAGAAAAAAATAAAAAAGGGGCTCATTCCAAAATTGAATGAAGGAAGCTCTTAGCGAACATTTTTGATCAAAAGTATGTCGGGCCCAAGTGCCACGTCACAGTGGCTTCCGCACAAGGGTCCCTAACACTACAGATACTGCCTCTTATAGACTTACCAGTCTACTTTTATTCAGGGCACTGCAAGTCCCAGGTACTTGGGCGTTGCTCAGTCCAAAAATGGCGACACACTCAATATATACTATAAGACAGAGTTCAGACTAAGCAAATATACATCTACACTCACAAGTGGGTATCCATAAGGCAAATAAAGTTAGTTAAAAGATGGCTGCACAATACATCATAAACTAATAGAAAAAAATAAAAAAATACACATATATACATAACCACAAAAGGCATATCAATGTCAATTGTTGTCCATGTATGTGGTCAAAATCCGCCGGCACTGCAATTACCCTCAATAAGGGATCTCCTAAATGAATACTTCCAGCCAGAGACACAATTCACTATAACTTGTGATGCATACAACAGACACCGGAAAAAAAATTCCTAGTATAAAAAAATCATTTCTGTTGTCAAGGTTGCTGATATTCGTATTGTTCATCACATTAGGGTATGCGTAGTATCTTCTCCAGATCCCGTATATTCATCCCACAGTAACTGCAATAGAGAATAAAGAACAAAATTAAATCAATATAACACATAAAAATATTTTTATAGCCAAGTAATTGTTTTATACAAAACAGGGGATACTGACGGCTGACCGTACCATCAATAGGGACACATTCAAGAGTACCAACCAGGGTTGTATTCCACATTTAGTCCAAAAGGTCTGACACTGTTCAGGGTATAAATCCAATATTGTTCCCTCTTTTTTAATAAAAGGGACCTATTACCTCCTCTTTGTGGATTAGGAAGATCCCTCTCCTTATGATCCAATCTAGAAAAATGTTTTGGGACCGGTAAATCCTGTCGTTCCTGTCTAATTGAAAATCGGTGATTATTCAGTCTAGTCTTAAGATCAGTGGATGTCTCACCCACATACAAAAGATTGCATGGACACACCAATACATAAACTACAAAGTTAGAGTTACAGGTTAGATGAAACTTGATAGGAAATGATGTGCCAGTCTGTGGGTGTGTAAAGGACCTACCTTTACCTATGTATTTACAGTTGGTGCATCCCAGGCATGGGAAAGATCCAACGCTCCTTTGACCAAAAAAAGTTTGCTTAATCTTGGTACCAGATCCCATGTCTGCATGCACCAACTGATCACGCAGAGACCTCGATCTTCGATATGCGAACATAGGTGGAGAACAGAAGGCCTCGGTTTTAAGTACCGAGGAAAGAATGCTCCAGTGCCGTCTAACGATGGATTTGATTTTTCCACTGTATTCATTATAGGTGGAAACAAATGGAATTCTTGTTTGTGTTTTAGTACCTGTTACCTTATTTACCAGCAATTGCTTGCTCTCAAGTCTAAGTACCTCATTTTTTGGGTTTGACAGCAATTGTTTGGGATAGCCCCTATCAAGGAACTTCCCAACCATGCTGTCTAAAGTTTTTTCTAGTTCATCAGGACTGGTTGTGATGCGTTTAGCCCTTAAAAATTGTGAGTATGGTAAGTGTTTTACCATATGATGTGGGTGACTGCTCTCAAACCTTAATAAAGTATTACGGTCTGTGGGTTTCACATGAAGTGAAGTATATATTTTACCCTCATGAAGTCTCACAGTAGTGTCCAAAAATTGAATACTTTCCAAGGAGTATACCAGGGAGAATTGCAGATCCTTATTTACAGCATTTAAAGACATTTGGAAATCAATCAGTTCAGGCACAGTACCCGTCCAAATGAGGAAGATGTCGTCTATGTAACGCCACCACCGCAGAACATGTCCGAAGTGGTGAGAAACATAGACTACATCCTCCTCAAAGGCTCTCATAAATATATTAGCATAAGTGGGCGCGGCATTAGAGCCCATCGCCATGCCACGAACTTGTTTATAAAAAGTGTCTCGGAAAAGAAAATAATTTTCTTTCAAGATGATTTCCAGTAGAGAAATAACAAACATGCAGGCAGGGGTAGACAACGAGGATAGTTCAAGCATTTGTCCAACCGCCCTAATACCTAAGTCATGATTAATCGAAGTGTATAAAGAAACAACGTCAAAAGACGCTAATATAATCTGGTGTTCATCATGTACATTAATACTGTCAAGCTTATTCAAAAAATCCGTAGTGTCACGTATATAAGAGGAGGCACCTACAGCAAAAGAACGCAATATCTTATCCAAGAAAATTGCTATCCTGCAAAAAATTGAGTCTGAACCTGCAACAATCGGACGTCCAGGAGGGTCAGTTAAGGACTTGTGTACCTTCGGTAGCACATAGATGACCGGAGTCACCGGATGTGCGACCGTAAGGTACTGACACAGATCCTCATCGATCACTCCAGCCGTCTTTGCATCAATTAAGCATTGTTGAATAATACGAGCTATCTGGAACTTAGGGTCAGAATTCAAGATTTTATATACTTCATTGTCAGCAAGCTGTCTCATTATTTCTGCTACATATTTATGAGTATCAAGAATCACCACCGCTCCCCCTTTATCAGCAGGTTTAATCGTTATGGAAGAATTCTCCCGTAGTTGTTTCAGCGCTGCAATCTCCTCTGTAGTACAATTGGGATGTTTAAAATTATATTCAGCTATTTCCTTATATTTAGATATATCAGATTTGACTGCAGCAATGAAAGTCTCCACAGCAGGTTCATTAATTACAGGTGAGAAATAACTGGGATTAGACAGACCGAGGGAGCGCAGTGTGATTTCACTGTCCTGCGGGCCCCTGGTCTGTGTTTTTCCTTGAAACAATACTTTCAACTTAATGGACCGAAAAAAGGCAGCTAAATCACAATCAAACTGAAACCAGTCCATATGTGCAGTAGGGCAAAAGGACAAACCCTTAGAGAGTACACTCACTTGTGCAGTTGTTAACGCGGTGGAAGATAAGTTGATCACAGTCATTTTTTCTTTAATGGTTGAACTTTGTTCTGTGACCGGGTCTTGTTGATACGTGGACGGCCTGTTCCTTCTGTATCGCCTGCCACCCATGTCTGGTTCGATGTCGTTTTTTGATGGAATCGGTCTCTCCCCTAAAAAAGGTGAGGAAACAGAGGATGGTTGTGGTGTTCTTTTCCTTCTTCTCCCATCAGTGGGGCGCTGAAATGATCAGATTGCCAGACATAAATACGTCCCTTTTTGTAATCGTCCATGGCTCTGTTCCACTTTGCACGTTTAACCTCCTCAGATTCACTTTTAAATTTAGAGAGATAACTAGTATGGTTCTCCTTAAATGTCCCAAAATCATCCACAGACATGATATTCTGTAAAGACTGTTCAGTATAAATCAAATCCTGATTAAATGAAGCAAGTTCTTGTTGAAGAAACTCAATATTGAGTAAAATAAAATCCAAAGAATAACGGTTGGATAATGTCTCAAATTTCTTACAAAAAATTGGATCATTAGCAAATAGATTAGGACTGAGGTGGGATCTCATACCACGTGGAATTCGTTGTGCCTTAAAATATTCTCCCAAGGTAATCATATGCAATTGTAAAGCAGTGACTTTTCTGGACAAAAATTCATATTTCTTTTTTAGTTCCTTACTGGATGGAGTACTCAGGAAAGTGATGTCCCCCTCGATGGATCGGAGAATCCGCTCAGCATCATCCTGGGAATAAGTTGAACCACATGGGAACGCCATATTGCCAAAAAATGAAAAAAAGAAAAAAGGGAAAAAAAGAAAGGGCGTGCTATGCCAACAAGCCTATAGCATACAAAACGAAAAGAGATGGCAGCACCGCATAAACGTAAATCTACAATTGTGGGTGCAATGTCCAAGGACCAAGCCAAAAATCCACATGTAAAAATAGAAAAAGGACAGCACTCCACTGAAATAAAGTGAATTATTTATTTACCCATATGGTGCAAAAAAAACGCGACGTTTCGGCTCCACCTCCGATCCCAGATCCCACCTCCGTCCTAATCTATTTGCTAATGATCCAATTTTTTGAATAAACTTGACAGTATTAATGTACATGATGAACACCAGATTATATTAGCGTCTTTTGACGTTGTTTCTTTATACACTTCGATTAATCATGACTTAGGTATTAGGGCGGTTGGACAAATGCTTGAACTATCCTCGTTGTCTACCCCTGCCTGCATGTTTGTTATTTCTCTACTGGAAATCATCTTGAAAGAAAATTATTTTTATTCGTGGCGTGGCGATGGGCTCTAATGCCGCGCCCACTTATGCTAATATATTTATGAGAGCCTTTGAGGAGGATGTCGTCTATGTTTCTCACCACTTCGGACATGTTCTGCGGTGGTGGCGTTACATAGACGACATCTTCCTCATTTGGACGGGTACTGTGCCTGAACTGATTGATTTCCAAATGTCTTTAAATGCTGTAAATAAGGATCTGCAATTCTCCCTGGTATACTCCTTGGAAAGTATTCAATTTTTGGACACTACTGTGAGACTTCATGAGGGTAAAATATATACTTCACTTCATGTGAAACCCACAGACCATAATACTTTATTAAGGTTTGAGAGCAGTCACCCACATCATATGGTAAAACACTTACCATACTCACAATTTTTAAGGGCTAAACGCATCACAACCAGTCCTGATGAACTAGAAAAAACTTTAGACAGCATGGTTGGGAAGTTCCTTGATAGGGGCTATCCCAAACAATTGCTGTCAAAACCAAAAAATGAGGTACTTAGACTTGAGAGGAAGCAATTGCTGGTAAATAAGGTAACAGGTACTAAAACACAAACAAGAATTCCATTTGTTTCCACCTATAATGAATACAGTGGAAAAATCAAATCCATCGTTAGACGGCACTGGAGCATTCTTTCCTCGGTACTTAAAACCGAGGCCTTCTGTTCTCCACCTATGTTCGCATATCGAAGATCGAGGTCTCTGCGTGATCAGTTGGTGCATGCAGACATGGGATCTGGTACCAAGATTAAGCAAACTTTTTTTGGTCAAAGGAGCGTTGGATCTTTCCCATGCCTGGGATGCACCAACTGTAAATACATAGGTAAAGGTAGGTCCTTTACACACCCACAGACTGGCACATCATTTCCTATCAAGTTTCATCTAACCTGTAACTCTAACTTTGTAGTTTATGTATTGGTGTGTCCATGCAATCTTTTGTATGTGGGTGAGACATCCACTGATCTTAAGACTAGACTGAATAATCACCGATTTTCAATTAGACAGGAACGACAGGATTTACCGGTCCCAAAACATTTTTCTAGATTGGATCATAAGGAGAGGGATCTTCCTAATCCACGAAGAGGAGGTAATAGGTCCCTTTTATTAAAAAAGAGGGAACAATATTGGATTTATACCCTGAACAGTGTCAGACCTTTTGGACTAAATGTGGAATACAACCCTGGTTGGTACTCTTGAATGTGTCCCTATTGATGGTACGGTCAGCCGTTCAGTATCCCCTGTTTTGTATAAAACAATTGATTGGCTATAAAAATATGGTTATGTGTTATATTGATTTAATTTTGTTCTTTATTCTCTATTGCAGTTACTGTGGGATGAATATACGGGATCTGGAGAAGATACTACGCATACCCTAATGTGATGAACAATACGAATATCAGCAACCTTGACAACAGAAATGATTTTTTTATACTAGGAAGATTTTTTTTCCGGTGTCTGTTGCATGCATCACAAGTTATGGTGAATTGTGTCTGTGGCTGGAAGTATTCATTTAGGAGATCCCTTATTGAGGGTAATTGCAGTGCCGGCGGATTTTGACCACATACATGGACAACAATTGACATTGATATGCCTTTTGTGGTTTTGTATATATGTGGTCTTATGGGGGTTTCATGTGCCTGACGGTTCATGTCCCCCTATACCGCTTCTGGCACCTTTCCTTCACATGTATTGCTTTTATTTATCGTTGCCCACACTTCCGATGGCCGGATGACATGCATAAGGTTCTGCACACATGCTCTAACGACCCGGTTACATTTCCATTATCCAAGATGGTTGCGCCTGGTCATGTTGTGCCACTGCGCATGTCTTGGCCTCGCGTCATCGGCCGCTGACCGCGGCCTATACTGATGATGTCATGGGTTTGCTCGCGTTCTCATGCCGAACTACATGGGGTATGTGTATAATCTTTCTCCATGACCCGTTCCCACAGATGGTTTTAATTATAACGATGATGAACTCCATTCACAAGGTAGCACTTTGCACATGATGGCTATGATATGAATTTAATTTTTTCACGATCATGTACGCTAGTATTCACATTCTAATGTATCATATACTTACATATTGATTCATTGTTGTTTTTTCATAAAATTATGCACGATGCACTTTATTTGGAGGAGCATAGATAGTATGAAGTTTGTTTACATATTAATTAACTTTCACCTGTGATTAATTGCTGTTCTGTGATTGGTTGAACTTGCCTGTATATATATTTTCAGTATTCACCAGTGTTTTATGCTGGAGAAAGGCTCTAATGTTGAGCCGAAACGTCGCGCTTTTTTTGCACAATATGGGTAAATAAATAATTCACTTTATTTTAGTGGAGTGCTGTCCTATTTCTATTTTTACATGTGGATTTTTGGCTTGGTCCTTGGAGATTGCACCCACAATTGTAGATTTACGTTTATGCGGTGCTGCCATCTCTTTTCGTTTTATATATATATATATATATATATATATATATATATATTGCATTTATTATAAGGTACAATAGATACAGTGTGTACAGGTATATATTATATACAGCAGTGAACTGATATGTGAGGTATGACCTGTAATTTATACCTCATACCTCACATATCAGTAAACTGCTGCCCAGGACCAGGCAGTGTGCGGGGCTATGAATGGGGCATAGGGGGCCCAATTCTTGCTATGGGGCCCAGTGACTTTTCTATGTACACCCCTGACAGATTTCATTTTACTCACAGCAAATATCGTGGCAGAGTTGTTTTTCCCTTATCAGACAGCTGTTCTATGTGTGGGGGGGGGTGCTGTGGAACTCAATGGGGAGCTGTAGGTGGTTGGATGTTAGTAGCAGTATTTGCTGCCAGTAGATCTAAATCATCTTTTGAGAGGGATGGATATATCTTTGGCATATTTGCTAAATAGGGAGGAGGGGGCTTCTGAAGTGAAACCCTTGTCAAGTCTTTTCTAACTCATGTTTCTTTTTATATCCCTCCTGGTTCTTTGCCTTCTGTTTCTTCACCTTTTTATTTGATCTGTCATACCAATATGGTGTATAAGTAAGCCAATTTTCCCCTCCTAACTTCATATACTGCATGTCCCACCAAGGGTCAGGACTATAATATGGGTAATCTTCAATGTCACCCAAACATAACCCTTTTACCATGTCCATATGGAAGGTGTCAGTGGCCCCTTCCCAAGGGAACGGATCTATCCTCTTCATCCCCTCTGTCGATCCTGCCATATTATCCACCCAGGGAGTAACTAAATAATGTTTAGTCCCACAGACCAGGGCTACATAATCCTTGCATGTTTCTCTCACATGTGGAGAGGGTGGAGAGACTTTACCTGGCGTTGCACCCAATTTTTATAAATTAATTGAGATGGAAGCAGTGCAGACCTTTTGTCAGGACTGACTATTGAACCGTGAAGGCTCTTGACAAGTCCTGTCAACTGGGTAGAAGACTTATGTCTGTGCTCAACTTCCTTCTCAACTGCCTATTAGTATTATCCCCTAAAACTGTCACTTGCGTTCACCTGGTTCTGGGTTAGCGGTTTTCCCCTCACCAGAGTGGTGGGGCGTCTTACGGTTTTCCAAAGACACACAATAAAGTTAGTACAGATTTCACAATATTATGTGCCACTTACCTTCAACGAGGGAAAATTTAACAAGCTGCTTACCGTCAGCAAAAATTACTTAATGTTTCATAACATCATAATATAACAGAGAGCACAAGAAAGCAACAGATAAGAAGCGGTAGACATGGGGTGACAAGAGAGACCAGGGTGCAGACGATATTTTGAATTCTTGCCAAAAGAATTCCTATTTTAAATTCTTCCCTAAAGAGTTTATCTCATAGAGCTAGAGACTATTTACAGTTTATCTTGCCTGAAGATGAACCGTCCATCTTACCTAAAAATTGAGCCTCTATTTACAGTCCTGCTTGCCAAAAGCAGGCCGTCTACCATGCCAAATGATAGAAACTCTATTTACAGTCCAGCTTGTCTAAAGCCGAACTCTATCTTGCCAAAGATAGATTAATCCTTACCAAGAGGATTGCGCTATTAAATTCCACTATTCTATCTTTCCTAAAGATAGATGCTATTCCTTTCAGTGTATCTGAAGTGGATTCAAAATAGAAACAACAGTGAATTTTCGGAAAGCATCGGAATCTCCCAATCCTAAAGGTAAGGATTTTCCAAACTTACCGAATTCCTGTATGTTCTATCCTGGACGATGCCCCCAGCTGAAAGGATCTTTCTTCTGCATCCTGCTTTCCCTTCGGACAACAGTGAATTTTCGGAAAGCATCGGAATCTCCCAATCCTAAAGGCAGGGATTTTCCAAACTTACCGAATTCCTGTATGTTCTATCCCGGATGATGCCCCCGGCTGAAAGGATCTTTCTTCTGCATCCTGCTTTCCCTTCGGACGTCCGGAGAGTAAATTTCAATGAGACACAGACACACAATTCTAGTCTCAGTAAAAATAACTCTAATTTTTTATTTGTATAGCCTCAGTCTTATATACATTAATTCTACCAATCATTAACAGGTGTGTGTTACATAAACAAGGTTGCTTAGTACAAAGGATTCCCTATATAGGCTATTGCAAACATACTTGACTAATATCCTTGGTACAGATCAGATAGCATTTCATTATGAAACTCCTCACTACATCTTTACCTGCCTCTGCTCCCTATCTAACTATTCTAACTCACCTCTCTCCTTATATAACCACAATGTACTCACATTCTCTTTACTGGTATCTTCAGCTGCTCCCCCAGTCCACACACTAGCATACCCTTGCCTGAACCTTTTCGCTTGCTTTCTGACTCTTCTGCTACTTTCTGCCATGTGTTCTGTTCATAATGCAGATTCTACCACCACTCTGTATATCAAAAAACCTACCTCTCTCGAGTTAGTGGCTTCCCTCGTACACAATAAAACGCGTAAAAATGAATAGGCAACTCTGGCACACCAGCCTTACCAAATAACTGAGACAAGCTTCCAAGGTTGGAGAGCAGCGGTGGAAGAAATCTTATTGTAAGGACAAGTTTGCACTCGGTACTATATAGCAGGCCTACTTCATATCTCTCATATCTTCGCCGTCTCACAAATCTAAACAGTGTTTTAACATCTTTAACTCTCTTCTCTGTCCCTCAGTGTCCCCACCCTCACCTCTCATCTCAGCTGAGGACTTTGACACGCATTTCAAGCAAAAGATTAACATCAGAGAAAGCTTCAGCCTACAGTCCCCACAAACCCTCTACATAATTATTCAGTTCTCTTACCCAAACGCTGCTTCTCTGCTATTCCAAATGAAAACTTTTCCACCCTACTCTCCAGATCACATCTCACTACCCACTGTATGCACTTGACCCTATCCCCTCACTCCTCATCCACAACGTCACCACAATGTTTATCCCAACCCTAACTCTTCTTTTCAACCTATCAATAACCATTGTTGCATTCCCCTCCTGTTTCAAACATGCTACCATCAAACCCATCCTCAAAAAGCCTTCCATTGATCTGTCTTCTTTGTCTAGCTATCACCCCATATTACTTCTCCCATATGCCTCAAAGCTACTCGAACAACATGTCCACCTTGAACTGTCCTCCCACCTCTCTTCCTGCTCCCTTTTTGATTCGCTAAAGTCTTGCCTTCGACACCACTCAACTGAGACTGCCCTTACCAAAGTCCCCAACGGCCTGCTACAATAACTACCAAAGCCAAACAACATTACACTATCATCCTCCTTATTGACCTGTACTTTGCCTTTGACACCGTTGAGCACTCCCTTCTGTTACAAAGTCTCTAATCACTTGGCATTTAGGGGGTCATTTATTAAGATGAAATACTCCTATTTTAGGCAAATTTCAGGCGCAGATTGCGGTGCGACAGTTAGTTGTGCCACAATCTGTGACTTCTCCCCGCTTATTCTAGGTTTAAAAAAGTGGACATGATGTGGGCGGGCTGGCCCATTTCATTTATTATTTTCTACGCCTGTTTCAGGCACCTCTTTATAACTTTGGCAGAACTACCGCCAGATTAGGAGTTTATTAAGACACCAGTCTTACTAAATGTGCCCTGTAGTGTCTCCTACTCACACACACACACACACACACACAGGCTTCTCTGTTGTCCTTCAAGGCTCTGACCTAGGACCCCTGCTCTTCTCAATCTACACCTTCGGCCTGGGACAGCTCATAGAGTGCCTTGGATTTCAGTATAACTTTTATGTTGACAACATAATCTCTCTGGTCGGGACATCACCACCGTACTATCCAGAATCCCACAATGCTTATCTTCTATATCCTCCTTCTTTTCCTTTTGCTTCCTGAAACTTAACATGGATAAAATAGAATTTATCTTCTCCACCCCCCCCCCTCCATCTCACTCAACAACTCCTACAGACCTATCATGGTCAATTGCTGCACACTCTCCCCAATCAACCAAGTTTGCTGCCTTGAAGTAACCTTTGATTATATTCTGTTCCTCAAACTGCACATCTAAGCCCTTTCTACCACCTAGAGCTTCCAACTCAAAAATATATCTTCACTCCGCACATTGCTCAGCCAGGAGTTGACCTTTCTACTCTCCTCTTTTCACCTCTTCCCAAAGTCGCCTCCAAGATTTCTCCCATGCATCCCCTATACTCTGGAACTCTCTACCCCAACATATCAGACTCTCACCTACAGTGGAAACCTTTAAAAGAAACCTGAAGGCCCACTTTTTTAGACAAGCCTACAATCTACAGTAACCCTTCTGCAGTTATACCACCATTACCAGCTTTACTCTCACCTCCTGTGTCCTTCTCCTATCCCTTGTAGTTTGTAAGCCATCATGAGCAGAACCTTGTCTACTTCTGACAGATTTTTTAACTCATCATGTTCATGCTTATTGCATTTGTTTTGTATTATGTATGTGTACCCCTTTTAATATGTATATTGCCATGGAATAAATAGCGCTTTTTACTAGTATGTCACATGTCTGGTCTTTAAAGACGGCACCTGATCCAGAGCCAGTGATATAGCAACCAGTTGCCTGCAGTTTCACATAGCAGATACCCGGGCCTACTGTAATTTCCGTGATCAGTGGTAATACCGATTTCGGACTTTGAACCCCTCTGATGATGTGGTCATATTCGGCTCCCTCAGCAAGAATCAGGGTAGCTGGATACAGCATGTGGCAGCCTTTTTTCTCCTGAGGGACATGAGGCTGCCGCACATTAGTTCCTGTGGCAGGGCTCCATAGGAACATAGTAAAATCATCATAGACTCCATTACATTGAAATCTATGAGAATAGCAATTGGATGATTGCTTTATATAGTTCCCCATGGGAACTATGAAAAAGTGTAAAAAAAAAAGAAAACTAAACATTCATATCACCCCTACCCTTTTCCAAAATAAAAATAAAATTACATAAACAATAAAAAATACACATTATGAAATAAAAACAGAAAAAAACGTCCATGTCGTTTCACCTTTAACAAAAATATTTAATAAAAAGGAATAAAAAAAACTGTTGCAGAATTGTGTTTTTTTCCCAATTTCACCCTATTTAGAATTTGTTTTCAGCTCCCCACTACATTGTATGCAATATTAAAATGGTGCCATCAGAAAGTGAAACTTGTCCTGCAAAACACAAGTCCCCATACACCTGTGTGATCAAACAAATGAAAAAGCTATGGCTCCAAGAAGGCAGGGAGTAAAAAATCGAAAGCACAAAAAACTATAAATCACTCTGTCAGCAAGGTGTTAATAATGATATATAATAATAATCCTTGTGAGTATGGAGAATTAAACCTATTGTTTTAACCTTTCCTAGCAGTGTACACTATATATCCTCTGCTTCATTCCTTGGACTTGTGAAAAATTGGGATTAAGTGAAATAGATCATGCAGATTTTCAGAATTTGGTGGATTTGAGTATTGAGGGGGGCACGTAAACCGGGCCAAGGCCCGTACACTGATCTTAGATTAAAAAGCACCAAAACACCCCCACCACTAAACTACGATCATATTGAAACATTTTCACAAATGGTTTCCCTTGATCTAGAAAAACTAGAGAAACTTAAACCCAGACGTTACAATCTCACGAAGGCAGAAATGAGTGCTCTTTGTTCCCTGGAGCAGGATACCAACCTGGTCATTAAACCATCGGACAAAGGTGGCAATCTGGTCCTGATGGACCATGATGTTTACCTACGTATGTGCCTGGACCTCCTCAGGGACAAGAATGGTTACCAAGTGTTGTCCTCTAATCCGACGGTACAATATCTGGATGAACTTAAAATAATTCTGGCCGATGGTCTATCCGAGGGAGTGATATCTCCTACGGAATTTGACTACCTGTTTCCCAAGTATCCGTGCACCGCAACTTTTTACGGTCTTCCGAAGATACACAAGGGCACGACCCCCTTAAAGGGACGACCTATTGTCTCGGGAGTTGGGTCCTTGACCCAGAACTGTGGGATATACATCGACCAGGTCTTGAGGGAGTTCGTCGTGTCCCTCCCCTCGTACACGAGGGATACGATGGACTTCCTCAATAAGATTGACTCCATCACGATCGATCCAGACAGCCTGTTGGCCAGTGTGGATGTTGAATCGTTATATAGTTCTATCCCACACGATAAGGGACTCTTGGCTATCGAATACTACCTCCGCACAAGGGGCATGCAGTTCAGGGCACACAATCGATTTGTCCTCATGCTATTAGAGTTTACCCTGACCCACAACTTTTTCCTCTTCAACGCCCGGTTCTACCACCAGCTCAGGGGGACGGCTATGGGGAGTTCTTGTGCCCCGACCTATGCCAACCTCTTCCTGGGCTGGTGGGAGGACCGGTGCGTCTTTCCAGACCACGACACCTGGTGGTCCGACAAGATTATCATCTGGACCAGATATATTGATGATGTGTTCGTGGTCTGGAAAGGTGGGTCAGGTGAGTTCCAGAACTTCATTGATGAGCTGAACAAAAATGAAATCGGGCTGAGGTTTACCTACGAAATCAACCCGGTATCCCTGGCCTTCTTGGATGTGAGGGTGACTAAACAGGATGACAAGCTAGTGGCAGAAATTTTTAGGAAAACTATGGCGACCAATTCCCTGCTCCATTGGGAAAGTCACCATCCAGGCCCACTGAAGCGAGGGATCCCAAAGGGCCAGTACCTCCGGGTTAGACGTAATTGCACCACAAAAGAAACTTTCCATCGAGAAGCCAGGGATCTCCGTAGTCGATTTAGGGACAGGGGGTACCCTCCAAAAGTTTTGACCGAGGCTTTTAAAAATGCAGTAGAGAAAGACCGTGCAAGTTTATTGGTACCTAAAGATCGGGGGGTTGCTGACGGACAGGTAGCACGGATCATTGCAACTTTCGATTCGGCTAATGTAGAAGTGTGTAGCATTCTCCGACGTTATTGGCCGATACTTCAGATGGATCCGGACCTGGGGGATGTCTTGCCCCATTATCCTGGAGTCACATACAGGAGGGGCAGAAGTCTTAGAGACCGTTTGGTCCATAGCCATTATGCTCCACCATTAGGGGGAAATACGTGGCTAGATCGGAAACCGAAAGGTATGTTCCGATGTGGGAACTGTAAAGCCTGTGTCTTTATCAATACGTCGAAGACAGTGACCTGTTCAGCAACGGGGCACATTTTCGAGCTACGGGACTTTTTCAATTGTAGAAGCCAAGGGGCCATTTACGTCTGCCAGTGCCCATGCCCCATGGACTATGTGGGCAAGACCATAAGGGAGGCACGGCGACGATTCCTGGAACACATTAATGATGTGACCAAAAAGAGAGAGACCCCTGTGGCACTACATATGAGGGAAAAACATGGGAGCGATCCACACATCCTCAAATTCACCATTCTTGAAGTGATATCTCCATCCCCCAGGGGGGGTAACTGGGACCGCAAAATTTTACAGCAAGAGTGTAAGTGGATCCACCGCTTTAGATCGCAGACCCCCACAGGCCTCAATGAAAGGCTGACGTTCACGTGCTTTCTTTGAACTTCTCACTTTAATGTAGATTTCCTACTCTGTAGTAAATGGAACATCCATATTTAGACCTTGTGTACTATCACCTTTAGAAAAATTGGCCGGGTGTGTGAAACACCTAAATTTGTTTATCTTTACCCACTAAAGACCTGCTGTGGGTTCTCTCCTATTATTTTTTATATTCATCCTTTTTTTTGATATTCCATATGTGTACTCAAAACATTGAGCAGTATTACTTTATACACTGATCCTTTTTCTTCCATGCGGCATTTTACTTACCCGTGACTAACTCCGCCCTGTATCCTATGAACCTTCTCTATCTTTAGATTAATGTCTATATACATTATCAATAGACATTGGTTCGGTATATTACACCAGTTTAATCATGAACATTGCGGATTATATATCTATAGGTTTTCCGAACTTGATACATTTCTAGCTGCACCCCAGTTCTTCTCCGTGATGCGTTCCATACATCGGAAGTGACGGCTGTGCGCGAGGTAGTATCCTCGATGCGCTCCATGCGCCGGATGTGACGCCACACTATGGACTGGCAACATGAAACCGGATCTATCGCATCACTTCCGTGCGTTCCACGCACCGGAAGTGTGGTCTCGTTTAATACCGCGGCTAAAATCGGTATTTGGATTAGCGATTTTCCCATATCCGATTGAACCATCACTGATTCGGGGACAATCATCTTGTACCAAAACTGTGGGTATATTATTTTCAACACTTTCTGGGTTAGCAATACATTACAATAGGTTGAGACTGCCCAGGGGGTGGGGCTATGAGGTTAGGGCGGGAGTATTTAAACCTTGGGTACCACTGTAGCAACACAGGAGGGTTGACATGTGAGCAAACACTGTATGACGTGAGTATTTGCCTTCTCTGCAACACAGTCGCATTTAGCTTCAATCTAATCGGTAAGGATGATTTTCCTCTTATACATTTGTAGCCTGGATATTTATCTTCCTGGTCATTGTATCTTTGGACCGAAGACAGAGGTCCTCTTCCCTGTTTTTTGGGATTGCCCATATGATGTGAGTTGGTGTGAGCAGATATCTGAGATACGAGGCACACTCCTGGTGTTTTCCACAATGTCATATATATTTTCTTTCCGTCTAGGTATCTCTGACTATACTGTGGATGTTGGATTCCCTCCTGTGATTATTACTGTGATTTGCCGTTTGTTTGACAGTGTATACTGTCCTTGAGCACCTTTGACCTAGGGTGCTGGGCGAGATCATCACACAATCCTTTGCCTCCTGAGTTGCTATATAACCTCCTGATGAACCCTTGAAACATGACAAGGGCGAAACGCGTCGAGGGTTACCTATGAACATTGATTTATGGGCTTTTTTTCTGAGGCTACGCTTTATGTGCCCTCTATTTTAGGGACTTACTAGGGGTATTATTATCGCTGTATTAAGGTTATGGTATCATCATACATAATTTTTTATACAGTATAACCCCCATATTTTTTGTTGTATCTTAGTGTTATGATTTTTTCCTGTCACTTGTTTTTGTTGTATTTTGGCCAAGGGAGCAATCAATGGATGTCACCCATCTCTAAATGAGGGATGTCCAGGGCCTTATAGACCAGGTACGAGGACAGGAGGTCCCCACCATAAGGGGTCGTTCCTGGGCTAAGGTTTAGCTTAGGGTACGATCAGGGACAGTGCCTGGTTTTATCGAGATAGTGTACTATTATGATTGCTCCCACTGTTGGCTTATTGGTGTCCACTACAGGTGTCTAGGTTTGGACAGTAGAGGAGTGGTTTCATGTTTTTGAATATTACAATCGTGGGGTTACCTACCCTGTTTTTATTGCAATTATAGTAAAAGCTACGTTTTAAGGAGATTTTTTCTTGTGCTGGAATTTAGTTATTCCTTGGACTTGCAGTCGTGTCTCTCATTGTGGATATCAAGTATGCGCAGTCATTGACACCTGTGTTTGAGTTGGCCGCAAAGTGATCGGAGTCGAGAAGATAAAGACATCGCTGTCAATGGAACTGTGAAGGAGACCTATTCCTGCATATATCCCGGTCGGGTAGTGGTGAGTCCCTGTGGCATTTGCCCTGCTGATTGACATAATGTCCTAGCTTGGGAAACCTGCGTTTTAAACTCTGGTGTGAATTTGGATTGATTGGACCAATCCTCATCTCCTTATAACTCTGTTCTGAATTATACATATAGTTGCCTGACACTTTATATATATTATTATTTGGAATGTGGCTTTTATTATTTTACTATGACCACTTTCACGCTTCCATATTTAGTTAGTGTTCATCAGTGTTTATAAGCCAAAGCCAGCAGTGTTTCCAAAGCACCAAAAAGGTAAAAAATAAAGGGAAAAATTGTTTTGGAGATAGGTATGGGTCCCAAAGGTGGGACCTGCATCAATGTGACATTTATTGCATATATATTATAAATCTCTTATGTGCAAAATTGCCTTGAAACTGACCCTCATGTTCAAGAAAAACAATTTAAATAACTGGGGAATGAAAAAAAAAATATAAAAAAAAATAAAACACTGATAACATAACCTATATTGTCTTACTTTTCATCTTTTCAGCTGCAGATTTACCTTTTCATGGGTCTTTTGTCATGACAAATGGCCAACTAGCATCAGTAGTCCAAGACACTGCTTGTCTAGCCCTGATCTTGGATTGTGGGCATCAGGAAGTGTCTTGAACTAAAAAAAAAATGCACAGTATGCATCAGATACAGTAGGTTGAGAAGTGGTGCAGGTATCTTGGATAACATAATGGAAGTCCAAGAATTGGCAGACATGTAGCTGAATAGATGAAAAGGAGGGCAGCAGGTATGTTTTCTGTTCATTCCCCATTTAAAATATTTTTTATTTTTTATTTGGAGGGTTGCTACAAGTAGGCAATTAGTAGACAAAATAAGAAACGGCAGTAGGAAGGCAAAAAAATAAAATAAATTAGGTTTGAGTGGAAAGTAGGAAATGATAAATGTCAGCATACTCATGGGTTATATCTATTGGCCTATATTACATTCAGGGGCCTTAAGAGTGTCAATGCCCAGAAAATCTGTGCCAATAAATTTGTGGTGTCATGAAATTTGTGTGCCTTATTCAGCCCCTAAATGAAATTTATACCAAAATACATAATTGATGCCTATACTACTTTGTATACTTTGTCATTTTTTCCATGAGCAACAAAGAGGTGGTTTAAAAAGCATTTTTAGACACATAAAATTAACTAACAGCCATATCCTGCTACCCTAATCCATTAGCATGCCAGCAAGGACCAGCATCATTGCCAAATCTAGAATTTCAGATTGCTCGATTTTAAAAGTATGATGCTAATGAAATATCCTTAAACTGTCTTTATTTGTTTTCAAACTCGTAGAATTTTCATGCAAAACAGAGCAGGTGATGAATTTACTTTATTTTACTATTGTACTGTTCTTTTTTTTCAGTCATTTATTCTACCAAATCTCCATTGAATACTGTATATTGTTTTACCAGGTTTAATTGCTCTGCCCCCTGCTGTGTTTGTGGCTCAAGCTATAGAATGATTTTGCCATTAGCGTCTGCAGTTATTTCACTCAAGAGAATTATCATTTTTAATTTGGCTGCAGTAAACTAAAAGCTCAGCATGCACTCAGAATAGTAACCCCAAATGAGCATTAAAGATAGCAACTTGATTAAGATAATAAAATCATCAAGTCTGCTCTCAAGCAAATGCAAGTGCTTAGCTTTAAATTCAGCATACGCTCATCAAGTCACTTTAAGGTTATTTGTCCTCTAAAATGTATATATATTACAATATCAAAAATGGTGATGTTGTGCAATAATTTTATTTCTACAGTATGTTTAACCCCTTAAGGACCGGAGGTTTTTTATTTTTTGCATTTTCGTTTTGCACTCCCTGCCTTCCCAGAGCCAAAACTTTTTTATTTTTCGGTTCACATAGCCATATGAGGGCTTGTTTTTTGCATGACAAGTTGTACTTTCCAATGCCACCATTTAATATTGCATATGATGTAGTGGGAAGAAAATTCCAAATGGGGTGAAATTGCAAAAAAAAAAGCAATTCCACCACAGTTGTGTGGGTTTTTAAATTCCGACGTTCAATGTGCAATAAAATTGACTGGTTACTTTTATTCTACAGGTCATTACAAATCTGGCGATACCCTATATGTATAGGTTTTCTTGCGTTTTGATAGTGAAAAAAAAATCAAAAGTGGGATAAAAATCTGTTTTATGTTTTTGTTGCCATGTTTTAACCCCTATAACTATTTAGCAATTATATGTATGGAGCTGTATGGGGGCTCATTTTTTGCATCATAATCTCATGTTTTTATTGATACTATTGTTGGGTGTGTATGACTTTTTGGTCACCTTTTATAAAAAAATTGTGGAAAATGAGGCGACCAAAACTAAAGAATCTGCTATTTGGATGCTTTTTTCCGTTTTGCTGTCTGACGTACTGTATGGGGAATATATTTTTATATTTTTATAGTATGGGTGTTTTCGCACATTGCGACACCCATAATGTGTATTTATTTATTTTTTGTTTTTTTCTTTTTATTTTGGCAAAAGGATTTGAACTTTTATGTTTTTTTTTTTTTACACTTTTATATAGTTCCCATAGGGAACTATATCATATACAAACCATTATAGAACGTGGTGTTAAACAGGCAGGATATGCTCAAACCCATATGCAGTTGTGCATGTATATGGGGGAGCATATCCTGCACTTGTAGTCCGTTGCTGATTGCAATCAACAGCAAAAAAATGCATACAATGGAAGATGCCAGGAACGGACTACAAGTACCACAATAACCATCCTACATAACCTTATGTATAGCCCATACGGCACAGGTAGGTGAGTGGTAGGGCCTCGGGCTACTTGAGAGACCTTGGTGCGGTGCCCGAGCTTAAGACATGTCCTCCTAGTAGGATATGTTGAACTAACCTCTCAATTTTAACATCAGTGTGAGGGTTAAGTATTAACAGAGAGTGCACCTGTCTTTGCTATTGTTAAGTTTTTGGTTGTTCTCCACATCCACATAATCATTACCTTATGTAGGATGGTTATTGTGGTACTTGTAGTCCTTTGCTGGCATCTTCCATTGTATGCATTTTTTTGCTGTTGATTGCAATCAACAACGGACTACAAGTGCAGGATATGCTCCCCTATATACATGCACAACTGCATATGGGTTTGAGCATAACCTGCCTGTTTAACATCACGTTTTCTAATGGTTTGTATATTCTTATGTTTAGAGGTGTTTAACCTTAAGGACCAGGCCATTTTTTGCAAATCTGACCAGTGTCACTTTATGTGGTGATAACTTTAAAACGCTTTTACTTATCCAGGCCATTCTGAGATTATTTTTTCGTCACATATTGTACTTCATGACACTGGTAACATTTTGTCAAAAAAGTTCATTTTTTTGTACAAAAAATACTAAATTTACCAAAAATTTTAAAAAATTTGAAAATTTTCAAGTTTCAATTTCTCCACTACTGTAATACATAGGAATACCTCCAAAAATAGTTATTACTTTACTTTCCCCAAATGTTTACTACATGCTTGGATCATTTTGGGAACGCCATTTTATTTTTTGGGGACGTTACAAGGCTTTGAAGTTTAGAAGCAAATCTTGAAAATTTTCTGAAGATTTCAAAAACCCAATTTTTAAGGACCAGTTCAGGTCTGAAGTCACTTTGTCAGGCTTACATAAAAGAAACCACCCAAAAATGACCCCATTCTAGAAACTACACCCCTCAAGGTATTCAAAACTGATTTTAAAAACGTTGTTAACCCTTTAGGTGTTCCACAAGAGTTTATTGCAAATGGACATAAAATTTCAGAATTTAGATTTTTTGGCAAATTTTCCATTTGAATCCATTTTTTCCAGGAACAAAACAAGGGTTAACAGCCAAACATAACCCAATATTTATTGCCCTGATTCTGTAGTTTGCAGAAATACCCCATATGTGGTTGTAAACTGCTATTTCGCCAAACGGCAGGGCATAGAATGACGGGAACGTCATATGGACTTTGGAAGGCAAATTTTGATGGACTGGTTTATTTACACCATGGCCCATTTGAAGCCCCCCTGATGCACCCCTAGAGTAGAAACTCCAAAAAAGTGACCCCATTTTGGAAACTACTGAATAAGGTGGCAGTTTTGGTGATATTATTTTTAGGGTGCATATGATTTTTGGTTGCTCTATAATACATTTTTGTGAGACAAAGTAATAAAAAATAGAAATTCTGAAATTTCATCTCCATTTGCCATAAACTCTTGAGGAACACCTAAAGCCTTAATAAAGTTTGTAAAATATGTTTTGAATACCTTGAGGGGTGTAGTTTCTTATTTGGGGTCACTTTTATGGAGTTTCTACTCTAGTGGAACATCAGAGGAGCTTCAAATGGGATATAGTGTCAAGAAACCAGTCCATCAAAATCTGCCTTCCAAAAACCATATGGCGTTTCCTTCATTCTATGCCCGTCTATGTCGTTTGGCGATACAGCAGTTTACGACCAGTAAATATAGAGTTTTGTTTGACTGTTAACCCTTGCTTTGTTACTGGAAAAAAAATTAAAATGGAAAATTTGGAAAAAATAGCTGTTTTGGGACCGTTTTTTTATTTTTTATTTTTGTGATTGTGTTCATCTGAGGGGTTAGGTCATGTGTTATTTTTATAGAGCAAATTCTTATGGACGTGGCAATACCTAATATGTCTACTCTTTTAAATTTATTTAGGTTTTACACTATAATATCCTTTGTTAAACAAACAAAAAACGATTTTAGTATCTCAATTGTCTGAGAGTCCGTTTTTTTTTTCGTTTTTGTCCAATTGTCTTAGGTAGGGGCTCATTTTTTGCGGGATGATATGACGGTTTTAATGGCACTATATTGCAGTGCATATGACTTTTTGATCGCTCGCTGTCACACTTTTTGTGATGTTAGGTGACAAAAAACTGCTTTTTACAGTATATTTATTTTTATTTTTGCGGTGTCCACCTGAGGGGTGAGTTCATGTGTTGTTTTTATAGTTCAGGTTCTTACAGACACGGCGAAACATAATATGTCTACTTTTTATTTATTTTTTTAGGTTTTGCGCAATCATAGAATTTTTGAAACAAAAAAAAATCATGTTTTAGTGTCTGCATAGCCTAAGAGACATAATTTTTTTATTTTTTGGGCGATTTTCTTAGGTAGGATATCATTTTTTGCGGGATGAGATGAAGTTTTTAAAGGCACTATTTTGGAGTGTATATGACTTTTTGATCGCTTGCTATTAGACGTTTTGAGATGTAAGGTGACAAAAAATGGCTTTTTGCACAGTTTTTTTTTTTTTTTTTGCGGCGTTCATCTGAGTGGTTAGGTCATGTGTTATTTTTATATTTCAGGTTCTTACGGACTCGGTGATACCTAATTTTTATTTATTTATGGAGGTTTTACACAATCATATTTTTGAAACAAAAAAAAATTCATGTTTTAGGCGATTTTCTTAGGTAAGGTATAATTTTTGTGGGACGAGTTGACTGTTTGATTAGTACCATTTGGGTGTAGATACAACATTTTTGATCACTTTTATAAACTTTTTGGGGAAGTGAGGTGGGCAAAATTTAAATTTTATCATGGTTTTTTTTATAATTTTTTTATGACGTTCACCGTGCAGGGATAGTAACAAACCCATATTATAAATCAGGTTGTTATGAGAGCCGTGATATATAACATGTGTAGTGTATTTTTATTATTTTATTTTTATTAGTGATAATTATTTTTTGTTTTTACCTTTTTTCACTTTTTTTACATTATTTTTTTACCCAGACCCACTTGGTTCTTGAAGATCCAGTGGATCTGGTGTCTGTATAATACAGTACAGTACATTATATACTGTACTGTATTTTTTACTTGACACTTAGTGCTAAAGGTAAAAGTCTGATCAGAGTTCTGTTACCATGGCAAGAAGGACGCCTTTGAAGACATCCTGTTGCCATAGTTACCCTCCTCCGCTGCTATAACAGAGCAGCGGAGGATGGGGAGGGAGGGAAGCTGGAGCTAGGGGGGGCTGCACCAGCCACAGCAGCCCCCCACAGCAGCTCCTTCCCTCTTAACCACTTCCATACAGCGGTCCCTATGGACCGCGCCATGGAAGGGGTTAAAAGGCTGACATCCGTGCCTGCACAGATGTCAGCCGTTACAAGCAGAGTGTCAGCATTGGGCTGACACTGTGCTTGCCACGCTTGTCCATCCTAAAAATTAGCGGAGGGGCGGGCAGAGGATCGCACGCCCGCCCCCGCCCCCCGCACCGCCTGCCGCAACGCCCGCAAGCCTCCCCCCACCCCGCACTGCTCATCACAATGAGGGCACGGGGGGGAGGTTATACAGGGAGTGCAGAATTATTAGGCAAATGAGTATTTTGACCACATCATCCTCTTTATGCATGTTGTCTTACTCCAAGCTGTATAGGCTCGAAAGCCTACTACCAATTAAGCATATTAGGTGATGTGCATCTCTGTAATGAGAAGGGGTGTGGTCTAATGACATCAACACCCTATATCAGGTGTGCATAATTATTAGGCAACTTCCTTTCCTTTGGCAAAATGGGTCAAAAGAAGGACTTGACAGGCTCAGAAAAGTCAAAAATAGTGAGATATCTTGCAGAGGGATGCAGCACTCTTAAAATTGCAAAGCTTCTGAAGCGTTATCATCGAACAATCAAGCGTTTCATTCAAAATAGTCAACAGGGTCGCAAGAAGCGTGTGGAAAAACCAAGGCGCAAAATAACTGCCCATGAACTGAGAAAAGTCAAGCGTGCAGCTGCCAAGATGCCACTTGCCACCAGTTTGGCCATATTTCAGAGTTGCAACATCACTGGAGTGCCCAAAAGCACAAGGTGTGCAATACTCAGAGACATGGCCAAGGTAAGAAAGGCTGAAAGACGACCACCACTGAACAAGACACACAAGCTGAAACGTCAAGACTGGGCCTAGAAATATCTCAAGACTGATTTTTCTAAGGTTTTATGGACTGATGAAATGAGAGTGAGTCTTGATGGGCCAGATGGATGGGCCCATGGCTGGATTGGTAAAGGGCAGAGAGCTCCAGTCCGACTCAGACGCCAGCAAGGTGGAGGTGGAGTACTGGTTTGGGCTGGTATCATCAAAGATGAGCTTGTGGGGCCTTTTCGGGTTGAGGATGGAGTCAAGCTCAACTCCCAGTCCTACTGCCAGTTTCTGGAAGACACCTTCTTCAAGCAGTGGTACAGGAAGAAGTCTGCATCCTTCAAGGAAAACATGATTTTCATGCAGGACAATGCTCCATCACACGCGTCCAAGTACTCCACAGCGTGGCTGGCAAGAAAGGGTATAAAAGAAGAAAATCTAATGACATGGCCTCCTTGTTTACCTGATCTGAACCCCATTGAGAACCTGTGGTCCATCATCAAATGTGAGATTTACAAGGAGGGAAAACAGTAAACCTCTCTGAACAGTGTCTGGGAGGCTGTGGTTGCTGCTGCACGCAATGTTGATGGTGAACAGATCAAAACACTGACAGAATCCATGGATGGCAGGCTTTTGAGTGTCCTTGCAAAGAAAGGTGGCTATATTGGTCACTGATTTGTTTTTGTTTTGTTTTTGAATGTCAGAAATGTATATTTGTGAATGTTGAGATGTTATATTGGTTTCACTGGTAAAAATAAATAATTGAAATGGGTATATATTTGTTTTTTGTTAAGTTGCCTAATAATTATGCACAGTAATAGTCACCTGCACACACAGATATCCCCCTAAAATAGCTAAAACTAAAAACAAACTAAAAACTACTTCCAAAAATATTCAGCTTTGATATTAATGAGTTTTTTGGGTTCATTGAGAACATGGTTGTTGTTCAATAATAAAATTAATCCTCAAAAATACAACTTGCCTAATAATTCTGCACTCCCTGTAGGAATAAAAAAAAAACATTTGGCAGCATTTTAAAGTATCTGATCCCCGCGGTCATAGACCGCGGGGATCAGATACATCGCAAAGCACTGCAAATTGACCTGCAGTTACACCTGTTAGGCCTTGGGCCATATGAGCCAGTCTTGGGTGGGGTTCACAAGCTCATTCCACCTCCTATTGCAAGCATGGCTACATGCTGGAGGTTACTGGGAAGCTGTTTGTTAGTCAGGCCTTATCCTCCCGTAATTAGCCCACTGGCCCCTGCTATCGCCCATACGGCAGTGCACCTGTCTTTGCTATTGTTAGGAACTATACCATACAATCATCTGATTGTGATTTTCATACATTCCAATGCAACAGCACTCGAATATATGAAAAAATCGCATAGTTCCTATGAAGCCTTTTACAAGGCTCCGAAGGAAATAATACAGAGCTGTCCGGGTTTTATTCATAGAAACCCAGGCTACTACAGGAGCGCTCTGGCTCCTCCGTTTGCCACATGGCGGTTTGGATCGCGCGCAGATGTCGTGGTCAGGATTGATCACGGCATCTGAGGGGTTAAATGTCCGCGATCAGCATTGCTGCGATTGCGGACATGAGCGGCGGGTGTATGCTACAAGAACCATGGGGACACCCATGGCTAAGGCGCCCGCATGAAGCAGGAGCGGGCGCCATCTTTAGGGACAGGACACATGACGTACTGGTTAAGAGGGACGAGAGTGGGCAATATGTAAGCCCTTATTATAAAAAAATAACCCTCAAGGCAGAATGGGAAGCAGGTTCATCAGGCCCATGTAGAGGCAACAGCATCATAAGATAGATTTGAGCAGGATGAAATGGAGCAGGGTAGAATTGCAAAATGAGCAAATACCTTAAATGGGTTGTCCAGACATTACTATTGATGATAACTCGGCGCTCCAAGAGAGCACCGCTTTCTCTTAATTACATTTCACTTTGTCTGGAAGTGTAGTGTAATTTAGTCATCCGCTCCATTCAAATAAGTGGAGCCAGTACTTGTAATTACACTGCACCACAGCTCCGCAGGAGACAACGAGTAGTGTAATAACAAGAAATCAGCGCTCACATGGAGCGTTGCCTCTTGGTTAGAGATGAGCGAACACCTGGATATTCGGGTTCGAGAAGTTAGGCCGAACTTCCCGAAAATGTTCGGGTTCGGGATCCGAACTCGACCCGAACTTTATCCCGAACCAGAACCCCATTGAAGTCAATAGGGACCTGAACTTTTAGGCACTAAAAAGGCTGTAAAATATTCCAGGAAAGGGCTAGAGTGCTGTAAAAGGCAGCAAAATGTAGGTAAATGCCCTGCAAACAAATGTGGATAGGGAACTGAATTAAAATAAAATAAAATAAAATAAATAAAAATTAACCAATATCAATTGGAGAGAGGTCCCATAGCAGAGAATCATGCGTCATATCACCCACCACTGGAGAAGGCCACTTTCAGTTATTTCGGCCCCCAGCAGCCAGACAGAGGAGAGAGGTCCCACAGCAAGGAATCATGCGTCATATCACCCACCACTGGAGAAGGCCACTTTAAGTTATTTCGGCCCCAGCACCCAGACAGAGGAGAGAGGTCCCACAGCAAGGAATAAGGCGTTATATCATCCACCAATGGAGAAGGCCACTTTCATTTATGTCGGCCCCAGCACCCAGACAGAGGAGAGAGGTCCCATAGCAAGGAATCATGCGTCATATCACCCACCACTGGAGAAGGCCACTTTCAGTTATTTCGGCCCCAGCACCCAGACAGAGGAGAGAGGTCCCACAGCAAGGAATAAGGTGTCATATGACCCACTACTGAAGAAGGCCAATTTCAGTAATTTAGGCCCAGCACCCAGACAGAGGAGAAAGGTCCCGCAGCAAGGATTCATGCGTCATATCACCCACCACTGGAGAAGGCCACTTCCAGTTATTTTGGCCCCAGCACCCAGACAGAGGAGAGAGGTCCCACAGCAAGGAATCATGCGTCATATCACCCACCATTGGAGAAGGCCACTTTCAGTTTTTTCGGCCCCAGCACCCAGACAGAGGAGAGAGGTCCCACAGTAAGGAATAAGGCATTATATCACCCTCCACTGGAGAAGGCCACTTTCAGTTATTTCGGGCCCAGCACCCAGACAGAGGCGAGAGGTCCCACAGCAAGATATAAGGCGTCATATCACCCACCACTGGAGAAGGCCACTTTCAGTTATTTCGTCCCCAGAACCAAGACAGAGGAGAGAGGTCCCACACCAAGGAATCATGCATCATATCACCCACCTCTGGAGAAAGCCACTTTCAGTTATTTAGGCCCTGGCGCCCAGATTGAGGAGAGGTTCATTCAACTTTGGGTTGCACCGCAAGATCATGGTAAAGTTAAAAAAATGAGGATTCAATAAAGAAGTGCCCCAGCGTACAAGAATACATGGTTGAGGGGGAGGCAGTTATAAATGTCTATTCTGCACAATTGAATTTCACCCCAGAACAAAATATACCCTTTTACAGACAGATTAACACTTGGCCTGCAACAGCTGGGACACCAGATTCAGGGTATTGCTATTTTGGCAAGTGAATTTCCCCCCAGAATAAAATATATGTTTTGGCGAACACTATCATATTTTGCCAGCCACAGCTGAAAGCAGTGATTTATGGGATTGCTATTTTGGTTATTGAAATTCACCCAAGAACCAAATATACCATGTTACGGACAGATTACCACTTGGCCTGCAACAGCTGGGACACCATATTCAGGGTATTGCTATTTTGGTTATTGAAATTCACCCAAGAACCAAATATACGTTTTGGCGGACAAAATTATACTGTGCCAGCCACAGCTGAAACCACTGATGTATGGTATTACTATTTTGGCAATTGAATTTCACCCCAGAACAAAATATACCCTTTTACGGACAGATTAACACTTGCCTGCAACAGCTGGGACACCAGATTCAGGGTATTGCTATTTTGGCAATTGAATTTAACCCCAGAACAAAAAATACCCTTTTACGGACAGATTAACACTTGGCCTGCAACAGCTGGGACACCAGATTCAGGGTATTGCAATTTTGCCAATTGAATTTCACCCCAGAACAAAATATATGTTTTGGCGGACACTATTATACTTTGCCAGCCACAGCTGAAACCACTGATTTATGGTATTGCTATTTTGGCAATTGAATTTCACCCCAGAACAAAATATACCCTTTTTATGACAGATTAACACTTGGCCTGCAACACCTGGGACACCAGATTCACGGTATTGCTATTTTGGCAATTGAATTTAACCCCAGAACAGAATATACCCTTTTACGGACAGATTAACACTTGGCCTACAACAGCTGGTACACCAGATTCAGGGTATTGCTATTTTGGCAATTTAATTTCACCACAGAATAAAATATATGTTTTGGCGAACACTATTATACTTTGCCAGCCACAGCTGAAACCACTGATTTATGGTATTGCTATTTTGGCAATTGAATTTCACCCCAGAACAAAATATACCCTTTTATGGACAGATTAACACTTAGCCTGCAACAGCTGGGACACCAGATTCAGGGTATTGCTATTTTGGCAATTGAATTTCACCCCAGAATAAAATATATGTTTTGGCGGACACTATTATACTTTGCCAGCCACAGCTGAAACCAGTGATTTATGTTATTGCTATTTTGGCAATTGAATTTCACCCCAGAACAAAATATACCCATTTACGGACAGATTATCACTTGGCCTGCAACAGCTGGGACACCACATTCAGGGTATTGCAATTTTGCCAATTGAATTTCACCACAGAACAAAATATATGTTTTGGGGACAATATTATACTTTGCCAGCAACAGCTGAAACCACTGATTTATGGTATTGTTATTTTGGCAATTGAATTTCACCCCAGAACAAAATATACCCTTTTACAGACAGATTAACAATTCATCTGCAACAGCTGGGACACCAGATTCAGGGTATCGCTATTTTGGCAATTGAATTTCACCCCAGAACAAAATATACCCTTTTACAGACAGATTAACACTTGGCCTGCAACAGCTGGGACACCAGATTCACGGTATTGCTATTTTGCCAATTGAATTTCACCCCAGAACAAAATATATGTTTAGGCAGACACTATTATACTTTGCTAGCCGCAGCTGAAACCACTGATTTATGGTATTACTATTTTGGCAATTAAGTTTCACCACAGAACAAAATATACCCTTTTACGGACAGATTATCAATTGACCTGCATCAGCTGGGATACCAGATTCAGGGTTTTGCTATTTTGGCAATTGAATTTAACCCCAGAACAAAATATACCCTTTTACGGAGAGATTAACACTTGGCCTGCAACAGCTGGGACACCAGATTCAGGGTATTGCTATTCTGGCAATTTAATATAACCCCAGAACAAAATATACCCTTTTACGGACAGATTAACACTTGGCCTGCAACATCTGGGACACCAGATTCAGGGTATTGCTATTTTGGCAATTGAATTTCACCACAGAACAAAATATACCCTTTTACGGACAAATTAACACTTGGCCTGCAACAGCTGGGACACCAGATTCAGGTTATTGCTATTTTGGCAATTGAATTTCACCCCAGAACAAAATATACCCTTTTACGGACAGATTAACACTTGGCCTGCAACAGCTGGGACACCAGATTCAGGTTATTGCTATTTTGGCAATTGAATTTAATCCCAGAACAAAATATACCCTTTTACGGACTGATTAACACTTGGCCTGCAACAGCTGGGACACCAGATTCAGGGTATTGCTATTTTGCCAATTGAATTTCACCCCAGAACAAAATATATGTTTAGGCAGACACTATTATACTTTGCTAGCCGCAGCTGAAACCACTGATTTATGGTATTACTATTTTGGCAATTAAGTTTCACCACAGAACAAAATATACCCTTTTACGGACAGATTATCAAATGACCTGCAACAGCTGGGATACCAGATTCAGGGTATTGCTATTTTGGCAATTGAATTTAACCACAGAACAAAATACACCCTTTTACGGACAGAATAACCCTTGGCCTGCAACAGCTGGGACACCAGATTCAGGGTATTGCTATTTTGCCAATTGAATTTCACCCCAGAATAAAATATATGTTTAGGCAGACACTATTATACTTTGCTTGCCGCAGCTGAAACCACTGATTTATGATATTACTATTTTGGCAATTAAGTTTCACCACAGAACAAAATATACCCTTTTACGGACAGATTATCAATTGACCTGCAACAGCTGGGATACCAGATTCAGGGTATTGCTATTTTGGCAATTGAATTTAACCCCAGAACAAAATACACCCTTTTACGGACAGATTAACACCTTGCCTGCAACAGCTGGGACACCAGATTCAGGGTATTGCTATTTTGGCAATTGAATTTAACCCCAGAACAAAATACACCCTTTTACGTACAGATTAACACCTTGCCTGCAACAGCTGGGACACCAGATTCAGGGTATTGCTATTTTGGCAATTTAATTTAACCCCAGAACAAAATATACCCTTTTACAGACAGATTAACACTTGGCCTGCAACAGCTGGGACACCAGATTCAGGGAATTGCTATTTTGCCAATTGAATTTCACCCCAGAACAAAATATATGTTTTGGCAGACACTATTATACATTGCTAGCCGCAGCTGAAACCACTGATTTATGGTATTACTATTTTGGCAATTGAGTTTCACCACAGAACAAAATATACCCTTTTACGGACAGATTAACACTTGGCCTGAAACAGCTGGGACACCAGATTCAGGGTATTGCTATTTTGGCAATTGAATTTCACCCCAGAACAAAATATATGTTTTGGCGGACACTATTATAGTTTGCCAGCCAGTGCTCGGACACCAGATTTAGGGGATTGGTATTTTAGCAATTGAATTTCACCACAGAAAATAATCTATCCTTTGCCAGACAGCAGATAGTATTATACTTGGCTAGCCAAAGCTGGAACACCAGATTTAGGGGATTGGTATTTTGGCAATTGTATTTAACCCTTTAATAAAATATAGAAATTGCTATCCTGAGTTTCTATTGGTGACAATTAGCACAGCCAAGCCCCTGATGTAGGATATAGCAAAAAAAACAAACTAGTATTGATGTATTGATGGACTTGGTGGCAGCTTGTTCTGGTGCACCACATGTCACAAAATTGCCGCCAATCACCCCAGAAAAAAATGACAGAAAAACGCCCTGTGCAGCCTAAAAACCAGTGAGCAAGTAACTAGCAGAAGTTGAATCATTCACAGCTGTAGATCGATCACTTCATTAGGTGCTTTTGCTGACTTTTCCCTGCCTAATCTCGCCCTCACAGCAGCTGCGTCCTCTCCCTACACTAGCAATCAATCGATGTGGAACTGCACTCGCCAGATCATATGGTCCACCGGAATGAATCAGCCAACCTGGAGCCCCAGATCCGTACAGGCTCCAATGTAAACAATTCAGGAAGAGATGATGGAGGCAGCATGTCCGGTTGAAAAATACCTTAATTTTGGGAACTGCTCACATGAAAAACGTGAATATAAAAGTTGCTACGTTTCGGCTATCTCATAGCCTTTGTCAAGCTGGCTAGCCTTCTTCAAGTGGCTTGACAAAGGCTATAAGATAGCCGAAACGTAGCAAATTTTAATATTCACGTTTTTCATGTGAGCAGTTCCCAAAATAAAGGGATTTTTCAACCGGACATGCTGCCTCCATCAACTCTTCCTGAATTCTCTCCCTACACTAATCAGAGCAGTGTGACGTGCGGCGCTACGTGACTCCAGCTTAAATAGAGGCTGGCTCACATGCTGCACTTGGCCAATCACAGCCATGCCATTAGTAGGCATGGCTGTGATGGGCTCTTAGGGCAAGAAGGAAAACGCCAGCTGATTTGCTGCTGTGCAGACCTTCAGAAATCGGGAAGAAATCGCCGAACCACGAAGACGAACCCAAACTTTTTTGAAAATGTTCGGGTTCGGGTCCGTGTCCCGAACACCTCAAAATTCAGCACGAAACCGAACTATTCTCGAACTGTTCGCTCAACACTACTCTTGGTCAAACAGCTGATTGGTGGGAGTGTGATTTGGTCATCAATATTAACGGCAGGACAACCCATTTAAGGCTTTCACAGTGATATAGTCTTCACTGCCTTCTACAGTAGCTTCAAGCCTCTGATGCTTGACTTGAGAAATTATAGTGTATAGTACAATATTTTACCATAGTTAGTTTTTTTTTTTTTTTTTAGCTTTTTAGTCTTTATAAACAAAGAGATCACCACAGACCTTGACATAAATCTACAGGTGCATCACAGCAAGTAAATAGAGTTGAGCGAACCCGAACTGTATAGTTCGGGTTCGTACCGAATTTTGGGGTGTTCTGGACACGGACCCGCACATTTTCAAAAAAGTTGTTCGGCGATTTCTTCCCGTTTTCTGAAGGGCTGCACAGCAGCCAATCAGCTAGCATTTTACTTCTTGCCCTAAGAAGCCATCACAGCCATGACTACTAATGGCATGGCTGTGATTGGCCAAGTGCAGCATGTGACCCAGCCTCTGTTTAAGCTGGAGTCACGTAGCGCCGCACGTCACTCTGCTCTGATTAGTGTAGGGATAGAATGCAGCTGCTGTGATGGCGAGATTAGGCAGGAAAAACTCAGCAAAAACACCTAATGAAGTGATCGATCTACAGCTGTGAATCATTCAACTTCTGCTATTTAATTGCTCACTGGTTTTTAGGCTGCACAGAGCGTTTTTCGGTCACTTTTTTCTGGGTTGATCAGCGGCCATTTTGTGCCTTGTGATGCACCAGCACAAACTTTCGCCAAGTCCATCAATCCATCAATACTAGTTTTTTGTTTTTTTTGCTGTATCCTACATCAGGGGCTTGGCTGTGCTTATTGTCACCCATAGAAACTAAGGATAGAAATTTCTATATTTTATTGAGGGGTGAAATTCAATTGCCAAAATAGCAATCCCCTAAATCTGGTGTTCCAGCTGTGGCTGGCTAAGTTTAATAGAGTCCGGCAAAGGATAGATATTTTTCTGGGGTGAAATTCAATTGCCAAAATAGCAATACCGTATATCAGTGGTTTCAGCTGTGGCTGGCCAAGTTTAATAGTGTCCGGCAAAGGACAGAGTTTGTTCTGGGGTGAAATTCAAATGCCAAAATAGCAATACCGTAAATCAGTGGTTTCAGCTGTGGCTGGCCAAGTTTAATAGTGTCGGGCAAAGGATATATTTTTTTATGGGGTGAAATTCAATTGCCAAAATAGCAATACCATAAATCAGTGGTTTCAGCTGTGGCTGGCCAAGTTTAGTAGTGTCCGGCAAAGGATAAATTTTGTTCTGGAGTGAAATTCAGTTGCCAAAATAGTAATACCGTAAATCTGTGGTTTCAGCTGTGGCTGGCCGAGTTTAATAGTGTCAGGCAAAGGATAGATGCTGTTCTGGGGTGAAATTCAATTGCCAAAATAGCAAATCCCTAAATCTGGTGTCCCAGCAGTGGCTTGCCAAGTTTAATAGTGTCCGGCAAAGGATAGATAATTTTCTGGTGTGAAATTCAATTGCCAAAATAGCAATACTGTAAATCAGTGTTTTCAGCTGTGGCTGGCAGAGTTTAATAGTGTCCGGCAAAGGATAGATAATTTTCTGGGGTGAAATTCAATTGCCAAAATCGCGATACCATAAATCAATTGGTTTCAGCTGTGGCTGGCCAAGTTTAATAGTGTCCGGCAAAGGATATATTTTTTTCTGGGGCGAAATTCAATTGCCAAAATAGAAATACCGTAAATCTGGTGTTCCAGCTGGGACTGGACAAGTTTAATAGTTACCATCAAAGGATATATTTTGTTCTGGGGTGAAATTAAATTGCCAAAATAGCAATCCCCTAAATCTGGTGTCCCAGCAGTGGCTGGCCATGTTTAATAGTGTACGGCAAAGGCTATATTTTTTTCTGGGGTGAAATTCAATTGCCAAAATAGTAATACCGTAAATCTGGTGTTCCAGCTGTGACTGGAACATTTTCATAGTGTGCGTCAAAGGATATATTATTTTCTGGGGTGAAGTTCAATTGCCAAAATAGCAATACCCCAAATCTGGTGTTCCTGCTGTTGCAGGCCAAATGTAAATCTGTCCGTAAAAGGGTATATTACACTCAGCATACATCTCCAAGTGTATTTCTTTCCGTTAAAGTGTATTTTACAGTAAGTGTTAAAATACAGCATAATCCTTTACATTTGCACACACTGTTTTGCATCTCTAAGTGTATTTCTTTCCGTTAAAGGGTATATTACACAAAGTGTTAAAATACAAGTGCTGAAATCATAATCCTATATATTTTTTCACACGCTACTGTGCATCTCCAAGTGTAAATCTGTCCATAAAAGGACACCTTTCATCCAGCGCCTAAATACAAGGCCTACAATTGATATTCCCCTAAATCTGTGGTAACTGCTGTGCCTGGATTAGTGTAATACGGTACATAAATAGATAGCCAGATAGTGTTAGGTGCCTGTAAAAAAAGGCCTGAATTTGAATTCAATACATTGGTCCAAATAATTTTTCCCGTTTCACCACCTTAATGGCAGAATAAGAGATTGACCCCTGACCGTAATAGGGGCAGGAAAACAGATAAAGGTTAAATTACCCCCGCCCCTAGTCCACCTCAGTGTTTTCCTGCCCCTATAGCGGACATGTCAGAGAAAGTAAACCTTCCAGTGGACAGGAACCATGTCAGAATACCTGGCATATCGCATCGGGGGTCCACATCCTCCCTTGTGGTTACGGCCAAGAAGAACCCCACCACCCGCCGGCGGTATTAGTCCAATGCTGGGTGGCGCGGGAGACTGAGGACCTCGCATCTGTTAATCGGATGCCTGCGTCCAGCTCGGTATACACGCGCGCGCGATTCCTCCTTACCCTTGAGGGGTTAAGCAGACGCGAGTCCGGGATCTCGTTGCTTCGCATACAGCACTGAATCAGATTGAGGCACTTTGGAGGAGGTCGCGGAAGTCGGACTGTGGTGCGAAAATTAAACCCGGCTCACGTGATCTCGGCGTCTGACGTCACTTCCGGAAAGCGTTTATACAGAACCGCACAACTCACAGCGGCAGCTTCGTATGGAATCCTGATCTGAGGTCTGGAGTTCACATCCCCAAACATGTCTGCAGCAGATCAGCCTAAAGAGCTGGACACTCCTGCCCCTTTTACAGTAAGTCCCCATAAGGGAAGAACAAGAGTACTAAAATGATACACTTATTTAGTAGCATTAAATACTGATGGATATTCCTCTCTCTTGATAGGTGACAAAAAAAAACGCATAAAAAGCCTAAAAAAACATTCAAATGTATTTCTTGCTTCAAAAGAATTCCTGAATCTTACTCTAAGAAGTTATGCAAAGAATGCAATTCACAAGTCATGATAGAGAAGCAACCGTCTATGCTAGAAGAGATTAAAATGCTAATAAGAGATGAAGTAAAGTCTTCTCTAAGTTTACTAAAAGATACTCATCCTGAACCATCCCCACCCAAAAAGCCTAAACTAATGATCACATCCTCCTCATAATCAGAAACGGAAGTTGAGGAAGGGGAACCCTCTATGCAACAAGAGGACAAAGATTTTCTCTCTGAAGGAGAAATAGTAGAAGATTCTACTTTTCTTCTGAAGAAATGGCGGACCTATTAAAAGCCGTCAGGACCAAAATTGGTAATTGAGGATATCCAAAAACCCCAAACAATCCAAGACGAAAATGTTTGGTGGATTAAAAATTAAAAAATCCAGATTTTTTCCAATTAACGAAAAAATATGAAAGAAAAGATATTAGACGAGTGGTCAGACCCAGAAAAGAGATTGGGAATCTCAAGGGAATTTAGGAATCAACTTCTTTTCGATCCATCAGAATCAAAATTATTTGACGACATTCCAAAAATAGATGTACAAGTAGCTAAAGTGAACAAAAAAACTTTGATGCCTTTTGAAGACTCATCAGAACCGAGAGATCCAATGGATAGAAAAGAAGATAGTCTATTAAGAAAGACATGGGAAACGGCTATGTGTAGTATTAAAACTAATATTACGGCTACCTCTGTTGCAAGATCCATGTATCTATAGATAAACGAGCTGGAAAATCATATAAAAAATTAGACACCCAGAGAAGATATACTAAATTCTTTATCCTTGCTTAAATCAGCCACGGGGTTTTTGGCAGACGCTTCTGCGGAAACAGTAAGATTCGCTGCCAAAGATGCAGCCCTTTCAAACGCAGCAAGACGCGCCTTAGGCCTCATGCACACGACCGTTGTTTGATTCCGTGTCCGTTGCTCCGTTTTTTGTGATTTTCTGCGGACCCATTGGTTTTCAATGGGTCCGTGGAAACCTCGGCAAATGTACCGTTTGTCCTCCGCGTCCGTGGTCCGTGATTCCAGTCCATCAAAAAAATATTACCTGTCCTATTCTTGTCCGTGAAAAACGGTTCACGGACCCATTCAAGTCAATGGGTCCGTGAAAAAATGCGGATGGCCATCCGTGTGTCATCCGCGTTCCGTGTCCGTTTATTTTTGCGGATCCCTTGGGAGACACTTGCGAAAAATTGTCAGCCTGTCTTTTGGTAAAATCTTTTGGGTCATGTCCGCTAAAAAAAAAACGGAAGACACACGGAAACACAACGGAAGGCAAAAACGGACACTGATCACTGAACAGCGGAACCCCTTTTTGCGGACAGCATAAAAAAACGGTCGTGTGCATGAGGCCTTATGGATGAAATCCTGGTCGGGGGACAAAGTTTCCAAAATGAAACTTTGTTCCATTCCCTTCTCTGGCGAATACATTTTTGGCCCAGTACTAGATGAGATATTAGAGAAAGCAACAGATAAGAAAAAGGGATTCCCTGATGAGAAGCCCCAAAGGAAAAACTTTCCCTTTCGTCCCTACGGTTCAAAAGATAGATCCTACAGAGGGAAAGGAAAAACGGGGAAATGGAGTTATCCCAAAGGAGGGAGGGAATCCCCAAAATAGAAATACAGAAAGTAAATGACGCCAGAATCGGGGGAAGACTGTTAGGGTTCTTAAAACATTGTCAAAAAATAACCTCAAACCCCTTGGGTTTTAGACATAATACCCAAAGGATACAAAATAGAATTTACCACTCTTTCCCCAAAAAGATTTGTTGTAACATCCCCATCGTCCAAAATAGAAAGGAAACGACTCTGGTCCGGGGTTCAGGATATCATGAAACTACGGGTTATAACACAGGTCCCCCCCGTCTCAACAACAAACAGGATTTTACTCCACGCTCTTTCTTGTTCCCAAACCAAACGGTTCATTCAGAACAATTATCAATCTAAAAAGAATAAACAAAAATATTCTGTATGAAAAATTCAAAATGGAATCGCTTGCGTCAATAATCCCTCTAATAAATCAGGATTCCTTAATGTGCACAGTAGACCTCAAAGACGCGTAGTATCACGTCCCAATAAGACACCAATCGCAAAAATATTTGAGATTCGCAATAAAAGACGACCTGGGAAATCTACTACACTTTCAATTCACGGCCCTACCCTTTGGGATAACAACAGCACCCAGAATTTTTACAAAAATAGTCATAGAAATCATCGCCCATTTATGAAAGCAGGGCATGGAAATTATTCCATACTTAGACGACTTCCTTCTAATAGCAAACTCAAAGGAAGAATTAAACAAGAACCTAAATCACTTCTTAGATCTACTAAAATGTTTGGGTTGGATTGTAAATACAGAAAAATCTGATTTACTTCCTCAACACAAAATAAAGTTCCTCGGAACTATTCTAGATGCCAAGAATCAGTTATCTTGTCTTCCGATTTAAAGGATAGTTGACTTGAGAGAGAAAATACTAAAATTTCAAAACAAACACCGGTGCACAGTTGAGAGATGCAATGAGCCTGTTAGAATCTTGGATTCTAAAAAAATGGGACAAAAAACAAACCTCCCTGGACAAATATATGTCAGTTCCTTAACACGTGAATATCTCACTAAAATGGTGGCTAGCCCCAAAAACCTAAATCACTTCTTAGATCTACTAAAATGTTTGGGTTGGATTGTAAATACAGAAAAATCAGATTTACTTCCTCAACACAAAATAAAGTTCATCGGAACTATTCTAGATGCCAAGAATCAATTATCTCGTCTTCCGAATCAAAGGATAGTAGACTTGAGAGAGAAAATACTAAAATTTCAAAACAAACACTGGTGCACAGTTGAGAGATGCAATGAGCCTGTTAGAATCTTGGATTCTAAAAAATGGGACAAAAAACAAACCTCCCTGGACAAATATATGTCAGTTCCTTACCACGTGAAAATCTCACTAAAATGGTGGCTAGCCCCAAAAAACCTACAAAAAGGTGTAGCTTGGCCAATAAAAACATCTATCCAAAACACACAGATGCCAGCAAGAAAGGATGGGGTGCAAGCGTAGCAGGAAATCTAATTCAAGGACTGTGGCCAGAAGACATTTCAAAACAATCCTCAAATTACAGAGAATTTAGAGCGGTCTGGGAAACACTAAAAAGAGTCCCAGATATCCTAAAAGGACATCACATAAAAATTATATCAGACAACGTAACAACTGCCTCTTACCTAAGACAACAAGGGGGTATCAGACCAGGGAGCCTATTAAAACTTTCAGAAAATTTTTTTTATTGGGAGGATAAAATTTTTAAATCCCTTTCAGCAATGCATTTAAAAGGTACCCAAAATCAAGTAGCAGACTTTCTAAGCAGAAAATCCCTAGACCAACGGGAATGGGCTCTAAATGGGGACACATTCCGTTTAATTACGCAGAAATGGGGAGATCCATAAATAGATCTCTTTGCATCAAAATCAAACACAAAGGTCAAGAAATTCTGTTTCCTGATTCCAAACGACAGACCTTGGGCAATAGACGCCTTCTCAATCCCATTCCAGATTATACCAAAGGTAATCCAAAAAATCATACTGGAAAAACCCAACTTAATTTTAATCACCCCATACTGGCCCAAGAGAAGCTGGTTTGCATCCCTAAAATCCTATCCACAGTAGAGCCATGGATCCTGCCTCACAGAGAGGACATTCTAACTCAGGGGCCGATACAACATCCAAATCCAAAACTATTCAAAATGACGGCCTGGATCCTGAAACAGCAAATCTAAAAATACAAGGATTGTCAGACAAAGTTATCACTACAATGAAGGCCAGTAGGAAAGAGGTAACTCACAAAATTTACCATAAAATTTGGAAAAAATTCTCTTCATGGTGGGGAAGCGACAAGCTTGATCAATCATCACCGAATATCCCAAAAATATTGGATTTTCTACAGAAAGGCCTGGAACTTGGATTACGCCCCTCCACTATAAAAGTCCAGGTCTCTGCATTAAGTGCATTCTTTGACTCGAACATCGCAGAACATAGATGGATTAAAAGGTTTTTTAAGGCAGCTATGCGTCTGAGACCAAGAGTCACTACAAAAACACCAAACTGGGACTTAAATGTGGTACTTAAGGGTCTAACTCAAAACCCCTTTGAACCTCTGGATAAATCATCATTTAAGATGCTCTCCCTAAAAACTACATTCCTCATTGCAATTACTGTACATCGGCACGAAGGATAAGCGAGATACAAGCTCTTTCAATAAGGCAACCTTATCTTTTAATCATAGATGATAGAGTTACCTTAAAACCTGATCCGGGTTTTCTTCCAAAGGTAGTTTCAGACTTCCATCGCAATGCAGAAATAATTTTACCGTCCTTTTGTAACTCACTAAAAAACAAGAAGGAAGAAGAACTCCATTCACTAGATGTAAGACGGGTGATAATTACTTAGAAACAACTAAGGAATTTAGGAAAGACGGTAACCTGTTAATTCAGTTTGCGGGAAAAAATAAAGGGAAAGCAGCCTTTAAGGCCACCATAGCAAGATGGATTCGACAAACCATCCAGAATTGTTACCAATTACGGAATCTTCCATGTCCTATAAATATAAAATCACATTCTAACAGAGCCATGTCAACTTCCTATGCAGAAAATGCAGGTGCTTCATTGGAACAAATATGCAAAGCAGCCACATGGTCCAACATACATACTTTCATAAAACATTATAGACTGGAATTATCAGGAACCTCTGAACTTACCTTTGGGAGGAAGGTTCTCCATGCTATAGGGGGCCCCCCCCCCCCCTAATATATTAATCTGGTAAATCTCCTATCCCGCAGTCATGGTGGTGAAACGGGAAAAAAAAAAAAAAAAAAATGTGTCTGGGTTATCTCAATAAGAAAAAAAAAAAAAAAAAGGTCAGGGGTCAATCTCCTATCCTGCAGTCATGGTGGATTCACAGAAAAGGAATTACTGGTAAGTCTAATTCTATTTTTTTCTTCTTGTGGTGAACGGTAACAATGAGGAAAACATCTAGTAAGGGACGCGGACATGGTCGTGGTGGGCCCCAGGCGCAGAGTTCTTTGGCGCACGTCCTTCCGCCACCAAGGATTGCAGGGCATCATTCTTTGCCTCCTGTAGCCTCCACCTCATACTCGGCTTCCTCCTCCTCTTCTTCCACCTGCTCATCTAGTCAGCAACACACCTTCACCGCCAACTTCAGCACAGCCTGGGGTAAAAGTCAGCAGGCCGTTCTGAAACTGATATGTTTGGGGGACAGGCCCCACACCATGCAGGAGTTGTGGTGGGGTATTGAACAACTGACCAACGAGTGGTTGCTGCCAGTGGGCCTCAAGCCTGGCAGCGTGGTGTGCGATAATGGGCAAAATCTCGTCGCAGCTCTGGGACTAGCCGGTTTGACGCAGATCCCTTGCCTGGAGCATGTGCTGAATTTGGTGGTGCAGAAGTTCATTCACAACTACCCCGACATGTCATTGCTGCTGCATAAAGTGCGGGCCGTCTGTGCGCGCTTCCGGCATTCACATCCTGCCGCTGCTCACCTGTCTGCGCTACAGCGTAACTTCGGCCTTCCCACTCACCACATCATATGCGACGTGCCCACCAGGTGAAAATCCACGTTGCAAGTGCTGGAGAGACTGTGCCAGCAGCAGCAGGCCATAGTGGAGTTTTAGCTGCAGCACGCACAGGTCAGTCGCACTGCGGAACAGCACCACTTCACCACCAATGACTGGGCCTCCATGCGAGACATGTGTGCCCTGTTGTGCTGTTTCGAGTACTCCACCAATATGGCCAGTGGCGATGACACCGTTATCAGTGTTACAATACCACTTCGATGTCTCCTTGAGAAAACACTTTGGGCGATGATGGAAGAGGAGGTGGCCCAGGAGCAAGAGGAAGAGAAAGAGGGGTCATTTTTAGTACTTTCAGGCCAGTCTCTTAGAAGTGGCTCAGAGGGAGGTTTTTTGCAAAAGCAGAGGCCAGGTACAAATGTGGCCAGCCAGGGCCCACTACTGGAGGACGAGGAGGACGAAGATGAGGAGGTGGAGGAGGATAAGGCTGAAGCATGTTTACAGCGGGGTGGCACCCAACGCAGCTCAGGCCCATCACTGGTATGTGGCTGGGGGGAAACAGGGGATGATACGCCTCCCACAGAGGACAGCTTGTGCTTACCTCTGGGCAGCCTGGCACACATGAGCGACTACATGCTGCAGTGCCTGCACAACGACAGTAGAGTTGCCCACATTTTAACGTGTGCGGACTACTGGGTTGCACCCTGCTGGATCTTTGGTACAAAGACAATGTGCCCACCTTACTTCCTGCACTGTCATAGGAAGATGCGCGAGTACAAGCACACATTGGTAGATGCGCTACTGAGAGCATTTCCAAATGTCACAGGGGAACAAGTGGAAGCCCAAGGTGAAGGCAGAGGAGGAGCGAGAGGTCGCCAACGCATCTGTGTCTCGGCCAGCTCCTATGAGGGCAGGGTTAGCATGGCAGAGATGTGGAAAAGTTTTGTCACCACGTCACAGCTAACTGCACCACCACCTGATACCGAACGTATTAGCAGGAGGAAGCATTTCACTAACATGGTGGAATAGTACGTGTGTACACCGCTCCATGTACTGACTGATGGTTCGGCACCATTCAACTTCTGGGTCTCCAAATTGTCCACGTGGCCAGAGCTAGCCTTTTATGCCTTGGAGGTGCTGGCCTACCCGGCGGCAGAACGTGTATTCAGCATGGCAGGTGGCGTCATTACTGACAAACGCAGCCGCCTGTCCACAGCCAATGTGGACAAGATGACGTTTATGAAAATGAACCAGGCATGGATCCCACAGGACGTGTCCATCCCTTGTGCAGAATAGACATTTATAACTGCCTCCCCTTAACCATATATTCTTGTACTCCAGGGCACTTCTTTATTGAATCCTTTTTTTTAATTATTATTTTACCATTATTTTGCGGGGCAAACCAAAGTTGAATGAACCTCTCCTACGTCTGGGTGACAGGGGCCTAAATATCTGAAAGTGGCCTTATCCATTGGTGGGTGACATGAAGCCTGATTCTCTGCTTTTGGACCTCTCTCCTCTGTCTGGGTGCTGGGGACTAAATAACTAAAAGTGGCCTTCTCCGTTGGTGGGTGACATGATGCCTCTTTTGCTGCTATGGGACCTCTCTCCTCTGTCTGGGTATCAGGGGCCTAACATTCACGTACTTGCTTGCTGTCTTGGTGGCAGACATTTAACTCTATTTACTGTCTAATGACCGCCCCATTGTCTGGGTGTCAGGGCCTATATGTTGTTTAATCATTTGTTGTCTTGGTGGGAGATATTAAACTCTTTTTACTGTCTAATGACCGCCCCATTGTCTGGGTGTCAGTGGTCTATATTTCATTTAATTGCTTGCTGTCTGGGTGAGAGACATTAAACTCGTTTTACTGTCAAATGACCTCTCCTCTGTCTGGGTGTCAGGGGCCTACATAAATGATAATGGCCTGTTCCATTGTAGGTTGACCTGAGGCCTGTTTTGCTGTTACTGGACCGCTCTCCTCTTTGCGGGTGCCATGGCCCTGAGTCTGTGAATGAGGCCTGTGGCACTGCAGGCAGACATGAATCCTTTTTGGCTGTGATGAGGATTTCAAGTCCCATATCATTCCCACCTGATGCGACCCCAACCTCCTATTCCACCTCCTCCTCCTACAAGTTGGCAATTGATATTGGTTAATTTATTTTTTATTTTTTTTATTTTAAGTAATTTCCCTATCCACATTTGTTTGCAGGGAATTTACCTACATTTTGCTGCCTTTTGCAGCCCTCTAGCTCTTTCCTGGGCTATTTTACAGCCTATTTACTGCTCAACAGTTCGGGTCTCCATTGACTTCAATGGGGTTCGGGGTCTTGAATCCGAACATCCAGGTGTATGCTCAACTCTACAAGTAAACCTTTAAAAAAAATTAAGGAAAGTAATAATAATAGTAATAATAACTTTTATCTGATAAAACAAACTTGGAATTTGACTATAAAAAACCGCATGTATGAAAAATTGTGTTTTATTGGTTTCAAATTTTTTTATTTACAATGTGATTACTACCCATAACCCCAATTTATAACAACTTGTTATCCATTGTATTTTTTGTCATTGAAACTTTGTTTCAGCTAAAAGATAAAAAGGGTTATTCTGTCATTTATTTATATCACCCAATCTTGCAAATGCAAGTTTGGACAAAATGCTGAAGCCCTATTTTTCAAATCTGACGTGTCATTTTATGGGGTAATAACTTTGGAATGCTTTTACTTATCCAAGATATTCTGAGATTGTTTTGTGACACATCATACTTCATATTACTGGTAAATTTTGGTTGATATGTTTTATCTTTATTTATCAAAAAAAATCCTAAAATTATGGAAAATTTTGAAAATTAGCAATATTCTAAAACTGACTTTTCTAAGGACACATGCAGTTATGGAGTAAATTTGCGGGGCGTACATTACAGATGAGCGAACTTTTCAAAAAATTTAATTTGCCGCTTTGCCAAATTTTTGTGGGAATTACTTTAAAAAATGTCTATTTCCTGGCAGCTGAGAGCCTTTATAGTGGTGTAGAACACTGTGCCTTGCAGTAAAAATCATAGGTAGTCTGCTTTGGTAGTGAAGTAATACTGTGAGTCCGTATGACATGCAGATGACAGGCATCGCTCTTAGAATCACAGTGTTAAACTATGAAAATTACAGCACTCTTGTGTTGTCAGTTTCCGTTCTTTATTTCACCAAAAGTGTAGCAACGTTTCAACCATAAGGTCTTTATCAAGCTCTTACAATCACTGCATACTTCACTTATTTGGGCGGTCACGGGGCCAAAACTGACCAAATAACTCAAGTATCAACTCAGCCTTAGGCCCTTTTCACATGGGCGAGTTTTCCGCATGGGTGCAATGGTTGACGTGGACGCATTTCACCCGCACTGAATACTGACCCATTCATTTCTATGGGGCTATGCCCATGAGCGGTGATTTGCACGCATCACTTCTGCATTGCGTGAAAATCGCAGCATGTTCTATATTCTGCATTTTTCACGCAACGCAGGCCTCATAGAAGTGAATCAAGTGCGGATGCAGTGCGATTTTCCCGCAAGGTTGCTAAGAGACGGGACCCGGTCTTTATTATTTTCCCTTATAACATGGTTATAAGGGAAAATAATATCATTCACTACAGAATGCTTAGTAAAATGTGCATTAAGGGGTTAAAAAAAAAAAAAAAGCTCACCTTATCCACTTGATCTTGTAGTTGCCGATCTCTTCTCTCTTCTTCAAGCATAAGCTGCCAGCTAAAGGACCTGTGGTGATGTCTCATCACATGGTCCAATCACATGGTCCATCACATGGTCCATCACAGCGCATTTTCCTGCAACGCAACCGCCTTTTATCCGGGCGTCAAACATGACGACCGTGGGAAAGGGGTCTTATAGGTAGATGTTAGTGTCAGAAGAAGCACACTCCTTTTACACCCTCGTCAGCTGATTCCACAAAGATGTCTACAGAACCTGTTCTATTAAACGCTTATACATTTAGAGCCCCCGTAAAAGAGTGGAAAGGGTGTCATCAGTAAGTTTGTGTTGATGTAAATGATTATGTAGGCCTTTCTCTAAAACATCAGAACAAAAACGCACAAAAAACTGATCCAGTCTGTGGAGCATAAGCCTACACCCGGTCAGCATTTGCTCAATAATACATCAGTATTGCTAAAGGCAAAAAAAAACAAAAAAACAGGAGTGGATCTAAAACAGAAATGACACATGAATGAAATGTTTGCATGTCTTCTGTGTTTTCTACCCACTTCTGCTTTTGGCTAGGAAATCGTAAGCCAATTCTGATGGGACCATACTGGCCTTACAGCTGCTACACAGACTGGATCTGTTGTGCGTCTCGTTATTCCTTCCTTCTGACAGATCTGAAGAAGTGTCAAATAAATGATGATGTCAGCCAGGCCGAAAGCCACAATAATGGTCCAGTCACGAAGTGGGGAGGGTGGGAACAGCATGAGAAGTCCACTGAGTGGAGCTATGACATAGTGGTGAGGTGGAAGCAGTATGAGGAGGCCACCGAGTGGCACAATTACAGAGTCTGTAGGTGGCAGCTGCATGAGTAGGCCACAGAGTGGTACAATGACAGAGTCTTTAGGTGGCGGGAGTATGAGGAGGCCACCGAGTGGCTCAATGATCGAGTCTGCAGGTGACGGCAGCATGAGGAAGCCATAGAGTGGCACAAGGACAGAGTCCGGAGGTGGCAGCAGCATGAGGAAGCCATAGAGCGGAACAATGACAGAGTCCAGAGGTGGCAGCTGCAGCATCAGTAGGAGTCCTCAGAGTGGCACAATGACAGAGTCTGAAGTTAGCAGCAGCATGAGCAGGCCACAGAGTGGCACAATGACATAGTCTTGAGGTGGCAGCAGCATGAGTAGGCCACAGAGCGGTACAATGACAGAGTCTGGAGGTGGCGGCAGTATGAGGAGGCCACCAAGTGGCACAATAACCGAGTCAGCAGGTGGTGGCAGCAAGAGGAGACCACAGAGTGGCACAATGACAGAATCTAGAGGTGTTGGCAGCATGAGTAGGCCACAGAGCGGCACAATGACATAGTCTATAGGTGGCAGCAGCATGAGTAGGCCACCGAGTGGCCCCGGCCACACTAAACACCTGCTCTGATACCACACTACTGGCCAGACATCTTTTCCAGGACAAACTCTGCTAGTTGCGGCCACAAATCCAGTTTGGCTACCCAGCAGTCCAGCAGATCTTCAATGTGGGGTGGCAGGGTGTAGTCCAAGTATGCCACCACCTATTGGTTCAGGTCCTGCTCCATGTCTACCTGCTGCTGCTTCTGGTGAGTAGTTTCCTCACTATGCGGATGAAGAAAGCTACTCATCAGTGACTGTAGAATCATGCTGCAGCTGATGGAACTGGTACTGCTCCTTCCACCCCATCCCACCCCTCCCCAGCAGCCATGGCAGTGGAACATGAGCGCAGATGGCCCGGATCCGGATCCTCTGCCTCGTCTTCCTCATCGCCCTGTAGCTCCTCTGGCTGCTCCTGCTCCTCCTGTCCTGTCAGCTGAGTAAAAAAAACACCCATTTGGCTTCACATTGCATGTGCTCCAATGTCCTCCTCCACCTCCTACTCCTCTTCCAGTCCAGCCCCGACAGTGCTCATGTGGCCATTAGATCTAGGTGCCATGTCTACTGTCCCCTGACCAGCCATTGTTACCACCACCTGTTCCAGGACATGAATGTCATGCCCTTCTCTGGTGAGGTGCGGAGGTCTGTCAGGTTGGCAGCACTTGTGTAATTTTCGGTTTACTTAGAGTGAGCTATACGTGCCTACCTTCAGGTGCACTGGGTGGGGTCGTTTGTGTGAGTTTAAATCAAGCACCTACCCAGTGTCCCTTGCAGGTTATAGCTTCTTTCTCACTCTGAGCAAAGTTGGATTGCTGTTTCTGCTCTGCTTTAAAGATAACTGTGTTATTGGTTTACATTTGTGAACTGTCTAGGCTTTTAGTTAGACACCTGCTTCCTCCGGGATTAGAGGAAGCAGGCTGCCTTTTTTCCCCCTTGCCCACTATCTCAAGGACTATAGGGTTAATACAGTCTTAGGCACGGAGGCACGTTTATTCCCACTTTTGGGGTCTAAACGTGTGCACAGCAGTCTAGGGTCAGCTGATAGGATCTTATCAGTATCTTGTCAGGAGGTGACAATTATCCCCAGCTTTTGCCTAGACACTTGTTTGTTGTTTCTTGTGTTTCTATTGTATATTGTACCCTTCCCGGCATGACAATGAAGCAGTAGAATGACGTCATTCATACAATAGTCCTGGTGACTGACAAATAACGTGGCGTCCTCAAAGGGCCTGAGCAAACGGCAGGTGTCACGCATGAGCTGCCACTGGCTTCCATCGAAGTTACACAGGGGGGTACTCCTATCCGCTTGCATCATCAAGAAATCATTGATTGCCTTTCTCTATTCGTATAGTCGGTCCAACATATAGAGGGTGGAATTCCAACGAGTGGAAATGTTGCATATCAGCCTATGTTGGGGCATGCCATTCTGCCGCTGCAGATCAAAGAGGGTGTGTTTTGCGGTGTACGAGTGGCTGAAGTGCATGCAAAGTTTCCTGGCCATGTTTAGGATGTCTTGCAGATGGATGGAAGGCTTCAGGAACAACCAGATTGAACATGTGTGCCATGCAGGGTGCATGGCTCAACCTTCCCTGATGCAGCGCCGACACCATCTTCTTCCTGTTTTCGGTCAGCATGGTTCCAATTTTCAGTTGTCGTGGAGAAAGCCAAGATTCGATTTCTTGATGCATCACACGGAGCAGTTCCTCCCCTGTGTGACTCCGTTCACCAAGGCAAACCAGGTGCAGAACAGCGCGACACCGCTGAGCTCTGCACATGTGGTATGCTGGAGGGGCACGGTGACTTGTCCATGCAGTGGAGGCTGAGGACATGGTGGAGAATGAGGAGGCAGAGGAGGACAATGTGGAGGTGAAAGCAGTGTGACTTGTCCAAGTTGCTGGTGTGGCTGTGCAGGAACTACATTCGGACATGTATTGTCCCTGACCGTAGACAGCCAGTCGGCGCTGCCGTGCATTTTGGCAGACACCGATAGGCTCAAGGACTGGCCCACCTTCTGTTTTACATGTGTTTGCAGGGCTGGTACTGCCTTTTTTCACAAAGAAATGATGGATTGGGACTCTCCACCTCAGCTAGGCACAAGCCATCAGTTCTTTTAAAGGTGCAGAGTCCACCCTTGGAAAGGGAAGGACTGAAGCACCAGAAACTTTGACAGGAGCACATTCAGCTTCTGTGCCGTTGGATGCCTGCACGCTTAGTTTTGTCTCTTGGCAATCGCTTCGGTGATTGATTGCTGACGGAATAACTGACAAAAAGTTGGAGCAGGAGAATCTGGACCAGCAGAAGATGGGATTGACAGACAGCTACCTTCGGCTGAGGTGGTGGAGCCTTGACTGGCTGAAACTGGGTGAGTGCCACTGGGTGATCTAGTGGTAGCTGCGGCAGACTGGACCACTACATTGGAGCCACAGTTCTCCCAGGCCACTTGATGGGGACGCTGCATATGTTGATTGGCACCCTGGCCACATTTCACCTTCTGCCCATATATTCTACATATGGCCATGTTGACCTTCTTCGGCGGCTTCACAGAAAACTGCCACACCTCCGAGTACCTTATTTTCCCCCCAACACTACTCACTGGCTGACTGCTAACGGTGCTGCTTCTGTGAACTTGTGCACCACTCCTTTCCTGGGAGGCGTTTGGGTCCCGACATCCCACTGCTGCCACCCTGCTGACTCCCGGCCACGCTAGCGACTTGCTGGCTCTGACGCTGCCTGACGGGCAAGCTGCCACCCTCTCCTCCTGATGATGACGAATCCCCTTCTTCATCATTATTGAGTAATGTCTGCACATCACTGATGTCCTCCTCAACAGCCTCTGGTTCAGGAGCCTGACCACTCACAACACAAGCTCCTGTGCCACTCTCCTCATCACTACTTGCCCGCTTAGCACAGGAAGTAGCAGATGTCTCCTCCACATCTTGGCTGGGCAGTAACTGCTGACTGTCCTCTAGTAGCTCTTCCACGCTGAAAAGTGAAACTGAGCCCACTGCATGTAGTACTTCTCGCTGAGAGGGAACAGAAAAAGCCAGAGGCAGGTTGAGGACAAGTGAGGGAACAGGGCCTGCTCCCGGGCCATGCCAACTAAGGGTTGTGTCTGATGCACACACTGACTGTTGGCTGGGGGTGTCTGATGTCACTTGGGATGACGTGAATGACCGAGTTAACCAATCAAAAACCACTGGGGTGCTGGTGAAGACACTACCGCTAGATGACACTGGGAGCTCACACCTCTCACTGTAACTACCCCTGCGACCCCTTACTCTGCTGTGACCGCAGCTTGCACCAGAAACATTCAAGCCTCAGACACTCCTCTATGCATGGCTTGCCACTTCTCTGCCTGACATACTTGTAGGTGAACTAAATTAATTAAACGGAAATTAAAACACAGAAACCAGTATACAGCCTCTATTAGAGATGTCCCGAACTATTCGCCGGCGAACAGTTCCCGGCGAACATCGCATGTTCGCGTTCGGCACGGCGGGCGAACATATGCGATGTTCGATTCGCCCCCTATACTTTATCATTGAGCAAACTTTGACCCTGTACCTCACAGTCAGCAAACACATTTCAGCCTATCAGCATATCCTCCCTCCCAGACCATTCCACCTCCTATCAAAAAGCAAACAGCATCCATCTTAGATTCATTCTGAAGCTGCAGTGTTAGTTAGAGCAGGGAGAGTGCTGCTGCTGCTGAATTAATAGGAAACGCGTTAGCTAGGCCAGTGTTCTGTGTCCACTCCAGTCCTCAAAGACTCATCGCCTCTTTCACACGAGCGTGTCCAGATTAGGCCCCATTCACACGTCAGTAGTGTGTTGCGGATCCGCAACACACCATGCCGGCACTCCTCATAGAGAAGCCTATTCTTATCCGCAGGCTGCGGACAAGAATAGGACATGCTCTATCTTTTGCGGAGCCACGGCCGGATGTTTCGGGGCCGAAAACCGGAGGTTCGGGGCCGCGGCTCCGCAAATGCGGAAGCAGAGAGCACATAGTGTGCTCTCCGCATCACGTCCGGCCCCATTTACAATGAATGGGTCAGCATCCATTCCGCAGAATTGCCGAATGGATGCTGACAAAAATTGCGGATGTGTGAATGGGGCCTCAGGTCCGCATGCATTGCGGATGCGTTCAGTGAAAACTGTGCGATTTCACAGGTAAAGCTATTTATTTTTGCCTGCAATTGCGTTCAGTTTTTTTTCGCGTGAAAAAAACTGAAGGTTTGCAAACAACAACTCCTAGCAACCATCAGTGAAAAACGCAACGCATCCGCACTTGCTTGCAGATGTAATGCATTTTTTACGCAGCCCTATTCACTTCTATGGGGCTAGGGAGTGAAAAACGCAGAATATAAAACATGCTGCGATTTTCAGGCAACGCACAAGTGATGCGTGAAAAAAAACACTCATGTACACAGACCCATTGAAATGAATGGATCAGGATTCAGTGCGGATGCTATGTGTTCACGTCACGCATTGCACGCGAGCGGGAAAATTTGCTCGTGTGAAAGGGGCCATCTGCTGTAAGGACAGCGTCCTGACAGCACCCCAAACAGCCTTTTTTAGGGCTGGTACATCAGTCTGCTTTGATATGTTTTTTTATATATATATATATATTGCAGTTGCCTCGCCCGTGTGTGAGGCCGCAGGCCCACAGACTTTACTGTGTGCACACCACTCATATAGGTTGGCACAGTACCTTACAGATAAAAAAGTAATTTAATTTTTACCATTTAATATAGTTGCAGTTGCCTGCCAGTGTGTGTCAGGCCCACAGACTGTACTGTGCCCACTGCCCACCCCTCATATAGGGTGTCACAGTACATTGCACGGCGCACGCGCAGTGACCTAAAATTCAAACGAAGCGGACCGAGCATGGGTCTTTTTCCATCTCCCGGTTCCAAAAATCTATTCACTACACCGGCCCTGGCCCTGATAAGGGACAAAACAGAGATGAAACTGATATCAGTAGTTCTTAGTTAACACTAGTTGCATTGGTGGCAAATTCCATTGCAAGTGCCCAAATTTAGAAGGAAGCAGACAGAGCAAGCTTTTTTCTCTATCTCCCCATGCAAGGATTTAATTCAATACACGTATCCTGATAGGGGACTTAACAAAGATTAAAATGGTAAGATTAGTAGTTTACACTATTTGTATTGGTGGCACAGTACATTGCACGGCGCACGCACAGTGCCCCGAATTGGAAGTAAGAGGACCGACCAATCATCTTTTTCCATCTCCTGGTTCCTAAAATCAATTCAATACACGTACCCTGATAGGGGACGTAACAGGGTTTAAACTGATAGGAATATTACTACTTAACACACCACTCATATAGGGTGGCACAGTACATTGCACGGTGCACGCGCAGTGCCCCAAATTGGAAGGAAGAGGACTAACCAACCATCTTTTTCCATCTCCCGGTTCCTAAAATCTATTCCATACACCGGCCCCTGATAGGGGACAAAACAGAGATTAAACTGGTAAGAACAGATTGTTTTCATTTAAAAAAAAAGAGGACAGCCTCTGCGGAGCTGGGTATTTTTTGGCCGCATTATTGAACGCTCATGTACAATGGCTGTAGGATCATGCGTCCTTTTGTGGAGGTGACAAACCTGGGCAGTCAAATCCAAGGCAACATCATCGACCTCATCCCATATGCGTTTTTTTCTGGAGCGTGCCCTGCGAAGAGTGCTGGATCAGGCCGTGGATGAGCATGAAGAGGAAGAGTTGTGGTCACCATCACCACCAGAAGCAGCCTTGTCGTCGTCGATTGCTGGACCTGCGGCAACGCAGAGAGAGGAGTCTGAGGAAGAGGATTCAGAGGAGGAAGGTGCCTTTGAGGAGGTGGAAGACTAACCACAGCAGGCATCCCAGGGGGCTTGTTTTCACCTTTCGGGGACCCTTGATGTTGTACGTGGCTGGTTCGAGGAAGAGACCTTCAATGACGTCAGTGAGGACAAGGAACGGGACATGGCTAGCTTGGTATCCAACCTTGTGCAAATGGGGAGTTTGCGGTTGTGCAAATGGACTGTTTGCGGTTGTTTGCGGTACGTTAAACGGGAAGTTTGGTCTGTCAGAGTTTGGTCTGTCACTATGAAGCGGGCGTAACCCTTACACTACCTGATCGATACAACATCATACCTGATCGTTATTAGGAAGGTTAGGTGATTTATGCCCTTTATGGATTAAAACTCGACTCTGCGTCAACTACGTAATTTTCCATGGGAGTTTTGCCATGGATTCCCCTCCGGCATGCCACAGTCCAGGTGTTAGTCCCCTTGAAACAACTTTTCTATCACTATTGTGGCCAGAAAGAGTCCCTGTGGGTTTTAAAATTCGCCTGCTAATTGAAGTCTATAGCATTTTGCCCGGTTCGCGAACATTTGCGGAACCGTTCGGAAACGGAAAATTTTATGTTTGCGACATCTCTAGCCCCTATACCCTTTCTCCAGAAATAACTGCACAAGTGACCCGAGAATAAATATTTTTTGTTCGACGGAAAAGGCCCTATACACCCCTAAACAATTAAAGAGTTAAGCGCATATATATTTTTCTTGTAGTACTGAAATGCGACCCTAAATGATTTCACGAGAAATAACTGTAACAGTGCAGTGCATATATACTTTTCTTTTTTGAATTAAATACGCCCCTATACGCTTTCAACAGAAATCACTGAAACACTGCAGTGTGTATATATTTTTTTCTTTTTTTTACTGTAATAGTCCCCTATACCCTTTAAGAAGAAATAACAGAACAAGTGACAGGAGAATATATACGGTATTTCTTGTTGGACGGAAAAAGGCCACTATATGCTTTAACCAGAAATCAATTAAAGAGGGAAGTGCGTATACATTTTTCTTGTGGTACTGAAATACGATCCTATATGCTTTCACCAGAAATAACTGCAACAGTGCAGTGCGTGTAAATTTTATATTTTTTTAATGAAATACGCCCCTATACGCTTTCAACAGAAATCACTGCAACAGTGCAGTACGTATATATATTTTTCTTAATTTTTACTGTAAAAGGCCCCTATACCCTTTCACCAGAAATAACTGCACAAGTGACCGGAGAATATACTGTATATTTCTTGTTGGACGGAAAAAGGCCACTATGAGCTTTAACCAGAAAACAATTGAAGAGTGAAGTGTGTATATATTTTTCTTGTAGTACTAAAATATGACCCTATACACTTTGACTAGAAATGACTGCAAACATGTAGTGCGTTTATATTTTTCGTTTATTACTGAAATACTGCCCTATACCCTTTCAACAGATACAACTGCGAATGATTTTAGCGTAAATAACAACAAAAGTGACCCAGATGAAAGCCACTAAAGGCTTTTCAACATAGCACTTGCTCCCCAAATAACTAATTGCTGGAATAACAGAGCTGTATTATGAGACTATCTGGATCCCCAAGTAATGTTTCCCTGCCCATGTAAATCACTTTATTTCACAATGAGGATTTTCATATGACTCTCTCTAGCATCTGCACACGTCTCTCCCTGCCTGTGAAATGATTTCTCTCACTATTCCTTTCACTTCACTTGTAAACTGCTTTTTATCACAATGAGGATTTTTCGATAACGCTCCCTAGCATCTGCACACATCTCTCCCTGCCTGTGAAATGATTCCTCTCACTATCCTTTCCTTGCACTAGTAAATTGTTTTTTCCTTTTTTCTTTTTTAACAATTAGTTTTTCTTTCACTCTCCCTAGCGCCTGCATACACGTCTGTCCCTGAACAAAGTACGATACTTAATGGCAGAATCTAAGATGGCCACCATTTTTTCAGGGTTGTGACATCACCGGGCTGGCTGGCTGCTGATTGGCTGATTGGATCAATATTTATTACCCTGATTCTGCAGTTTACAGAAATACCCCATATGTGTTTGTAAACGACTGTATGGGCACATCACAGGAAGAAGCACACTATGTTTTTAGAGGGCAGGTTTTGATTCCATGTTGCATTTGAAAAGACACTGAGGTACCCCTAGAAAGGAAATACTTATAGATTAACCCCTTCCCCCCAGTCTCGATGATGCAATGACGTAAGTGCCTGCTGCATTGTGCTCCCCTTTCTCTCCTCGATCCTGCCTCACTGCGCCCGACTCCGCTAGCTAGGTGTTCATTGGACTATTCTAAAACAGGGCACAAGCCAATTTAAAATGCAAAAATAGAGCAGATATGGAAATCTCCCAATGTAAATACAAGAGCAGGAGCAAGTCAAAGAGGGAGTTATGAGGCAAATTAAAAAAAATTGCTGGTTCTAGAATAGAGGAGCCGGTGGAGGATTGTACCCATGAGGATGGGGAGAGAGGACATTTACGATTTGCCAGTTGCTGAATGTTTCCCACTAAGAGAAATTTTACTGGCAGTAAAGAAAAATGGAGTAATAATACAAGACATGTCAGCTCGGTGCAATCCAGTCAGATGTGACTCTGATAAGGGACGATCATGGAAAAATCTGTCAGAGATTTGGAGAGGGAAGCTAAAATATTTAAAACCCAAGTTTCCTCCCTAGAGATAGATATAAACATTTCCAAAAAGAAGGCAGCTGAACTGTAGGATAGGTCAAGGCGAGGCAATGTAAGATTCATAGGCATACCAGAGGGCGTAGAAAGTCAGAGCTTGGTTGAAATGATACAGTCCTTAATTCTTTAGAAATATGGAAAGGAACACTTTTCTTCACTATTTCTGGTAGAAAGAGCACATCGTGTTCCAGGGGGTAAACAAATTTCTGGAAGGCCTCCACAGAAAATAATGGAGAAGATACTTGTTTCACGTGATAGAGACATGATATTGAGAAGGGCCGGGAATGTACCCCTATTTAATATAATTAGAGATGAGCAAATTTTTTGAAAATTTGAATCGGCTGATTCGCCGAATTTCACACAAAAAAATTTGTTTTGTGACAAATTCGCCACGAAGTGCATTTTTTTGTAAGTAGCAGGTGCAATGACAGGGAGTTGTGAAAGCACTGTCCCTGAACATTGTACCCCTCAGATGTCGCGTTCATACATGATGTGAACAGTGTGAAATTAACATAAAAAAAACATTACCTCAAACTTACAGAGTCCATTTGCTCACGACGGGCTGGCCGCCGCCATCTTGCTTGAAGATCTCGGCCAAAATCACATGCGTCGTGAGATTACATCTTGCGTAATCTCGCGCTGCACAGGATTTCGACCAAGATTTTGACACGAAGCATGAGGAAATTTGGCTTCTAGGCAAATCGAATAATTCCTGAAATGTGGATTGAATTCGACTTTGTGGGATTCGATTCGTTCATCTCTAAATATAATGGGAATAATGGGAATAAAGTGTCATTTTTTCCTGACTTTTCTAAAGAGATTCAAGAAAAGTTTTTTGTGGTCAAAAACATTTACAAGAAAGGAGCATTAAATACTCATTTGTTTACCCAGCTAAATTCAGGATAATTTTTAAGAGAGAAACCCTTTTTTTATGCCCATGATGTGGTGTTTGGACTGGTTGGATTGGAATTAATACTTTAGTATTGTTGTTTTATATATGGATTTCTCCTTTTTTGATATTGGTGGGATTGGAGGAGAGGTGGAGGAGTGGTCATAGTTAAGAGATCTGGTGCATTAATGTGGTTGATCATGAAGATTGGAAGGGTTGTGATGAGTCTCTTAGAGGAGTTCTACTACCTCCCTCTTGTGGAATTTATTGGTTTAGGTCAGGCACTCCGCAGTAAAGGGCCTCTGAGTATGTTTAAAATCTCTGGGCTTGGTGATTCCCCCAAGATTGAAGATTTTTTTCACCTTAACTTTAACCCTGAGGTCTAAAGTTCCAATATGGCTTAGACTCCCTCTATCTAGAGCAGATATAATATCCCTAGTTAAGATGGTGATTTTATCCCAATTTCTTTATATTCTCAGTAGGTGATTAGTGGTAGGTGCCATATTCGATTTTGAGATATTTTGTGAATATTCAATTGAATATTCATCATATATTCGTCAAAAACTAATATTAGTCATTATTCTATTTTATTAGCGAATATAGAGAATATAGCTCTCTATTCGTATTCATCATATTCGTTAATTCTACCCACCCAAACAATAGTAAAGTAAGTTGCATATACCCCGCTCTAAGTTGGATGTGCAATACGTGTAATATTACTTAATATTCTCGCATTGCACATCCAACTTAGAGCTGTGTATAGGCAAGTTTACTTGGCTTGCTAGAATTAACAAAGATAACGAATATGAATATAGTGCTATTTTCTTTATTTTCGTTAATAGTGAAGATAGAGACTATTTTGCTATCTTCATTCTTAACAAAGATAACAAATATAGCGCTTTATTCTCTATCTTCGTTAACCAATAGGAAAGTTATACCCCGTTCAAAGTTTCATTCGCAATACGCAAATATTACATAATGTAATATTTGCGTACTGCGAGTGCAAATCAACACTAATTCTCAGGAATTCCCCAATATGGATTGAAGATCATTTTTTTAGATTAATAGACGGAATTATTAATGACCTTCTCTGGGGAAGAAAGCTTGTTAGACTAAGGCCTCATGCACACGACCGTATGTTTGGTCCGCTTCCGAGCTGCACAATTTGTGGCTCGGGTTCGGACCCATTCACTTCAATGGGGGCTTAAAAGATGCGGACAGCACTCAGTGTGCTGTCCGCATCAGTTGCTCCGTTCCGTGGCCCCGCAAAAAATATAGAGCATGTCCTAATCGTTTTACGGACAAGAATAGGCATTTCTACAATGGGCCGCAGATAGGTGCACTCTGCGGTAATACTAAACCCTCCCACTGATGTTAAAATTGAGAGGTTAGTTCGACATATCCTACTAGGAGGACATGTCTTAAGCTTGGGCACCGCGCCAAGGTCTCCCAAGTAGCCCGAGGCCCTACCAGTCACCTACCTGTGCTGTATGGGCGATACCAGGGGCCAGTGGGCAAATTACGGGAGGATAAGGCCTGACTAAAAAAAAAGCTTCAATGGTCTACAAGTACCAAAATAACCGTCCTACATAACCTTATGTAGGATGGTTATTGTGGTACTTGTAGTCCGTTGCTGGCATCTTCCATTGTATTTTTTTGCAGTTGATTGCCATCAGCAACGGACTACACGTGCAGGATATCCTCCCCTATATACATGCACAACTGCATATGGGTTTGAGCATATCCTGCCTGTTTAACATCACGTTTTCTAATGGTTTGTATATTCTTATGTTTGGAGGTGTATAAACTCAAATTTAAATGTGCCTGCTTTTCATCTACAGGCTACATTTAGGTGCACCTGTTAGGCCCAGGGCCATATCAGCCAGTCTCGGGTGGGGCTAAAAGGCACCTCCCACCTCCCATTGTAAGCATGGCTACATTCTGGAGGTTACTGGGAAGCTGTTTGTTAGTCAGGCCTTATCCTCCCGTAATTCGCCCACTGACCCCTGGTATCGCCCATACGGCACAGGTAGGTGAGTGGTAGGGCCCGAGCTTAAGACATGTCCTCCTAGTAGGATATGTTGAACTAACCTCTCAATATTAACACCAGTGTGAGGGTTTAGTATTACCACAAAGTGCACCTGTCTTTGCTATTGTTAAGTTTCAAAAAGCCTGGGGAACTGATTGTCCAATAATACAAGTAGAGGATTGGGAAAATATTTTGTCAAATTTAAGATTAGTGTCTCACAACTTTAATTACGTTTTGGTTCAATTTAATATTGTACATAGATTATATGCCATTATGGCTTAATAGATGTGGTTTGATGAATACATCTAATTGTGCACTGTGTGATTCACCCGGGACAGATCTTGTGCACATGTTTTGGTCTTGCACAGAATTAAAAAGAGTTTTGGGGAGCAATCGACACAGTTATTATTGGTACACCCCATATGTGGTCATAATTTACGGTGCTGGAGCAATATGGGAACATGGCGCCCGCTTGCACATGCAGAGGGCATCATGGCCAGCAAGAGACCTGCAGCTAATTACCGTGACCGGCAATAATGCCGATCGATGCATCTAAATCAGGCATCATCAAACTGCGGCCCTCCAGCTGTTGCAAAACTACAGCTCATGCCCGAACTGCCTACAGGTGTCAGCCTACAGCAGGGCATTGTGGGGGTTGTAGTTTTATATCAGCTGGAAGGCCTCAGTTTGAGGATGCCTGATCTAAATGCTGAAAAACCCAGAAGCTCCTCTGGGCTTCCTACCAACACCCTCTGCGGCTAATGGAGGCATCGGTAGTTGCGCTGCACACTATGAGCCTTCCTGATGAGGCTGATAGTGTTCATGCTACAATTCTTACAAAATTAAAAATAAAAAACATAATTTATAGGCTCATATATAAGCTTCCAAATCATCACAAAACTAAAAAAATGTAAAAAAATATATAAAAAAGAAAAAATATAAAAGCTTAAATCACCCCCATTTCCATATAATTATGAATGGCGAATGGCGTAATGGAAAAAAAGGGTCAACATGGTTGATTTGCCATGTTTTTTTTCTTCTCTTACCCCAAAAAATGTAATTGGATGTGATCAAAAAGTCAGGCACACTCCAAAATTGTATCAATAAAAACTACGGATCGTCCTGCAAAAAGTGAGCCCCTAAATAAAAAGGTCAAATTCATTTTTACACTATTTAGACATAAAAAAAACTATACATATGGGGTGTCGTTGTATCTATACTGACCCAGAGAATGAAGGGCATGGATCAGTTTTGACAAACACCGTGGGAACAAAACTCGTAATTCCACCCCATTTGGAATTTTTTTTACTGCTTCTCACTATATTTTATGCCATAATTAATGGTGGGTTTAAAAAGTACAACTTGTCCCACAAAAAATAAGCCCTCATACAGCTATGTTAATGAAAATATAAAAATATAAAATAGTTTTTTCATGTTTTACTAGTTTTGCATAAAAAATCCCTTTTTTTAAAAAAAAAATAAGTTTTATTTGCCTCTCCTTATACTTATATCCATACCATTTTCATTTTTTTGCCAATGTAGCTGACTGGGGGCTATTTCTTTGCGAACTATGCTGTAGTTTTTATTGGTATCATTTTGGGAAACACATGACTTTTTTGTTTGTTTTTTATTTCATTTTTTCGGAGGTGGGGTGGGCAAAAATTGCAATTCTTTCAGTGTTTTTCACTTTCATTTTTTATTGGGTTCTCCATGCAGTATATATGACCCTATTCTGTGAGTTTATGTTTTACTACATTTGCATCAGAAAATAACTTTTATTAAAAATACGTTATATTTGGCATCGCCAAATACTAACATCCATAACATTATGATTTTTCTTCCAATGTAGCTGTCTAAAGGCTTGTTTTTTGTGGGATGTACATGTGAATTTTTTGACCATTTTTTGGGAGGAGAGGTGACACAAACAGCAATTCCGTCAATGTTTTTTATTTTTTTATATTTTTATGCCGTTTACCTCTGGGGATGAGTAACATGATCCTTATATAGATCAGGTGATTACAAACGCGGTGATACCAATTATGTGTAGTTTATTTATGCTATTTTTAATTAAAAATTTTATTTCTGCCAAGTGTAAAGACCCTACTCATACAAGTGTATATATATATATATATATATATATATATATCTCAAACAATTCATTACATGTTTATAAAATGATCTAATCAAGTGATTACAATTGCAAACAAATGTTAAAAATTTGTGTTGAAAATTCAGATGTTATAAAAAGTCCATTTCCATATCTCTTGTTGTTTCTTGTGTTATCTTCTTAGTGCACTTCACCATAAATATCATTATATCCAATAAAAGTGCTTTTGTGCAAAGTAGTGTCGAAAAAAGTTTAAAAACATATTAAAATTCCTTGGCCATGATTACTCCATATACATATCAAATGGGCAAGAGAGAAGCGTTCTGTCATCCATTGCAAATAATCCAACTTGCTACTTCATAAAAAAATCGCACTGTGTGAACACCATCCGTCTGAAAAAAATATATAACTAAAAAAAATCTTTTATATATGTATATAGGCTCATCGCAGAGTGATAACGCCTAGTATAAATGTCAGCTGTACACGAATCACTTAAAATGAATACATGAGCACCCATTCTAATGTTTTGCAATTCCTTTGCATCATCACAATCTCTATATTCACATTGTTACATCAAATTAAATCGCATCGGCATTCATTATCCAACAAAATTTGTCACCATAATTCATATACAGCTGATGTTTCGGCATCACGACGTAAGATCGCATACATAAATGTTCGTGTGAACCATTACTAACACTAAGATGCGATCATATCTTACTGCGATGCCGTAGAATCGCACGATTCAATAATCGCACAAACCATTCTATATATCGATATACCAATACCGTTTAGAGCAAAAATACATATCTAAATCGAGAATCACATATATCCTGACGATTTACTATATTCATGCCAATACTTCTTAAACACAATATCCCTTAACCAATTCAGCTATATGGCAAGGTTGGATCATTTTGCAGGACGCCTTTCTCTTCCCATTCATTAACATATCTGCAATGCAAAAAGATATCATTATTAATTACTATACAAAAACTTTGTGTATGGTCTTTACACACAATGTAATGATATATCAAGACCTCATGTACGTGGAGCATATATACCTCATCTCATACCAGCTGTAACACGATAATCTACATTTAGCCCATTGGGCTTAAACGTTCTAAAACAATCTATCCACTTTAATTCACATTTCTTTAGAAGAGTGAGTCTATTACCCCCTCTTCTCAATACATTAACTCTTTCCAGGATTATACATTTCAACTCATGTTCTTTAGGCCTCATGCACACGACCGTTTTTTTATGCTGTCCGCAAAAAGGGGTTCCGTTGTTCAGTGATCCGTGTCCGTTTTTGCCTTCCGTTGTGTTTCCGTGTGTCTTCCGTTTTTTTAGCGGACATGACCCAAAAGATTTTACCAAATGACAGGCTGCCAATTTTTCCCAAATGCCTGCCAAGGGATCCGCAAAAAAAACGGACACGGAACGCGGATGACACACGGATGGCCATCTGCATTTTTCACGGACCCATTGACTTGAATGGGTCCGTGAACCGTTTTTCACGGACAAGAATAGGACAGGTTATATTTTTTTGACGGACTGGAATCACGGACCACGGACGCGGAGGACAAACGGTGCATTTGCCGAGGTTTTCACGGAGCCATTGAAAACTAATGGGTCCGCAGAAAATCACGAAAAACGGAGCAACGGACACGGAATCAAACAACGGTCGTGTGCATGAGGCCTTATGTTGTCTTTCTACAAAATGTTTAGCTACAGGAAGATCTTTCCTTTTATCTCTAATAGACTGTCGATGTTTATTTAATCTGGATTTTATATCACAAGTGGTTTCACCGACATACAGCAGGTGACATGGAAACCAAATCACATAAATCAACCAAGAGGAATCGCATGTAAAATATTCCTTGATCTCAAACCATTCCCCAGTTTGCGGATGTGTGAATTAACCCCCCTTCTGCAAGTACCTACAATTCACACATCGCAAACATGGGTAACATCCTGTTCTTTTTGTTTATAATAGGGTTTGCTGTACTCGTTTTTTCTGGCTCCCTGCCTATGTTTTGACAATTCTGTCTTTAATGTTTCTAGAGCGTCTATATGACAACAGAGGTGGTGCAGCGAAAGCAGATATCGCAGGGAATCCGCTCCTCAGTGCACCCCAATGTAAACGCACAATCCGCTCCACCTTTGAGCTCACTTCATTAACCGCTACAGGACCGCCAGACGCAGGATCGCGTCCTGGCGGCAGCCCAGTAGCTCTGATCGGACGCATCTACGCGTCATCTCGCGAGACGCGAGATGACGCGATGATGCACCCGCATATGCGCAATGCGCGCCGTTGGCGCGCTCGCATGTAGTTATACTACAGCCTGCCAGCGCCGATCGCGCGCTGGCAGGCTGTATATCGCAGAAAAAATCGCACATCAGACGCTGTTCTGTGAACAGCGTCTGATCTGCTTGCTGGCCGCTCCTCTGGTGGTCCCTTTGCTTGGGACCACCAGAGGAAAAATATCTAAGTGTGCACCAATCACCACACAACCCCCACCCCCGCCCCCACCCCCCCGTGTCACTGATTAACCCCTGATCTCCCATGTCACCCCCTGATCACCCCTGTCACCCCCTGTCACTGATCACCCCCTATAAGGCACATTCAGATGTCCGCATGTGTTTTGCGGATCCACGGATCCGCAGATCCGCGGATCCGCAAAACACGAACACCAGCAATGTGCTTTCCGCATTTTGCGGATCCGCACATTTCCAGAACTATATAGAAAATGCCTTTTCTTGTCAATATAAGGAGAATCGCAAAAACTCCTAATTCTGGCCATATGTGTAATGATTGCGGTTACCCTCAAATGCCAGGGCAATGGAAAATCCTCACAAGTGACCCCATTTTAGAAAGTAGACACCCCAAGGTATTCGCTAAGGGGCATAGTGAGTTCATGGAAGTTTTTATTTTTTGACACAAGTTAGCAGAAAATGAAATTTAAAAAAAAAAAAAAAAAATTCCATTTCCGCTAACTTTTGACAAAAAATAAAAAATTCCATGAACTCACTATGCACCTCAGTGAATACCTTAGGGTGTCTACTTTCCGAAATGGGGTCACTTATGGGGTGTTTCTACTGTCTGAGCATTGTAGTACGTCAGGAAACAGGACAGTTGCTCAGAAAGTCAAAGCGCGGAAACTCACTTTTTTGCACCATAGTTTGTAAACCCTATAACTTTTACCCAAACCAATAAATATACACTTATTGCATTTTTTTTATCAAAGACATGTAGAACAATAAATTTAGAGAAACATTTTAATTGAAATGTAGCGTTATTTGAAAAATTTTACAACAGAAAGTGAAAAATGTTGTTTTTTTGCAAAAATTTGGTCAAAAAAAGTAAAATTCCCAAAAAAGTAAAAATTTCAGTAGCAACAAAATACCACCAAATGAAAGCTGTATTAGTGAGAAGAAAAGGGGGTAAAATTCATTTGGGTGGTAATTTGTATGACGGAGCAATAAACGGTGAAAGTAGCGTAGTGCGGAATTGTAAAAAGTGGCCTGGTCATTAAGGGGGTTTAAGCTAGGGGGGTTGAAGCGGTTAAACGCTGTAACAAAAGGTATCCTTTCAATGTTTTGTTTCGTTTTAACCTCCAACAAAGTTTCACGACTTATTTTATTCGCTTTCATTTTATTCTCCTGAATAACCTTTTTAGGGTAACCTCGTTTTTTAAAAGAATTTTCTAAAGTTTTTAAAGGGCATTCAGCATGTTCCTCATTCTCCACAATTCTTTTTACTCTTAACATCTGGCTGTAAGGTGACGAATTAATCATTTTTCGTGGATGTCCACTCGAAAAATGCGACATCGTATTTTTGTCAGTTGTTTTAATATTTAAATCTGTATGTAGTCTCCCTTTATCTACATATACCTGTGTGTCGAGAAATTGCACCCGTTCCGTAGAAGCTGTTAGGGTACATTTTATATTGCTATCCATGTTATTCAAAAATTTGTGAAACGCAATCAAAGAATAGTTCGTACCCTTTCAAATAATGAACACGTCATCTATGTATCTCCACCACCCCAGTACCCGATTAAAGTGGAGAGACACATAGACGACCCTCTCCTCTAATGATCCCACAAATATATTTGCATAGGTGGGCGAGATCGTTCGACCCCATCGCTGCGCCCATCTTTTGCACATAAAACCTTGAAAGGCAAAGTAGTTGTACCATAGTGTAATTTCCAACATATTCAACATGAAACTCCTTGCTCGCTCTGTGTATTGCGACTGTTGCAACATTTCTCGTACCGCTCGTAAACCTTGTTCATGTCCTATCGATGTATACAATGACACGATATCGAAGGACACCAAGATCACATCATCCACAACAGTAATATTTGAGATTTTCATGCATCCATTTCTTGTTTAGTGACATTAGGTCGCATCAATGATCGACATTGTGTACCATCTTTAAGCTGTGCAACATCTCTGTTAACTGATTCCATAAAAGTCTCAACAGCATGTGAATTCACTACAGGTGTAAAATTACTTTTAACAAACAAGTCAAATTGCTTCAATGTCAGGGTTTGTGATATTGCACTATCACTGTCTTGGAAACCAATGGGTCTGGAGTATCACCACACCCTCAGTTTAAGGGTTCTGAAGAGGTGGTGCAAGTCCAAATCCAGCTGGAACCAATCCATCTTCGCCTGCGGGCAAAATGTTAACCCCTTATTCAAAACTTGCATTTCATGTTCATCAAGTATATGTGATGATATATTTACCACAATATTGTTCATTTCTTTTTCAACACCTTGATTGTCGTATTGCGTAAAGTCCTTTTGAGGTTTGCTGCTTTCTGGATCTTCCATTTCTGCGCCCTCCTCTCCTTGTATTCTTAACATTGGAGATGGTATATTGTTGCCTCCTAAAAAAGAAAGGCTGATTGTTGCCCATATCTTGCTTTTTTTCTTTCTCCACTTTATTCTTACTTTGGTCTAAATACTTTCTGTTGTTGGGTTTCTTTAACATAGATTTCCCACTTACATTTTCAACGTCCCAATTGTATGTTGGTCACGATACCATTTACTCCTTTTGGTTTCTTCAAGTTCACCTCATTTTTTTCAGAAAGGTTTGCTGTTTCTCAAAAAAAGGCGGTATACTCATCGACTGATATAGCACTTTTCAGGGTGTCTTCTACTTGTAACATTTTCATTTTTAAAGCCCATAGATCCTTTTGCAGATGTTCTATATTTAGAAGTATAAGGTCCAATGCATATTTATTCGAAATCGCTTCAAAACGTGCTCTATATTCGCCATCTTGCGAATAAGTAGTTGGTTTTAATCTAGTTCTCATACCTCTTGGTATACGATTGGATTTATGGTATTGTACCAATGTGAGTAGATGCAATTCCAGAGATAAACATTTTTTTGAGAAGTACTCATAGTCTCTCCTCAGATTTATGACTGAAGGTATACTAAGAAAAGAGGCATCACCCTCCACAGTTGCCGTGATTCCTTCCACATCATCATCATTGTATGAAAACACATGTGTGTTTAGTTCCATATTATCAAAAGATATACCTTGCGAACTTGTAGTCCACTGTGAGGTGCAACGCCTTGCAATCAATATCCAGTATGTATAAAGTCCGGCAGCACTCGCTTTTGCAAGTTCAAGGTGCACACGTCCCACCCTTGATATCGGGTATATACATCCACAGAAAATCAACGCAGCACTCTTCTTGTGAAAAAACCGCAACAACTTTATTAACACATGTGACACAAATTGGCAAAAATTTTCAATACAAATTTTTAACATTTGTTCGCAATTGTAATCACTTGATTAGATAATTTTATACACATGTAATGAATTGTTTGAGATATATATATATATATATATATATATATATATATATGAACTTGTATGAGTAGGGTCTTTAAACTTGGCTTTAGAATGATCCCGGGAGGGGATTGAAACGTTTTATTCATATGTGTGAATAAAGTCGTTGCGGTTTTTTCACAAGAAGAGTGCTGCGTTGATTTTCTGTGGATGTATATACCCGATATCAAGGGTGGGACGCGTGCACCTTGAACTTGCAAAAGCGAGTGCTGCCGGACTTTACGCATACTATATATATATATATATATATATATATATATATATACACATACATCTGTATATAAATATATATTTCACTTTTTACACCTTTTTTTAGCAAAACACCAACGGTCGTGTGCATGAGGCCTATGTCCATATGCAGAATTTGCAGAAAGAGGTTAATCTTTTTTTTTAATTTAATTTACCATGATAACTTGTTTTACAAAAAGGAAAACAACTGTGGGATAAAATTGAAAAGAAAAACAAACCTGCCACAATGTTTTTTTTTTTTTTTAATGTGTTTTGTGTTTATGGCGTTCACTGTGTGCTAAAAATAACATGAAAGGAAAATTTGGAAGGTCAGGACAATAAAAGCATTACCAAATCTATATAGTTGCTATTAGTTTTTACTACTTAAACAAAATAAAAACCTTTAAAAATGTCTTTTTTTTTGCATTGCAATAATCTAGCAGACATAAATGAAATATTTTTTGTCTAAAGAGCTACCTAAGGGCTAATTTTTTGCAGGGTAAGCTGTAGTTTATATTGATACCATTTTTGGGTATATACAATTGTTTCACTTTTTACTGAATGTGAAAAAATACAGCAAATCGGCAATTTTTAATTTTTTCTGCATTCAACATGAACAAAAATTTTGTTATATGTTAATAGATTGCATGTCTTTTTCAACCTTTTTTTTTAAATGCGTAGTAATGTAGCATAAGCATTTTATGGCCATAACACCATATTTATATGAGTGAAATAAAAAGTAAATTACACCATATACAGGAAACCCTTCCTACATCATAATATTGGTATGGAGGGGGAGAGAAATCACAATATAAGGCCTCATGCACACGACCATTGTTGTGGTCCGCGTCCAAGCCGCATATTTTGCGGCTCGGGCGTGGACCCATTCACTTCAATGGGGCCGCAAAAGATGCGGACAGCACTCCGTATGCTGTCCGCATCCGTTGCTCCGTTCCGTGCCGCCGCAAAAAAAAAATAGAGCATGTCCTATTCTTTTCCGTTTTGCAGACAATAGGCATTTCTACAATGGGCCGCGTTTCGTTCTGCAAATTGCGGAACGGAACGCAGTGCAGCTTCCGTGTTTTGCGGATCCGCGGTTTTTGTTTGTTTACATAGCCATAAGAGGAGTTGATTTCTGCTGGGACAAGTTGTACTTTCCAACGCCACCATTTAATATTGCATATAATGCAGTGGGAAGCAGGAAATAGATTCCAAATGGGGTGAAATTGACAAAAAAAGCAGCTCCCCACAGTTAAATTTTTTATTTTTTTTTTATTTATGACGTTTGATGTGCGATAAAACTGACCAGTTACTTTTATTCTACAGGTCAATACAAATCCGGTGTTACATTATACGTATAGTTTTTCTTGCGTTTTAAAAGTGATAAAAAAATTAACAAGGGGGAACAAAATCTGTTTTATTTTTTTATTGCCATATTTTCATACCTATAACTTTTTAAAATTATGTGTATGGAGCTGTATGGGGGCTTATCTTTTGCAGAGCGATCTGAACTTTTCATTGATAACATTCTGGGTTGTGTATAACTTTATGATCATACTTTTTGCTGTACACCGTATGGGGAATATATTTTTATATTTTTATACTATGGGTGTTTTCACATATCGCAACATGCATGATGTGTATTTTTTATTTTTTTAGTTCCTTTATTTTTATTTTGGGAAAAGGGGGGTGATTTGAAATGTTGTGATTATTTTATAACTTGTTTTTTTTACACTTTTCTATAGTTCCCATAGGGAACTATAACATGCAATCTGCTATTATTATTATTATTAGGCAAGGGCTCCATTGGAAATACTATGCAGCAGCCTCCTGTCATTCACAAAGACAGGGGCAGCTGCACACACGCTCCAGCTCCTCAGATCACTAGGCGGGGGAGCCAGAGCAACGTCGGAAGGGTGCGTTTCCAGTGTTTCACATGCTTATATGCCGTGGTCAGGATTGACCATGGCATTTGAAGGGTTAAATGTCCATGATCGGCATTACTGCTGGTTGCGGACATGAGACGCAGGTGTCTGCTATAAGAAGCAGGCGGACACCTGTGGGTAGGGCACCCGCAGCACCGAGGAGCGGGCACCATCTTTAAAGACCCTGCCCAATGATGTATATGATTGTCATCGGGCGTGAAAGGGTTAAATTGCAAAAAACACACTTGTAATTTTGCTATGACCATTCCAGAATTTGCGTGACTGTGTACCGAACCTATGACTTTTCATTTACGAAAATCTGGAGTTTTCATTATTCCTCATAATAAAATTCCTGAAAAATAGAAAAGTTCAAATTAAAAGACCCAGGCCTTTTTCTCACAAAGTCTAAATATGTGTTGCAGCTGCAGCAGCCATCCAGGTAGTAGTAGTAGTACTAGTATAAATAGTAGTAGTAGTAGTAGGTCCCAGTTATATGAGAGCAATCAGCATTTAAGCTACCATGAGGAGGAGGTTTTTAGGTAACAGAGGGACCCTATGCATAGATGTGTTGATGGGGGGTTATATACCAGATTTCAGGGCAATGAGAGCTACTTTGGTTGAGGTAGAATCAATTCTGTCTGAACCAAACTTTTTGAAAAATTTGGTGACTCTGAAACAAATTGAATCTGAAAAGGTTCACTGATTTCTAGACTTCTACATAAGATCTTCTGATTAGAGTTGAGCAGACACCTGGATGTTCGGTTTCGAAGAGTTCAGCCGAACTTCACTGAAATTTTCAGGTTCAGGATCCGAACTTACCCCGAACCCCATTGAAGTCAAAGGGGACATGAACTTTTGGGCACTAAAATGGCTGTAAAGTATCCCTGGAAGGGCTAGAGAGCTGCAAAAGGCAGCAAAATGTAGGTAAATCCCCTGCAAACAAATGTGGATAGGGAAATGACTTAAAATAAAATAAAATAAATAAAAACGAACCAATATCAATTGGCAACTTGGAGGAGGAGGAGGTAGAATAGGAGGTTGGGGTTGCATCATGTGGGAATGCTATGGGAGTTGAAGTTCTCATCACAGCCAAAAAGGATTTGTGTCTGCCTGCAGTGTCAAAGGCCTCATACACAGACTCAGGCCAATGGCAACCATACATGGGAGTTGAAGTTGTCATCACAGCCAAGAAGGAATCATGTCTGCCTGCAGGGCCACAGGCCTTATTCAAACATTCAGGCTCACGGCATGTTTGACATATGATTAAACAACATATAGGCCCCTGACACCCACACAATGGGGCAGTCATTTCACAGTAAAAAGAGTAAAATGTCTCCCATCAAGACAGCAAGCAATTAAACAAAATTTAGGCCACTGACACCTAGACAATGGGGTGGTCATTAGACAGTAAATAGAGTTTAATATCTCCCACCAAGACAACAAATGATTAAATGACATATAGGCCCCTGACACCCAGACAATTAGACAGTGAAAAGGGTTAAATGTCTGCCACCAGGACAGCAAGCAAGTATGTGAAAGTTAGGCCCCTGAAACCCAGACAGAGGAGAGAGGTCCCATAGCAGTAAAAGAGGCATCATGTCAGCCACCAACGGAGAAGGCTACTTTCAGTTATTTAGGCCCCAGCAACCAGACAGAGGAGAGAGGTCCCATAGCAGAAAATCAGGCTTCATGTCACCCTCCAATGGATAAAGCAACTTTCAGATATGTAGGCCCCTGGAACACAGACGGAGGAGAGGTTCATTCAACTTTGGGTTGCCCTGCAAAATAATGGTACAATTAAAACAAAGAGGATTCAATTAAGAAGTGCCCTGGATTACAAGAATATATGGTTAAGGGGAGGTAGTTATAAATGTCTATTCTGCACAAGGGATGGACAGGTCCTGTGGGATCCATGCCTGGTTCATTTTTATGAATTTCAGCTTGTCCACGTTGGCTGTGGACAGGCGGCTGCAGTGCTGAATACACATTCAGACAAAACGCTGGCCGCCAGGCAGGCCTGCACCTCCAAGGCATAAAAGGCTAGAACCAGAAGTTGAATGGGGCTGAACCATCCAATCGTATGGGGAATATATTTTTATATTTTTATACTATGGGTGTTTTCACATATCGCAACATGCATGATGTGTATTTTTATTTTTAGTTCCTTTATTTTTATTTTGGGAAAAGGGGGTGATTTGAAATGTTGTGATTATTTTATAACTTGTTTTTTTACACTTTTCTATAGTTCCCATAGGGAACTATAACATGCAATCTGCTATTATTATTATTATTAGGCAAGGGCTCCATTGGAAATACTATGCAGCAGCCTCCTGTCATTCACAAAGACAGGGGCAGCTGCACACACGCTCCAGCTCCTCAGATCACTAGGCGGGGAGCCAGAGCAACGTCGGAAGGGTGCGTTTCCAGTGTTTCACATGCTTATATGCCGTGGTCAGGATTGACCATGGCATTTGAAGGGTTAAATGTCCATGATCGGCATTACTGCTGGTTGCGGACATGAGACGCAGGTGTCTGCTATAAGAAGCAGGCGGACACCTGTGGGTAGGGCACCCGCAGCACCGAGGAGCGGGCACCATCTTTAAAGACCCTGCCCAATGATGTATATGATTGTCATCGGGCGTGAAAGGGTTAAATTGCAAAAACACACTTGTAATTTTGCTATGACCATTCCAGAATTTGCGTGACTGTGTACCGAACCTATGACTTTTCATTTACTGAAAATCTGGAGTTTTCATTATTCCTCATAATAAAATTCCTGAAAAATAGAAAAGTTCAAATTAAAAGACCCAGGCCTTTTTCTCACAAAGTCTAAATATGTGTTGCAGCTGCAGCAGCCATCCAGGTAGTAGTAGTAGTACTAGTATAAATAGTAGTAGTAGTAGTAGGTCCCAGTTATATGAGAGCAATCAGCATTTAAGCTACCATGAGGAGGAGGTTTTTAGGTAACAGAGGGACCCTATGCATAGATGTGTTGATGGGGGGTTATATACCAGATTTCAGGGCAATGAGAGCTACTTTGGTTGAGGTAGAATCAATTCTGTCTGAACCAAACTTTTTGAAAAATTTGGTGACTCTGAAACAAATTGAATCTGAAAAGGTTCACTGATTTCTAGACTTCTACATAAGATCTTCTGATTAGAGTTGAGCAGACACCTGGATGTTCGGTTTCGAAGAGTTCAGCCGAACTTCACTGAAATTTTCAGGTTCAGGATCCGAACTTACCCCGAACCCCATTGAAGTCAAAGGGGACATGAACTTTTGGGCACTAAAATGGCTGTAAAGTATCCCTGGAAGGGGCTAGAGAGCTGCAAAAGGCAGCAAAATGTAGGTAAATCCCTGCAAACAAATGTGGATAGGGAAATGACTTAAAATAAAATAAAATAAATAAAAACGAACCAATATCAATTGGCAACTTGGAGGAGGAGGAGGTAGAATAGGAGGTTGGGGTTGCATCATGTGGGAATGCTATGGGAGTTGAAGTTCTCATCACAGCCAAAAAGGATTTGTGTCTGCCTGCAGTGTCAAAGGCCTCATACACAGACTCAGGCCAATGGCAACCATACATGGGAGTTGAAGTTGTCATCACAGCCAAGAAGGAATCATGTCTGCCTGCAGGGCCACAGGCCTTATTCAAACATTCAGGCTCACGGCATGTTTGACATATGATTAAACAACATATAGGCCCCTGACACCCACACAATGGGGCAGTCATTTCACAGTAAAAAGAGTAAAATGTCTCCCATCAAGACAGCAAGCAATTAAACAAAATTTAGGCCACTGACACCTAGACAATGGGGTGGTCATTAGACAGTAAATAGAGTTTAATATCTCCCACCAAGACAACAAATGATTAAATGACATATAGGCCCCTGACACCCAGACAATTAGACAGTGAAAAGGGTTAAATGTCTGCCACCAGGACAGCAAGCAAGTATGTGAAAGTTAGGCCCCTGAAACCCAGACAGAGGAGAGAGGTCCCATAGCAGTAAAAGAGGCATCATGTCAGCCACCAACGGAGAAGGCTACTTTCAGTTATTTAGGCCCCAGCAACCAGACAGAGGAGAGAGGTCCCATAGCAGAAAATCAGGCTTCATGTCACCCTCCAATGGATAAAGCAACTTTCAGATATGTAGGCCCCTGGAACACAGACGGAGGAGAGGTTCATTCAACTTTGGGTTGCCCTGCAAAATAATGGTACAATTAAAACAAAGAGGATTCAATTAAGAAGTGCCCTGGAGTACAAGAATATATGGTTAAGGGGAGGTAGTTATAAATGTCTATTCTGCACAAGGGATGGACAGGTCCTGTGGGATCCATGCCTGGTTCATTTTTATGAATTTCAGCTTGTCCACGTTGGCTGTGGACAGGCGGCTGCAGTGCTGAATACACATTCAGACAAAACGCTGGCCGCCAGGCAGGCCTGCACCTCCAAGGCATAAAAGGCTAGAACCAGAAGTTGAATGGGGCTGAACCATCAGTCAGTACGTGGAGGGGTGTGCACACGTACTGTTCCACCATATTATTTAAATGCTGCCTCCTGCTAACACGTTCTGTATCAGGTGTTGGTGCAGTTAGCTGTGGCGTGGTGACAAAACTCTTCCACATCTCTGCCATGCTAACCCTGCCCTCAGAGGAGCTGGCCGTGACACAGCTGAATTGGCGTCTTGCACCTTCTCTGCCTTCGCCTTGGGCTGCCACTTGTTCCCCTGTGACATTTGGGAATGCTCTCAGGAGGGAGTCTACCAGCGTGCGCATGTACTCGCACACATTTCTATCAAGCTCCAGTGCAGGAATTAAGGTGGGCACATTGTCTTTGTACTGGGGATCCAGAAGGGTGGCAACCCAATAGTCCACACACGTTAAAATGTGGGCAACTCTGCTGTCGTTGCGCAGGCACTGCAGCATGTAGTCGCTCATGTGTGCCAGGCTGCACAGAGGTAAGGACAAGCTGTCCTCTGTGGGAGGCGTATCGTCATCGTCCTCCGTATCCCCCCCAGCCACGCACCAGTGATGGGCCTGAGCTGCATTGGGTGCCACCTACTGTGAACATGCTTCATCCTTATCCTCCTCCAACTCATCCTCATCCTCGTCCTCCAGTAATGGGCCCTGGCTTGCCAAATTTTTACCTGGCCTCTGCTGTTGCAAAAAACCTCCATCTGAGCCACTTCTAAGAGACTGGCCTGAAAGTACTAAAAATGACCTCTCTTCCTCCTCCTCCTGGGCCACATCCTCTTCCATCATCGCCCTAAGCGTTTTCTCAAGGAGACATAGAAGTGGTATTGTGACGCTGATAACTGCATCATCGCCACTAGCCGTGTTGGTGGAGTACTCGAAGCAAGGCAACAGGGCACACAGGTCTCACATGGAGGCCCAGTCATTGGTGATGACGTGGTGCTGTTCCGCAGATCAACTCACCCATGCGTGCTGCAGCTGAAACTCCACTATGGCCTGCTGCTGCTCGCACAGTCTCTCCAGCATGTGCAAGGTGGAGTTCCACCTAGTGGGCACGTCGCATATGAGGCGGTGAGCGGGAAGGCCGAAGTTACTCTGTAGTGCAGACAGGCGAGCAGTGGCAAGATGTGAACGGCAGAAGTGCGCACAGATGGCCCGCACTTTATGCAGCAGCTCTGACATGTCGGGAGAGTTGTGAATGAACTTCTGCACCACCAAATTCAGCGCATGCGCCAGGCAAGGGATGTGCGTCAAACCAGCTAGTGCCAGAGCTGCAACGAGATTTCGTCCATTATCGCAAATCACCAGGCCGGGCTTGAGGCTCACCGGCAGCAGCCACTCGTCGGTTTGTTGTTGTATACCCCTCCACAACTCCTGCGCGGTGTGGGGCCTGTCCTCCAAACATATGAGTTTCAGAATGGCATGCTGACCTTTACCCCGGGCTGTGCTGAAGTTGGTGGTGAAGGTGTGAGGCTGACTGGATGAGCAGGTGGAAGAAGAAGAGGAGGAAGCTGAGTAGGAGGAGGAGGCAACAGGAGGCAAAGAATGATGCCCTGCGATCCTTGTGCAGTTAGGGAGATATAGCGTCCCTGGCCGTGCTTGCTGGTCCAAGTATCTGCGGTTAGGTGGACCTTGCCACAGATGGCGTTGTGCAGTGCACACTTGATTTTATTGTATACTTGGTTGTGCAGGGAAGGCACTGCTCTCTTGGAGAATTAGTGGCGGCTGGGAACAACATACTGTGGGACAGCCACCGCCATCAGCTGTTTGAAGCTGTCCGTGTCCCACAGCCTGAATGACAGCATTTCAAAGACCAGTAGTTTAGAAATGCTGGCATTCAGGCCCAGGGCTGGAGGATGGCTTGGTGGGAATTTACGCTTTCTCTCCAAGGTTTGTGGGATGGAGAGCTGAACGCTGCTGTGTGACATAGTGGAGATGCTGGGTGACAGAGGTGGTGGTGTTGGTGGCACATCCTCTGTTTGCTGGGCGGCAGGTGCCAACGTTCCTCCCAAGGTGGAGGAAGAGGCTGAGGCAGCAGCAGAAGAGGGAGCAGGAGGAGCATGTGTGAGTTCCTTGTTTTTAAGGTGTTTACTCCACTGCAGTTCATGGGGGCACGGTCCCTAGTGGTGATGGCCAGTAGCAGGCAAACTCTCTTGGCGGCAACTGTTCTGCTTTTGCCCCCTGCTCCCTCTTTTGCTACACTGTTGGCTCTGTCTCACCACTGCCTCTTCCTCTGAACTATGAAAGTCAGTGGCATGACCTTCATTCCCTGTGGGGTCTAGGACCTCATCGTCCCCTGCATCGTCTTCCACACAGTATTCCTCCCTGTCCTCCTGTTCGGTCTGCACACTGCAGAAAGACGCAGCAGATGGGAACTGTGTTTCGTCATCATCAGAGATGTGCGGACTCTGATGAGGTGGCATGCCCATGTCCTCATCATCAGGAAACATAAGTGGTTGTGCGTTAGTGCATTCTATGTCTTCCACCACTGGGGAAGGGCTAGGTGGATTCCCTTGGGAAACTATGCCAGCAGAGAGTCTTCAAACAGCATAAGAGACTGCTGCATAACTTGAGGCTCAGACTGTGCATTTTCTGCCGAAGACTGGGTGGGAGATAATATTGTGAACGTGCTGGATCCACATTCGGCTAGCCAATTGACTAGTGCCTGTACGGCATTGGGCCCCACCAAATATCGCTGTAAATTCTGGCGGGTACTGACCTGAGGTAGTTTGTTCACTAGTTTGTGTGGCTGTGGCAAAATGGCCACATCCCCTCCCAGCACAAGAGGGTCCACTAACACCACCGCGAACATGTCCGCGTCCCTTACTAGATGTTTTCCTCATTGTTACCGTTCACCACAATAAGAAAAAAAAATATTTGGCCCAATGTATTGAGTTCAAATTCAGTCCTTTTTTTTTACAGGCACCTAACACTTTCTGGCTATCTATTTTTGTACCGTATTACACTAATACAGGCACAGCAGTAAACACAGATTTAGGGTTATTTCAATTATAGCCCTAGTATTTAGGCCATGGATGAAAGGTATCGTTTTATGGACAGAATTATACTTGGAGATGCACAATAGTGTATGCAAATGTAGAGGATTATGCTTTCAGCACTTGTAATTTAACACTTAGTGTAATTTACCCTTTTACGGAAAGAAATACACTTGGAGATGCGCGGTAGCGTGTGCAGTTATTGAGGATGACACTATCAGCACTTGTATTTACGCCTTGAGTGTAATATACCCTTTTACAGACTGAAATACACTATGAGATGCACAATAGTGTGAAAAAATGTAGAGGATTATGCTTTCAGCACTTGTATTTTAGCACTTAGTGTAATATACCCTTTTACGGAAAGAAATACACTTGGAGATGCACGGTAGCGTGTGCAAATATAGAGGATTTATTTATCAGGCCTTGTATTAAGACGCTAACACGCTGAGTGTAATATACCCTTTTACGGACAGATTTACACCTGGCCAGCAGCAGCTGAAACCACTGATTTACGGTATTGCAATTTTAGCAATTGATTTTCACCCCAGAACAAAATTTATCCTTTGCCAGAAAGTATTAAACTTGGACAGCCACTGCTGAAACCACTGATTTACGGTATTGCTATTTTGGCAATTGAAATTCACCCCAGAAAATGATATACCCTTTGCTGGACACTATTAAACTTGGCCAGCCACTGCTGGGACACCAGATTTAGGGGATTGCTATTTTGGCAATTGAATTTTACCCCTGAACAAAATATATCCTTTGCCGTACACTACTAAACTTGGCTAGCCACAGCTGAAACCACTGATTTACGTTATTGCTATTTTGGCATTTGAATTTCACCCCAGAACAAAATCTATCCTTTACCGGACAATATTAAACTTGGCCAGCCACTGCTGGAACACCAGATTTAGGGGATTGCTATTTTGGCAATTGAATTTCACCCCAGAACAAAATGTATCCTTTGCCTACACTACTAAACTTGGCCAGCCACAGCTGAACCCACTGATTTTCGGTATTGCTATTTTGGCAATTGAATTTCACCCCAGAACAAAATATATCCTTTGCCGGACACTATTAAACTTGGCCAGCCACTGCTGGGACACCAGATTTAGGGGATTGCTATTTCGGCAATTGCATTTCACCCCAGAAAAATATCTATCCTTTGCCGGACAGTAATAAACTTGGCCAGCCACAGCTGAAACCCCTGATTTACGGTATTGCTATTTTGGCAATTGAATTTCACCCCAGAAAAATATCAATCCTTTGCCGGACAGTTTTAAACTTAGCCAGCCACAGCTGGAACACCATATTTAGGGGATTGCTATTTTGGCAATTGAATTTCACCCCAGAAAAAAATCTATCCTTTGCAGACAGCAGACAGTATTACATTTGGCTTGCCACAGCTGGAACACCAGATTTTGGGGAATGCTATTTTGGCAATTGAATTTCACCCATCAATAAAATATAGAAATTTCTATGCTGATTTTCTAGGGGTGACAATAAGCACATATAGCAAATAAACCCTGCAATTGATGGATTGATGAACTTGGTGGCAGCTTGTGCTGGTGCACCACAAGACACAAAATGACCGCCGATCACCCCAGAAAAAAGTGACAGAAAAACGCTCTGAGCAGCCAACAAACTAGTGAGCAATTAACTAGCAGAAGTTGAAGGTTTCACAGCTGTAGACCGATCACTTCATTAGGTGTTTTTGCAGAGTTTTCCCTGCCTAATCTCGCCCTCACAGCAGCTGTTTCCTATCCGTACACTAATCAGAGCAGAGTGATGTGCGGCGCTACATGACTCCAACTTAAATAAAGGCTGGGTCACATGCTGCACTTGGCCAATCACAGCCATGCCATTAGTAGGCATGGCTGTGATGGCTTCTTAGGGCAAGAAGCAAAACGCTAGCTGATTGGCTGCTGTGCATCCCTTCAGAAAGCAGGAAGAAATCGCCGAACAACGGACCCGAACCCGAACTTTTTTGAAAATGTTCGGGTCCGAGTCCGTGTCCAGAACACCCCAAAATTCAGTACGAACCCGAACTATACAGTTCGGGTTCGCTCAACTCTATTTAAAACTGCTTTGTGGATCAGGATTGAATATACGGTTTTGTGCATTGTATGCACAAGTGCTCTATAGCACCACAAGTCCCAGACTACAGAAAGGGACTATGTCACCCCTTAATTATACAAAAGTTAATGTAAGGGACTTGACCTGCCAGAAAAAAGCATTTTTTCCTTCACTGAGCTACCAAAAAGGATTAGACTGATTTCCCTGGCAGGCTGGCACACATGCTGGTCACATGCAGTTCCAAATACACTCCAGTGTCCCACACCACTTTCAGAAATAAAGTTAAAAATTGGTTGGGATTTCAAAGTAGATCACTTTTATGTCACATTTATGAAGTGCAACTTTTTAAAAAGTTGCAACTCTATAACAGATATCACCTAGATGTACTTTAACTGAAATTATGGCATCTACATTGCATATGAACCAAATATATTCATATTTTGCACCATATTCATATATTTGGCACAGGTGCACATTGCAACTCCAATCTAAAATATAACCTCAAATACACCTACATTGTTAAATCCCTCCTGCCCCATGTTTATTAAAGTATATTGAGTCACCTAAGTAAAAAGAAAATATGTTCCATAAAAATCCATAAAAATAGTGTTAAGTGTTAAAACAAACAGTATTTTTCATGTGTAAAACCTAAGTATATAGTGTATTCAAAAAATGAATACAATTAAATATCTTCCCAATTTATCAGTGAGTAAAAGCATAATTCATCTTTGTACTGCAGCTGATATTATCCTTTGAGTGGTTTCATAAATATTATAAAAGCTCTCTAAACTATTATGTTGGAAAATTATAATTTCATTGTAGTGAAAACAACAAGGTCGATAATTATGTGAATAATTATGTGATTGCATAACGTTTTGATAAATTTTACTTGTGCTTTGGAAATAAAAATCAATAAAAAAACATAATAGTAGTGCTGTTCCGATGGATATGCGTTGCCAATGAAAAGTTGCTAGATGATGAGATTCTTTTCTCCATAGTATATGTGCAGTGTAGCACTTCTGGAAATCATGAGGATGAATCGCTGGAGAAATTCACATAGCTATTTTGTAGGTTTTTGGGAACCTTTCCAGGAGTGGCTGGGCTACCAAAATTACTCCAAGAGTGCATTCACAACTCATTAAGAAGGTCAAAAAAGAACCCGAGAAGATATAAGTGAGGGCCATGAACATGTGGAGTCACTGTGGGTAGAAATACATGGAGGCAAAAACAATAATAGAATACTATTAGGAGATAATTATAAACCACCTAATATACCAGAGTCTACAGAAAATCTACTACTAAACGAGATAGACAAGGCAGCAGATCATGATGAGGTCATTATTATGGGGGACTTCAACTACCCAGATATCGACTGGGAAACTGCAACCTGTATATCTCATAAGGGAAACAGGTTCTTGGCAATAACCAAAGACAATTACCTTTCCCAACTGGTTCAGGACCCGACTAGAGGGACGGCCATACTGGACTTAGTATTAACCAATAGACCTGCCAGAACAACAGATGTGCAGGTTGGAGAGCACCTGGGAAATAGTGAGCATAAAGTATTAACCTTCCAATTGTCATTCAAAAGAGTGTTTCTTCAGAGAGGAACAAAAATACCAAAATTCAAAAAAGCTAAATTTAGCCAACTAAAAGAGGCCATAGGCCTAACTAACTGGGAAAAAGTCCTCAAAAATAAGAATCAGCCACAAAATGGGATATTTTTAAAAGCATCCTAAAATCTAATCGTGAGAGGTACATACCTTATCCCTGGGTTCACACCTGAGCGTTTCTGAGACGCGCGTTTTACGTGCGTATTTGTCGCGCATTTTTTGTGCGTTTTTGGCAATAGTAAACGCGCGTTTGACGCGGGTTTGTGTGATTGACTGCAGTGTTGTCCAATGACCAAATATCCCTGTCTATATGAAGTTTGGCCAATCATATGGCATTGTAGGTGTGAAATTCCATGTGTGTTGGTAGAGAGTGTGGTTTGTAGTTATGGAATGCTATAGACGGCGACGTGTTGCGGCACTTGTTGCAGCTATCGAACTGGAACGCTTGAGGAGAAGGCGGGACAGCGGGTGACGTTTCTGGGTCCATCCAGTCATTGCAAATAGACAGGAGAGGGGCCAGTTCTGGGCACTGTATGCAAACCTCCGTGCCCATGAGGACAAGTTTTTGGACTACACCAGGATGTCCATCCACAGGTTAGTACGTATACGTTGTTGCAATGTTTTTTCAATGGTTAAGCTAAGTGTTTTGTGCTTTTTGTATTGTTAACCATGAACATTTTATTATTTCACAGCTTTGACGAGCTCCTGGTGCTGTTGTCCCCTCATTTGCAGCGTCAGGACACCTTTATGCGGGACTGAATCCCACCAGTGGAAAGACTGGTCATTACTTTGCGGTAAGTAGCCTATTATTGTGGCCATTTAAGCCATTTGCAGTGTGTTGTGCCAGGATCTGAGTTTCACCGTGTTTCTCTTGTTGTTTGTGATGTGTTTGTGCAGGGGGTATGTGATGTGTATGTTGTCAACGTGTGGCATAGATATCCCATACATGCATCATGTATCCACATTTGGCCATGTTTTAGCCCTCACTTTCAAAAAATAGTCCAAACATTTGCTTCAATTTTTTTATCTTTGGTGAATGTAATAACATCGTACATTTCCAACTTAAATGTGTTAACTCTGTTTAACAAACAAAGGAGCAATTTTTTTTAAACAACAAAAAATATTAGGAAACTTTTCCGATATATATGACCTTTTTGGCTCCAAAACCCTTGAGCCTGAGAATTGCCCTCTTATAATTTTCAAAGGGTTTCATATTGCTGCCCTGAAAACTCGGGATCCCGCCGTGTCTCTCTGGCTCCGCGAGACTGATTGGCGGGTGGCATTTCAGTGGTGGTGGTGGTGAAGGTGCTTGGGCCCGTGCTTGTAGAGGGATATTGGTATGATGTGTGTTGGGTCTGCCATGTGTCAGAAGGGTGTTGTATGTTACTTTGTGTGTATGTGTGTGCTGGGTATGTGTGAGGGTGTTGTTGTGCATGTTGGGGATGTAGCGGCCCATATTGTGGGCCCTAATGGGGCCCATATTGTGGCCCATATTGTGGACCATATTGTTGCCCATATTGTGCTGGCTGCAGTGGGGCCTTCAGTGGGGCCTGCAGTGTGGCCTGCTGTGCTGGCTGCAGTGTGGCCTGCTGTGCTGGCTGCAGTGGGGCCTGCTGTGGGGCACTGATAGACGTTGGGATCTCATAAGGGATGCAATATTTATCAATGGTCTTAGACACCTCGTCCCTTACTTGTGTGACCAGATTTCTGGGCACATGTAGCATTTTCTCCTCTAGACTGAGGATAAAATAGGCATCACTTGAAAGTTTTGGCACAGGATGTGCCAGGGCATCCAGGCAGCCTATTAGCCTGTCCTCATGCCTCTCTGTTCTCCTCCTTTTATGTCGGGGCTGCCGACTTGCCTCTGGGACAGCTGGGACAGTCTGTGTTGGGCTCACGAAACTCGGAGTGGGTGGGGGGCCTGGAGGACTCATTGGCCCCATAGATGGTCCGGGCTCACTGTCCATGGTTGTGCTCTCGTCCTCTTCTTTGTCATCTCTCGCCTGGCTGGGTTCCCAGCTACTATCTGTGCTGTGAAGTGGAAAATATAGGTAAGTATGTTCCCCATATGAAATTGAATGTATGTCATGTCATACCACATCCTCTCCTGAATGTGTATGCCCTTGACTCACCTCCGCATTTCTGTGCACGGTATCAAAAATGACATCTGTTGGGCATGCACATAACTGGAGCGTGCGCTTGGGGAAGATCCGCTCCTCTGCTCCCTTTCTTTGCGCCTATGGCGGATAAAGGCGTCTTTCAGGCTTTTCCATTTGCCTTTGATAGTGTTGACTATGAAAAAAGAAAAAAAAAACATCCGTTAATGTCTCTTTATTTTCTTACATTTGTTTCAGGTATTTAGCTACCGGACAGTCATTGGCCAGTCTACACTTCGCCTTTCTCATCGGGAAGTCCACAGCCAGTATGGTCGTCCGGGAAACCTGCGTGGCAATTTGGGACGTCCTTCATCCTGCTGTGATGGCCCAACCACAGAAGGAGGACTGGCTGCAAATTGCGGATATTTTTTTACAATCCTGCAATTTCCCGAACTGTGTCGGCGCAATAGACGGCAAGCACATCTGCGTTAAGAAGCCCATCAGGAGCGGGAGTCAATTTTTTAATTATAAGAAATATTTTTCATTTGTTCTTTTCGCGGTGTGTGATGCAAACTATTGCTTCAGGTACATTGACGTGGGGTCCTACGGCAGCAGCTCAGACTCAGCTGTTTTGGGGCATTCTGCCTTTGGGCAAATGCTCAATAATAATGAGCTGGACCTCCCGGGGAACACCGCACTGCCTGGGACCACTTATCCGGCGATGCCTTTTGTTTTTGTGGGGGACGAGGCCTTTGCGCTGGGGGAGCATCTGATGAGGCCATACTCCAGCCGGGGCCTCTCCATTGCCAGGTGGGTGTTTAATTACCGGCTGACAAGGGCACGCAGGGTGGTGGAGTGCGCCTTCGGCATTTTAGCAAACAAATGGCGCTTTCTCCATTCTCCAATTCATTTAAAATTGGAGACCGCCATCTCGGCCGTGAAGGCAGCGTGTGTTCTGCATAATTTTGTTCGTGTACGGGATGGCTTTAATTTTGAAGAATCCCTCAGCCATTCCTTGGAGAGTCCTAATCCAAGCAATAATAACGGTAAGGCACTCATAATCTGGAGTAAATCAATACATTTATTATCAATAACCAATCAATAAAATGGATAAAACACTTATAATAAAAAAGGCAAATATAAGCACAAATAACTATATAAATGTTCCCAAAAAGGAGAGGAAATGGCTATGTAAAATTAATCCTCGCTGTGCAGCAGTACGTAGTTATCCTGCGTGGGACACCCAATTCATGAGCAGTTGATAATTAATAAAGACCAGTCCATCTGTGGGATGGAGATGCTATAAATCAATTTTGACAATGAATAAACCGATGGGGCAGAGTCCATGTGTAAACGGTGGCGTCCCACCAAACACTATGCGCTCCTTGTCTTGACTTTATCCCATCGGTATTTCGACACACTAATTTGGTCAGTAACTCACCGCTTCCCGCTCGGTTGACGGCATGCCACGTGTTGGTATGGTATAGTTTACCTACGTGAGCTCTCCAAGATCCTCCCCCGTTATATTCAAAGGGTGGTTCGCAGTGTAGAGCAGCTGCCAAGCGGAGCTTGATTTACAACTTCAAGCGGTGGTTCGACCGGAGGTGTGATCTGTGTATCCACATCAAGCCAAGGCTTTTATTTTGGAATTCCAGCGTACGCTATCCTGGAGGTATTTGGAGCTTAATTTTTCATTGTTCCCAAACGCGTTTCGAGGTCCCAATGCGTCTCTGACCTCTTCCTCAGTGGTATTATAGCTCACATTCAAGTACCTCCTTTTATAGCCCACATTATCAGTAAGTCCAGTTGCTATTGGTCAACTCAGTTACCATTGAGCTCCAATTCATATGGTCCATTCAATTATAATAAAATCCCGGGCTGGATCCTATTTTGCAGTTCTAAATGTAAGATATCCGTCCTATATTAGTTATCATTTTCATGCCTCCTTCTCCAATAGACACAAATAGGCACAAGTTATAATACTTAGCTTCATCTCAGTTTACAGTTTACTTAATCTCCACTTGCGATTAGGTTGCGGTTCCCATGCGTTTTTTTGAGGCTCATGCGTTTTCTTATGTATTGCTGCTGAAATATCGTATACTTCAATCCTGATGAAGCAAATTCCCTTCTCATGTTTTTTTCATTAAATTTTTTCTCATTACATGACCACATTCATATGAAAACCTATTTTTCCTTTAACAAACCAGTGGTATTAACGTTCTTCATATCCCACCCTTACATCATAATTTAAGAAACATAGTTTGAGATGGGTAGAGGCGACAAATCATAAACAGTTCCAATTATACAATACAATTATGACTTATCGTGCATATTGATTGTGAATTACAAGGATGGCAGCCATTCACCAAGATGTGGTCGGGTGTACGTAAATAATACCAACCGACCTCATGTCAGCGAGTGGCACCCACCCTATAGAAAACCGAAAATCTCCAATTCTGTATTGAGTCCATATGGCATCAAGGAGTTCAAATCAAAGATCCACCTCGATTCTATTCGAGACATTTTATCAATATGATTACCCCCTCACCAATCCACCTCTACTTTTTGAATTGCTGAAAAAGTAAGATCTTTAACTTGTTGCGCATGATATTCTTTAAAATGTCTAGAAAGTGGATGATCCATATATCCTTTGTTGATATTATTTAAATGTTCAGCAATTCTTGTCTTTAACATTCTTTTTGTTCGCCCAACATAGATTTTATTACACGGACATTTGATTAGGTAGATTACACTTGTGGTGCTACATGTCAGATGTTCACGTATTTTATATGTATATGAGTTTACTGGGGATATTATTTCTGTCGTCTTTCTCCCAAAGTTTGTTAAGCGGCAGTTCTTACAAGTACCACATCTATAGAACCCTTTCAGTCTTTCAGACTTTTAGTTTTTTTTAATTTCACTGTAGGGGCTACCTTTAAGCCTAAATTTGGTGCTTTCTTATATACTATTTGTGGTACCATAGGGATATATGGGCCTATTACTTTGTCCCCTTTCAAAAAATGCCAGTGTTTTTTAATAATACATTGGATCCTACGGTGTTGTACATTATATGGTAATATAACCCTTAATGTATCTCCCTCACTTTTTTCTTCTCTTTTTTTTGTAGATTTGAAAAAAGACTCTCTATCTAGTTGGCACACTTTCTTTAATGATGATTCAACAAGAGGTAAGGGATAATCTTTTCTCAAAAACTGTTCCTTCATCTTTTGAGACTCCTCTTCAAATTTTTCTAACTTAGTACAATTTATTTTTATTCGTCGAAATTGTCCATATGGTATATTTAACAGCCACCTAGGTAAATGACAACTTGTATAAGGTATAAAGCTATTTTTGGCAACCTCTTTTTAGAAGGTCCTAAATTAATGTGTAGCACCTTCCAAAAAGAGGTTGCCAAAATAGCTTTATACCTTATACAAGTGGTCATTTACCTAGGTGGCTGTTAAATATACCGTATGGACAATTTCGACGAATAAAAAGAAATTGTACTAAGTTAGAAAAATTTGAAGAGGAGTCTCAAAAGATGAAGGAACAGTTTTTGAGAAAAGATTATCCCTTACCTCTTGTTGAATCATCTTTAAAGAAAGTGTGCCAACTAGATATAGAGTCTTTTTTCAAATCTACAAAAAAAAGAGAAGAAAAAAGTGAGGGAGATACATTAAGGGTTATATTACCATATAATGTACAACACCGTAGGATCCAATGTATTATTAATAGAGATGAGCGAACACCTGGATGTTCGGGTTCGAGAGGTTCGGCCGAACTTCCGGAAAATGTCCGGGTTCGTGATCCGAACTCAACCCGAACTTCATCCCGAACCCGAACCCATAGAAGTCAATGGGGACCCGAACTTTTGGGCACTAAAAAGGCTGTAAAAGACTCTCGGAAAGGGCTAGAGGGCTGCAAAAGGCAGCAAAATGTAGGTAAATCCCCTGCAAACAAATGTAGATTGGGAAATGATGACTTAACATAAAATAAATAAAAATTAACCAATATTAATTGGAGTTAGGTCCCATAGCACAGAATCAGGCTTCAAATCACCCACCAATGGAGAAGGTCGATTACTATTATTTCGACCCCAGCATCCAGACAAAGGAGAGAGGTCCCACAGCAGAGAATCTGGCATCATATCAACCACCACAGGAGAAGGCCACTTTCAGTGACTTAGGCCTTAGCACCCAGACAGAGGAGACATGTCAGATAGCACAAGCATTACATTTATACCATCCAGCACAGGAGAAGGCCACTTTTAGTTACTTTGACCCCTGCACCCAGAAAGAGGAGAGAGGCCCCACAGCACATATTCAGGCATCATATCACCCACCACAGGAGTAGGCCACCATTTAGTTAATTTGACCCCTGCACCCATGTCAGATGGTACAAGCATCAGTTTTACATCACCCAGCACAAGAGAAGGCCACTTTGAGAGACTTTGACCCCTGCACCCAGACGGAGGAGAGAGGTTTTCACAGCAGAGAATCAGGCATTTAGATCACCCACCACAGGAGTAGGCCATCATTTAATGGGACCCCGGCAACCATGTCAGATGGCACAAGCATCAGTTTTACATCACCCAGCACAAGAGAAGGCCACTTTTAGAGACTTTGACCCCTGCACCCAGACGGAAGAGAGAGGTTTTCACAGCAGAGAATAAGGCATTTAGATCACCCACCACAGGAGTAGGCCATCATTTAATGGGACCCCGGCAACCATGTCAGATGGCACAAGTATAACATTTATATCACCCAGCACAGGAGAAGGCGACTTTGAGAGACTTTGACCCCTGCACTCAGACGGAGGAGAGAGGTTTTCACAGCAGAGAATCAGGCATTTAGATCACCCACCACAGGAGTAGGCCTGTGGTAGGACCCCGGCAACCATGTCAGATGGCACAAGCATCAGTTTTACATCACCCAGCACAAGAGAAGGCCACCTTTAGAGACTTTGACCCCTGCACCCAGACGGAGGAGAGAGGTTTTCACAGCAGAGAATCAGGCATTTAGATCACCCACCACAGGAGTAGGCCACCATTTAATGGGACCCCGGCAACCATGTCAGATGGTACAAGCATCAGTTTTACATCACCCAGCACAAGAGAAGGCCACTTTGAGAGACTTTGACCCCTGCACCCAGACGGAGGAGAGAGGTTTCACAGCAGAGAATCAGGCATTTAGATCACCCACCACAGGAGTAGGCCATCATTTAATGGGACCCCGGCAACCATGTCAGATGGTACAAGCATCAGTTTTACATCACCCAGCACAAGAGAAGGCCACTTTGAGAGACTTTGACCCCTGCACCCAGACGGAGGAGAGAGGTTTCACAGCAGAGAATCAGGCATTTAGATCACCCACCACAGGAGTAGGCCACCATTTAATGGGACCCCGGCAACCATGTCAGATGGCACAAGTATAACATTTATATCACCCAGCACATGACAAGGCCACTTTCAGTGAGTTAGGCCTTAGCAACGAGACAGAGGAGACAGGTCAGATAGCGCAAGCATCAGTTTTACAGATCACCCACCACAGGAGTAGGCCACCTTTAGTTAATTTGACCCCTGCACCCAGAAAGAGGAGAGAGGTCCCACAGCACATAATCAGGCATCATATCAACCACCTCAGGAGTAGGCCACCATTTAGTTACTTAGGCCTTAGCACCGACACAGAGGAGACAGGTCAGATAGCACAAGCATCAGCTTTACATCAACCACCACAGGAGAAGGGCACTTTTAGAGACTTTGACCCCTGCAGGCATACGGAGGAGAGAGGTCCCACAGCAGAGATTCAGGCATTTATATCAGCCAGCACAGGAGAAGGCCGCTTTCAGTGACTTAGGCCTTAGCACCGACACAGAGGAGACAGGTCAGATAGCACAAGCATCAGTTTTACATCAACCACCACAGGAGAGAGGCACTTTTAGAGACCTTGACCCCTGCAGTCACACGGAGGAGAGAGGTCCCACAGCAGAGAATCAGGCATCATGTCAACCACCACAGGAGTAGGCCACCTTTTGTTTCTTTGACCCCTGCACCCAGAAAGAGGAGAGAGGTCCCACAGCAGAGAATCAGGCATTTAGATCACCCACCACAGGAGAAGGCCGCTTTCAGTGACTTTGGCCCCCTGCACCCACACAAAGGAGACATGTCAGACAGCACAAGTATAACATTCATATCACCCAGCACAGGAGAAGGACACTTTCATGTACTTTGGCCCCGGCACCAAGACAGAGGGAAGGTTCATTCAACTCTGGGTTGCACCCCAAGATCCTAGTTAATTTAAAAAATTGATTTTTCAATGAAGAAGTGGCCAGGAGATCAAGACAACATGGTTTAAGGCAGTTATTAAGGACTACTGTGCACAAGGGAGGGTCAGGTCTTGTGGGATCCATGCCTGGTTCATTTTTATGAACGTAAGCTAGTCCACGTTGGCTGTGGACAGGCGGCTACGTTGGTCAGTAATGACGTCCTCTGCCGTGCTGAATACACGTTCAGACAAAACGCTGGCCGCCGGGCAGGTCAGCACCTCCAAGGCATAAAATGCTAACTCTGGCCACGTGGACAATTTGGAGACCCAGAAGTTGAATGGGGCCGAACCATGAGTCAGTATGTGGAGGGGTGTGCAGACGTAATGTTCAACCATGTTAGTGAACTGCTGCCTCCTACTAACACGTTCCGTATCAGGTGGTGGTGCAGTTAGCTGTGGCGTGGAGACAAAACTTTTTCACTTTTCTGCCATGCTAACCCTGCCCTCAGAGGAGCTGGCAGTGAAACAGCTGCATTGGCGACCTCTTGCTCCTCCTCTGCCTTGGCCTTGGCCTTCCACCTGTTCCCCTGTGACAGTTGGGAATGCTCTCAGGAGCGCGTCTACCAGCGTGCACTTGTACTCGCGCATCTTCCTATCACGCTCCAGTGCAGGAAGTAAAGTGGGCACATTGTCTTTGTACCCTGGATCCAGCAGGGTGGCCACCCAGTAGTCAGCACAAGTTAAAATGTGGGCAACTCTGCTGTCGTTGCGCAGGCATTGTCCTCTGTGGGAGGCGTATCGTCATCATCCTCTGTATCCCCCCAGCCACGCACCAGGGATGTGCCTGCACTGTGCTGGGTGCCACCCCGCTGTGAACCTGCTTCATCCTCATCCTCCTCCACCTCCTCCTCATCCTCCTCGTCCTCCAGTAGTGGTCCCTGGCTGGCCACATTTGTACCTGCCCTCTGCTGTTGCAAAAAACCTCCCTCTGAGCCACTTCTAACAGACTGGCCTGAAAGTGCTAAAAACGACCCGTCATCCTCCTCCTCCTCCTCCCTGGCCCACCTCCTCTTCCATCATCGCCCTAAGCGTTTTCTCTAGGAGACATAGAATTGGTATCGTCACGCTGATAACAGTGGCATCGCCACTGGCCATGTTGGTGGCGTACTCTAAACAGCGCAACAGGGCACACAGGTCTCGCATGGAGGCCCAATCATTGGTGGTGAAGTGGTGCTGTTCCGCAGTGCGACTGACCCGTGCGTGCTGCAGCTGAAACTCCACTATGGCCTGCTGCTGCTCGCACAGTCTCTCCAGCATGTGCAAGGTGGAGTTCCACCGGGTGGGCACGTCGCATATTAGGCGGTGAGCGGGAAGGCCGAAGTTCCGCTGTAGCGCTGACAGGCGAGCAGCGGCAGGATGTGAACGCCGGAGCGCGCACAGACGGCCCGCACTATTATGCAGCAGCTCTGACATGTCTGGGTAGTTGTGAATGAACTTTTGCACCACCAAATTCAGCACATGCGCCAGGCAAGGGATGTGCGTCAAACCGGCTAGTCCCAGAGCTGCTACGAGATTTCGCCCATTATCGCACACCACCAGGCCGGGCTTGAGGCCCACCGGCAGCAACCACTGGTCGGTCTGTTGTTCAATACCCCGCCGCAACTCCTGCGCGGTGTGGGGCCTGTCCCCAAACATATGAGTTTCAGAATGGCCTGCTGACGTTTACCCGGGCTGTGCTGAAGTTGGTGGTGAAGGTGTGTGGCTGACTGGATGAGCTGGTGGAAGCAGAGGAGGAGGAGGAGGAAGCCGAGTAGGAGGAGGAGGCTACAGGAGGCAAAGAATGATGCCCTGTGATCCTTGGCGGCGGAAGGACGTGCGCCAAGGAACTCTCCGCCTGGGGCCCAGCCGCCACTACATTTACCCAGTGTGCAGTTAGGGAGATATAGCGTCCCTGGCCGTGCTTACTGGTCCACGTATCTGTGGTTAGGTGGACCTTGCCACAAATGGCGTTGCGCAGTGCACACTTGATTTTATCGGACACTTGCATGTGCAGGGAAGGCACGGCTGTCTTGGAGAAGTAGTGGCGGCTGGGAACCACATACTGGGGGACAGCCATGGCCATCAGCTGTTTGAAGCTGTCTGTGTCCACCAGCCGGAATGACAGCATTTCAAAGGCCAGTAGTTTAGAAATGCTGGCATTCAGGCCAAGAGCTCGAGGGTGACTAGGTGGGAATTTGCGCTTCCTCTCAAGGTTTGAGAGATGGAGAGCTGAACGCTGCTGTGTGAAATAGTGGAGGCGCTAGGTGACGGTGGCGGTGGTGGTGGTGGTGTCGGTGGCACATCCTCTGTTTGCTGCTCGGCAGGTGGCAGCATTCCTCTCGAGGCGGAAGCCGAGGCAGCAGCGGTAGAGGAGCAGGGGAGCCTGAGCGGGTTCCTTGTTTTTAAGGTGTGTACTCCACTGCAGTTCATGCTTTGCATGTAGATGCCTGATCATGCAGGTGGTGCTCAGGTTAAGAACGTTAATGCCTCGCCTCAGGGTCTGATGGCACAGCGTGCAAACCACTCTGGTCTTGTCCTCAGCACATTGTTTGAAGAAGTGCCATGCCAGGGAACTCCTTGAAGATGCCTTTGGGGTGCTGGGTCCCTGTTGGCGCTGGCCAATAGCAGACGAACTCTCTGGACGGCGGCTGTTCTGCTTTTGCCCCCTGCTCCCTCTTTGGCTTCGCTGTTGTCTCGGTCTCACCACTGCCTCTTCCTCTGAACTATTTAAGTCAGCGGCACGACCTTCAGTCCATGTGGGGTCTAAGACCTCATCGTCCTCTGCATCGTCTTCCACCCAGTCTTCCTACCTGACCTCCTCCTGTTCAGTCTGCACACTGCAATAAGACGCGGCAGTGGGCACCAGTGTTTCGTCATCATCAGAGACTCGGTCACTCTGCTGTGGTGGTATTCCCATGTCCTCATCATCTGGATACATAAGTGGTTGTGCGTCAGTGCATGGAATGTCTTCCACCGCTGGGGAAGGGCTAGGTGGACGCCCCTGGAAAACCGTTGGAGCAGAGTCTTCAAACAGAATAAGAGACTGCTGCATAACTTGAGGCTCAGACAGTTTCCCTGATATGCATGGGGGTGATGTGACAGACTGATGGGCTTGGTTTTCAGGTGCCACCTGTGCGCTTTCCGCAGAAGACTGGGCGGAAGACAATGTGGTGAACGTGCTGGAAGCACCGTCGGCCACCCAATCGACTAATGCCTGTACCTGCTCAGGCCTTACCATCCTCATAACGGCATTGGGCCCCACCAAATATCGCTGTAAATTCTGCCGGCTACTTGAGGAGTTGGTTCACTACTTTGTGCGCCTGAGGCCGAACGGCCACGTCCTCTGCCAGCAACAGAGGCTCCACGGACACCACCACGACCGCGTCCTCGTCCCTTAATAGAATATTTCCTCATTGTTGCGATTCAACTCGCACCACAATAAAATATATTATTTTTAGCCCCAAAATTCCCACACTGGAAGATATAATTCCTTTTTCCGGTATTAATTACAAGAAAACTGCTGCAAATTGGACACCAGAATTTTTAAAATGCTAGTTTTGGTACATAGATTCCCACACGGGAAGATATAATTCCTTTTTACAGGAGTAAAAACGTGTGGCCTACTGTTTCTGGTCTAACTAACACCAGATTGATTAAATTGGCCTTTTTTCACCAAAATTACAACACTGGACAATGTAATGCCTTTTTCCGGTATTAATTTCTTTTACAGGAGTAAAAACGTGCTGCCTACTGTTTCTGGTGTAACTAACACCAGATTGATTAAATTGGCCTTTTTTTCACCAAAATTACAACACTGGACAATGTAATGCCTTTTTCAGGTATTAATTGCAAGAAGACTGCTGCTAATTGGACACCAGAATTTTTAAAATGCTAGTTTGTGTACATAAATTACCACAATGGAAGATATAATTCCTTTTTCCGGTATTAATTACAAGAAAACTGCTGCAAATTGGACACCAGAATTTTTAAAATGCTAGTTTTGGTACATAGATTCCCACACGGGAAGATATAATTCCTTTTTACAGGAGTAAAAACGTGCGGCCTACTGTTTCTGGTCTAACTAACACCAGATTGATTAAATTGGCCTTTTTTTCACCAAAATTACAACACTGGACAATGTAATGCCTTTTTCCGGTATTAATTTCTTTTACAGGAGTAAAACGTGCTGCCTACTGTTTCTGGTGTAACTAACACCAGATTGATTAAATTGGCCTTTTTTTCACCAAAATTACAACACTGGACAATGTAATGCCTTTTTCAGGTATTAATTGCAAGAAGACTGCTGCTAATTGGACACCAGAATTTTTAAAATGCTAGTTTGTGTACATAAATTACCACAATGGAAGATATAATTCCTTTTTCCGGTATTAATTACAAGAAAACTGCTGCAAATTGGACACCAGAATTTTTAATATGCTAGTTTTGGTACCTAGATTTCCACACGGGGAGATATAATTCCTTTTTACAGGAGTAAAAACGTGCGGCCTACTGTTTCTGGTCTAACAAACACCAGATTGATTAAATTGGCCTTTTTTTCACCAAAATTACAACACTGGACAATGTAATGCCTTTTTCAGGTATTAATTCCTTTTTACAAGAGTAAAAACGTGAGGCCTACTGTTTCTGGTGTACCTAACACCAGATTGATTAAATTGGCCTTTTTTCACCAAAATTACAACACTGGACAATGTAATGTCTTTTTCAGGTATTAATTACAAGAAGACTGCTGCTAATTGGACACCAGAATTTTTAAAATGCTAGTTTGTGTACATAAATTCCCACACTGGAAGATATAATTCCTTTTTCCGGTATTAATTACAAGAAAACTGCTGCAAATTGGACACCAGAATTTTTAATATGCTAGTTTTGGTACATAGATTCCCACACGGGGAGATATAATTCCTTTTTACAGGAGTAAAAACGTGCGGCCTACTGTTTCTGGTGTAACTAACACCAGATTGATTAAATTGGCCTTTTTTTCACCAAAATTACAACACTGGACAATGTAATGCCTTTTCCGGTATTAATTCCTTTTACAGGAGTAAAAACGTGCTGCCTACTGTTTCTGGTGTAACTAACACCAGATTGATTAAATTGGCCTTTTTTCACCAAGATTACAACACTGGACAATGTAATGCCTTTTTCCGGTATTAATTCCTTTTACAGGAGTAAAACATGAGGCCTACTGTTTCTGGTGTAACTAACACCAGATTGATTAAATTGGCCTTTTTTTCACCAAAATTACAACACTGGACAATGTAATGCCTTTTTCCGGTATTAATTCCTTTTAACAGGAGTAAAAACGTGCTGCCTACTGTTTCTGGTGTAACTAACACCAGATTGATTAAATTGGCCTTTTTTTCACCAAAATTACAACACTGGACAATATAATGCCTTTTTCCGGTATTAATTCCTTTTTACAGGAGTAAAAACGTGCTGCCTACTGTTTCTGGTGTAACTAACACCAGATTGATTAAATTGGCCTTTTTTTCACCAAAATTACAACACTGGACGATATAATGCCTTTTTGCGGTATTAATTACAAGAGGACTGCTGGTATTTCAGAACACCGGAATTTTTAAAATGCTAGTTTTGCTAGATAAATTTCCCACACTGTTAGAAATATTGCCTAAGCCTTTTTACAGTATTAATTACAACAGGAGTGCTTCTTCTGGTCTAACACCAGAATAATTTTATTATTACGGTGAAAGCTTTTCTTAATTTATATTTCTGGCACATAAAAAAAAAAATATTTCTGGCTGACAGTATTGGACTTGGCTGTAGTGGCACTGGCTAGCCTAGCTGGAACAGCACATTCATGGGATTTGCTATCCAAGTGGGTTACTTTCAGTTTCACCACTGATATATTAAATATCTTTGCAGTTAGTAGGGGTGACACAAGCACAGCCAAACCCCTGATGTAGTATATCTATGAAAAAATCGACTATTACATGAGATTAATGGACGTTGTGGCAGCTTTTGCTGTAGCACCACAAGTCCCAAAATGGCCGCCGCCTATCAGCCCAGTAACATGTGCCAGAAAACGGTCTGCCCAGCCAGAAAAAAATTGACTTTGACTGAGCAGCTGAATCGCTGTTGTTCTGGTGTAGATTTTCACTTCTTTGGAGCTTTGGTTTAGACTCTGTGGCAGCTTGTGCTGGCGCACCACAAGTCCCAAAATGGCCACCGCCGGTCAGCCCAGTTACATGTGCCAGTAAAAATCGCTCTGGCCAGTCTCAACAAAATAGTGACTTTCAGTGAACAGCTCAGCTGAGTTGTTCTGATGCACAGGTGTAGAAAGGTAGATCATTCACTTCTTTATCCCTGCCTATCTCGCCCTCACAGAAGCTGCGTCCTCTCCCTACACTAATCAGAGTAGTGTGACGTGCGGCGCTACGTGACTCCAGCTTAAATAGAGGCTGTGTCACATGCTGCACTTGGCCAATCACAGCCATGCCATTAGTAGGCATGGCTGTGATGGGCTCTTAGGGCAAGAAAGCGGGAAGTAATCGACGAACACCGGACCCGAACCCGAACTTTTTTGAAAATGTTCGGGTTCGGGTCCGTGTCACGGACACTCCAAAATTCGGTACGGACCCGAACGATTCTCGAACTGTTCGCTCAACACTAATTATTAAAAAACACTGGCATTTTTTGAAAGGGGACAAAGTAATAGGCCCATATATCCCTATGGTTCCACAAATAGTATATAAGAAAGCACCTAATTTAGGCTTAAAGGTAGCCCCTACAGTGAAATTAAAAAAAACAAAAAGTCTGAAAGACTGAATGGATTCTATAGATGTGGTACTTGTAAGAACTGCCGCTTAACAAACTTTGGGAGAAAGACGACAGAAATAATATCCCTAGTAAACTCATATACATATAAAATACGTGAACATCTGACATGTAGCACCACAAGTGTAATCTACCTAATCAAATGTCCGTGTAATAAAATCTATGTTGGGCGAACAAAAAGAATGTTAAAGACAAGAATTGCTGAACATTTAAATAATATCAACAAAGGATATATGGATCATCCACTTTCTAGACATTTTAAAGAATATCATGCGCAACAAGTTAAAGATCTTACTTTTTCAGCAATTCAAAAAGTAGAGGTGGATTGGTGAGGGCCGGGGTAATCATATTGATAAAATGTCTCGAATAGAATCGAGGTGGATCTTTGATTTGAACTCCTTGATGCCATATGGACTCAATACAGAATTGGAGATTTTCGGTTTTCTATAGGGTGGGTGCCACTCGCTGACATGAGGTCGGTTGGTATTATTTACGTACACCCGACCACATCTTGGTGAATGGCTGCCATCCTTGTAATTCACAATCAATATGCACGATAAGTCATAATTGTATTGTATAATTGGAACTGTTTATGATTTGTCGCCTCTACCCATCTCAAACTATGTTTCTTAAATTATGATGTAATGGTGGGATATGAAGAACGTTAATACCACTGGTATGTTAAAGGAAAAAAAGGTTTTCATATGAATGTGGTCATGTAATGAGAAAAAATTTAATGAAAAAAACATGAGAAGGGAATTTGCTTCATCAGGATTGAAGTATACGATATTTCAGCAGCAATACATAAGAAAACGCATGAGCCCCAAAAAAACGCATGGGAACCGCGACCTAATCGCAAGTGGAGATTAAGTAAACTGTAAACTGAGATGAAGTTAAGTATTATAACTTGTGCCTATTTGTGTCTATTGGAGAAGGAGGCATGGAAATGATAACTAATATAGGACGGATATCTTACATTTAGAACTGTAAAATAGGATCCAGCCCGGGATTTTATTATAACTGAATGGACCATATGAATTGGAGCTCAATGGTAACTGAGTTGACCAATAGCAACTGGACTTACTGATAATGTGGGCTATAAAAGGAGGTACTTGAATGTGAGCTATAATACCACTGAGGAAGAGGTCAGAGACGCATTGGGACCTTGAAACGCGTTTGGGAACAATGAAAAATTAAGCTCCAAATACCTCCAGGATAGCGTACGCTGGAATTCCAAAATAAAAGCCTTGGCTTGATGTGGATACACAGATCACACCTCCGGTCGAACCACCGCTTGAAGTTGTGAATCAAGCTCCGCTTGGCAGCTGCTCTACACTGCGAACCACCCTTTGAATATAACGGGGGAGGATCTTGGAGAGCTCACGTAGGTAAACTATACCATACCAACACGTGGCATGCCGTCAACCGAGCGGGAAGTGGTGAGTTACTGACCAAATTAGTGTGTCAAAATACCGATGGGATAAAGTCAAGACGAGGAGCGCATAGTGTTTGGTGGGACGCCACCGTGCCATACCGTTATTATTGTTTTAATTTCCTTTTAGCGGGTGCATTGGAGCCGGCACCATTCGGTATTGAGCACCTTATTTTCCGTTCTATATATAGGTTGAGCCGTCCCTATACTTTATATTTTTAGTCCTAATCCAAGCAGTGTGCGTGGGACCAGACACGGTGCGGCTGTCCGGGACCACTTCACCGCATATTTTTTATCACCACATGGGGCGTTACCCTGGCAATTGGAAGCCATCTAAGTTTATGTTAATTTATATTTTTCTGCTGAAAAAAGTGTTTCAATATTATTTTATTTTCCATTTTGGTTGTTTATTACTATGCCTAAATTACAAAATTTGAAAAGATCATTTGTGCATTTCTGTTTTTTCACCTATATAGTGCCCCTTGTGGATGCCCCTATAGTGGATATCAATAGTCGCCCACTAACACTGGTTTAAAATGTGGGCGAAATAATGTGTCCCATCTAAGTGCCCAATACTCGGCCAGTAGAATATAAGCCAATGTGGGTGAAATAACGGATCCCATCTAGGTGCCCAATACTGGCACGTTAGAAACAGAAGCACCTAAAATATGCCAGCCCACCCATAGCCCACAAGCAGTCTAATTTGAAAAAGTACACAATATCAATAACAACTTAGGATTCAAATCCCTCAACCCAAAATTAGGCCTACATTTCAAAATGCCACTACATTTGCGGATTGAAAGAGTGCAGTCTGGCACAAGACAGTGGAACCACTGCAAATTGAACATACTGGGCCATTGCATTGTACCAGAATGTGGGGGAGGGTGAACCAGGACAGTACTAAAAACTAAAGGGGTGAGGGGACACTATACAACATGTAATGTGCACATCATTCTTTGTAAACTAAGGCCACTGAGTGCCCATATACAAGAACAGGGATGGTGATGCTGCGTCCCTCTAGCTGTGGCTAAAATCCAACTCCATGCATGCCTGCACACGCTCCAGCAAGTAAAATACAGCCCAGCATTTGTGGAGGTGGCATTTGACAACAGCTGGAGGGCTGCAGGTAGAGCTGGCCAAGGCTATTACATATAGTTGGTACACCACTGCACACAAGGAGTTTACTTTTCACATTAGAACACACATGGAAATACCTTTTCCCTGTTTGACTGTCTTGCTGAAAGTTGTCCAATCTGGCCAGATGCTTTTTGCAATATCCTCCCAGGCCTGCTGCCTGCTCCATCCTATTTTTGTACTTGGCATCCTGCGTATCATACAGGCAGCGTTTGGCTTGCACCAGCCTGATCAGGGTCTCGGTGTCACACACAGACTCCTCCATGCTGGATTCTCTCCAAAACTGTGCTTTGCACCTGGTGTGGGGCCTTTTTAGCATGTTGCAAAATCCAAAACGCGCGTTCGAACGCGCGTTTTCAGTGTCCAAAACGCGCAAATTACAAGCGTTGCACGTTCCCATTGAAGTCTATGGGCCAAAACGCGCGACAAACGGCCAAAAATAAGCTCAAGAACTTGTTTATGCGTCGGGCGTTTTTCAGCGCGTTCAATGTTTCTGATGACATATTCTAATATGTATTAGATGATGTCGAAAAGGAGCAAAAGCAAATAGCAAAAGAAAGGCTCCCATCTGTAGGGCAGGAGAGTGCTGGCGTTGGAGAAGTGGGTACAGTCCCTGTTTAAAGGTGCATTAAAGGTGCCTTACCGCCAATAATAATGAAAACTGACTATAGAGAGCAGCCAGAGTGCAGCATTGCGGCTCCATGTGGCCCTCCCCTAAAGCAGATTGGCCTGGTTATACCTGATTTATAGCGTTTGAATTACATGATACCGAATCAAATTTCTTGTTGAGCTTCGGCGAAGCTGCAAAATCGAATCGCTCAAAGCTTCACTCTACCATTTATTGTTACTGGATTTGTAGAAAATTTGTGTCATTAGTCCAATTAATCGTTTTACCTCATACGTTTTTTATTTTTTTTCTACTTTCTGTGGATTAACTTTGCAGAATAATAGGCTGTGCTGTGCTGTATGGATGATAGATCTTTTGTTGGCCCTACAGACTTTGTACCTATGTTATTATGTTACTGTGCTAGTGTGTGCATATGATTCAGTGTAAACCCCAGCCTATCCCTTGAAACACACATTTAAGTTTTGAAAAACAAATATGGATCATAGGCATAACACATAAAAATATAAATGTTTGAATCTAATTGACTCCATAATGAATAATTATGCTGCTTAGCTTTTTTGGTAGGATGGTTGTAAGTAGAGATGCAAAGTTTTGAGTCACAGAACAGTGATTGCGCCGCCCCTGTCTTTTAACCCCTCAGATGCCATGCTCAATGCTGATCGCGGCATCTGAGGCTCACATTCAGGTGCTGAGTAGATTAATGATGACGTCATCCCAAGCAGCCAGCGTGGTGACGTCTTCACCACTTTACCACGTCTTCATCGCTGCAAGTCCTTAGACGGGTTTTCTTTAATGAAGACGGGAGCAGACTGACTCTCTGCGATCAAGTGGATAAGGTGAGTATAAATTTTATATTTTCAGCTACCATTTTAGGAAAAATTGATTCATTACTACGAAGCTCGAGGAAATTCGGATTTGTAGCAGATACTAAACTTTGGAGCAAATTCCAGTTTGGATGCTTCATTCATTAAACACTAGTTAAAAGCATTAAAATTATCGGCAGCCATATATTGGAACCGGTGACTTTATACATTCTAAAAGAAAAACAAAGATTTTGAAGATTTAATATATTTATTAAATTCACACTGCTTTGAAAAAAAAAAAAAAACATGTTTCTACCTAAGACCATTTGTTTCTTCAAGATATATCTTATTTCCCAAGATAGCAGTTAATCATTTGAGTGCACAGAGATATGCTGTGCACATCCATCTTCAGGTACATGTGTCAGCGCGGTGGATATTGAATCTTTGTCCTTTGAAACATCAGGTTATGAAAGACAACCACAATCTTCCAGCAGCATACAGTACGCTAGTATGGAGTCCACGTACGGTATGTAATCTTTATAAATAAATGCCACAACTATGATTAGTTGCTTCTTTTTCAGCGCTTCACACAAATGTTTCATCAATCACGTAATTACAGTGTAAAAAGCCTATACTTGGGGGCTTTTATGCTTCAGTATGTATATCTATATATTTTATGTCAAACTCAGCACTGCTACAGTAGATTGCAGACTCTGCTTGCCATTTCTACTTTGTACGCATCCAAATATACTGTATATTGAGAGCTCAATGTAACTTTATTTTGATATAGTAAGATATTTTGCTAAGGTAAAGGAACATTATCCTTTTATATAATGTTCAGATTTTCCCTAAACCCGCAACATTTCACTTTCCAGTGTGACTGTCCTACCAAAAAGGCTATTTAGGGGATATTCAAGGTCAAAATGGGAGTCTTAAAATGTCCTAATGTATATTTAGTTATTGAAATATATGGATATGTATTTTGTGACAATCCCTACTGTCAGGTCTTTCACGCCTCTGACACTTGATTGTCAGCATAAACATAAGCTATCTGGGCAGCTTTATCCAGGGTCTTGGGCTCCCGGTCCAAAATAACATGTCTCACTTCAATAAAACAAGTATGTAAGTGGTCCATCAGTGGTAACACCTAATAACTGTGCCCACTGCCTGAAGTAGTTCCTTAATCCATTAGCTAGGTCTGAGTAACTGTCAGTTCCCATGCGCTGCAAAGTTCAAACCATTTTCGGTATACCTCTAAGGTGAGGTAAAATTTTGGATTAAGGCTTTTTTGATTGCAGCATAATCTTGATCTACAGTTCTGGGCGATGCTGCAAAAGCGACGTGCCGCCCCCAGGGCTGATTGTGTCCCGGGTTTATTAGGATCCCAAGTGGTGTGGTGCGCCATTAATATCATTTGTTTATGTCACGGTTCTCCTACCTGGGTACAGCCGATTCCCAGGGTTAGGCTCCAATGCAATAAACGTAGTTGAGGTAGGAGATGGAGACTAAATCGAGTCCAGACCTTGATAAAGTTCAACGGCTTTACTTGCATAAACTTTCATTCAGAAAATATTCAGGCTTTCTATTGGTTCCAAAAGGTTTTGACATAACCTGGAAGGCAAACTTGATAGCTCTGCTTTCTCTCTTTCTCTCTCTCTCTCTCTCTCTCTCTCGCTCTCTCGCTCTCTCTCTCTGCTGTGCTAAACTTGGCTTAGGTCTGGTAGCTGGACTTTAGGACTGTTCTGGTATCCCTCGATTGGGGTGCCTTTGGCTGTTGTCCCCCTCCTGACACTCAGTAAGTAAATTAGCAAGGAGTCATGGTGCTCTGCGAGCTACTTCTCTTTTGACACTTCTGCTAGAGGAGGTGGAACTTTCCCCTCGCTGCTAAATCGTTATGTATTCTCAGCTCCACAATTGAGTCTAAACTGGATTAAACTAGAACTGCAATCCCTCATTCTGGTAGGAAGCAAGACTCAACCACGTCTGTCCAAAAGGGGAGAATGTAATGCCAAGTTCCATTCTATCTAAGGATCTCTCTCTCTGCCATATACACACTGCCACCTGCTAGTGAACCAGACATATTACATGTACAAAACAGTTTTATGACATTAATATAAATGCACAGTGTAAATGACCTGGAAATAAACACACAGATGACATTAATGTTAAACCATTAGAGACAGTAGCAGGGTTAAGGAATGGTAATACCACTCTGGGGTATTATATAGAGTTGAGCGAACACTTGGATGTTCGGGTTCGAGAAGTTCGGCCAAACTTCCCGAAAATGTTCTGATTCGGAATCCGAACCCGGCCCGAACTTCATCCCGAACCCCATTGAAGTCAATGGGGACCAGAACTTTTGGGCACTAAAAAGGCTGTAAAATAGTCCAGGAAAGAGCTAGAGGGCTGCAAAAGGCAGCAAAATGTAGTTAAATGCCCTGCAAACAAATGTGGATAGGGAAATGAATTAAAATAAAATTAATTAAAATAAATAAAAATTAAAAAATATCAATTGGAGAGAGGTACCATAGCAGAGAATCAGGCTCCAAGTCACCCACCAATGGAGAAGTCACTTTCTGTTATTTCGGCCCCAGCACCCAGACAGAGGAGAGAGGTCCCACAGCAAGGAATAAGGTGTCCTATCACTCACCACTGGAGAAGGCCACTTTGAGTTATTTAGGCCCCAGCACCCAGACAGAGGAGAGAGATCCCACAGCAAGGAATAAGGTGTCATATCACCCACCACTAGAATTGGCCACTTTCAGTTATTTAGCCCACGGCACCCAGACATAGGAGAGAGGTCGCACGGCAGAGGTTCAGGCTTCATGTGTCCCACCATTGTAACAGGCCACTTTCAGTTATTTAGGCCCCGGCGCCCAGATTGAGGAGAGGTTCATTCAAATTTGGGTTGCACCACAAGATCATGGTAAAGTTAAAAAAATGAGGATTCAATAAAGAAGTGCCCCGGAGTGCAAGAATACATGGTTGAGGGGGAGGCCGTTATAAATGTCTATTCTGCACAAGGGAGGGACAGGTCCTGTGGGATCCATGCCTGGTTCATTTTTATGAACGTCAGCTAGTCCACGTTGGCTGTGGACAGGCGGCTAAGTTGGTCAGTAATGACGTCCTCTGCCGCACTGAATACACGTTCAGACAAAACGCTGGCCGCCGGGCAGGTCAGCACCTCCAAGGCATAAAATGCTAACTCTGGCCACGTGGACAATTTGGAGACCCAGAAGTTGAATGGGGCCGAACCATGAGTCAGTATGTGGAGGGGTGTGCAGACGTAATGTTCAACCATGTTAGTGAAATGCTGCCTCCTACTAACACGTTCCGTATCAGGTGGTGGTGCAGTTAGCTGTGGCGTGGAGACAAAACTTTTTCACATTTCTGCCATGCTAACCCTGCTGTCACGACTGTGACTGATCCAGATAGGTCTGGGAAGAGAAGGTCGCAGCGACTTGCTACTCGCGATAGCTTATGAGTTTGCTTCGTGGTTCAGGGTATGTCATCCGGGTTTTGCCTTGTGAACCTTTTTGTCCTGACTGGGAGTTTGTAGGCATTCTTCTCAGGTGAGTGCTGTCTGCCACTCCCAGCTACTATATTAGTTTCAGTTTCACTTGCAGTCATTGCCAGATATAGTCCTTACTTCCAGTGCTATTCTGACCTTTGACGGAGATCGTTTGACGGTATTGCTGTGGAGCTCTTGTCTGGCGTGGACTGTCGTTGTTGGGATCATCTTCTCTGCTCGTGGCTGGATAAGTCTATCTCTGCTGGAGATTGTTTGTTTGTTTGTTACTGTCTTCCCCTGTTGTTCTCCTAGACATGAGTGATGGTGACTAGTGCTCCCATCTGCCTTTCCCCAGTCTAGTCTTCTTAGAGTGACTCAGGGTTTAGGCATCCTGCTCGCCGCACGGGTTCACACCCCGTCTAGGGTATCAGGGCAGACAGGTGCCAGCGTAGGGTTTGTCAGGGGTGGCCGTTCTATTTCCCATCCGTAGATAAGGGTCCCCCTTCCCCTCCGTCTGGTGCGACACGACTGCTGCTGGGATAGCGGTCGTGACACCTGCCCTCAGAGGAGCTGGCAGTGAAACAGCTGCATTGGCGACCTCTTGCTCCTCCTCTGCCTTCGCCTTGGGCCTCCACCTGTTCCCCTGTGTCATTTGGGAATGCTTTTAGGAGCGCGTCTACCAGCGTGTGCTTGTACTCGCGCATCTTCCTATCATGCTCCAGTGCAGGAAGTAAGGTGGGCACATTGTCTTTGTACCGGGGATCCAGCAGGGTGGCAACCCAGTAGTCCGCACACGTTAAAATGTGGGCAACTCTGCTGTCATTGCGCAGGCACTGCAGCATGTAGTCGCTCATGTGTGCCAGGCTCCCCAGAGGTAAGAACAAGCTGTCCCCTGTGGGAGGCGTATCGTCATCGTCCTCCGTATCCCCCCAGCCACGCACCAGTTTTGGGTCTGAGCTGTGTCGGGTGCCACCCCGCTGTGAACCTACTTCATCCTCATCCTCCTCCACCTCCTCCTCATTTTCCCGTAGTGGGCCCTGGCTGGCAACATTTGTACCTGGCCTCGGCTGTTGCAAAAAACCTCCATCTGAGCCACTTCTAACAGACTGGCCTGAAAGTTCTATAAATGACCCCTCATCCTCCTCCTCCTCCTGGGACACCTCCTCTTCCATCATCGCCCTAAGTGTTTTCTCAAGGAGACATAGAAGTGGTATAGTAATGCTGATAACGGTGTCATCGCCACTGGCCATGTTGGTGAAGTATTCGAAACAGGGCACATAGGTCTCGCATGGAGGCCCAATAATTGGTGGTGAAGTGGTGCTGTTCCGCAGTGCGACTGACTGTGCGTGCTGCAGCTGAAACTCCACTATGGCCTGCTGCTGCTCGCACAGTCTCTCCAGTGTGTGCAAGGTGGAGTTCCACCTGGTGGGCATGTTGCATATGAGGCGGTGAGCGGGAAGGCCGAAGTTCCGCTGTAGCGCAGACAGGCGAGCAGCGGCAGGATGTGAACGCCGAAAGCGCGCACAAACGACCCGCACTTTATGCAGCAGCCCTGACATGTCTGGGTAGTTGTGAATTAACTTCTGCACCACCAAATTCAGCACATGCGCCAGGCAAGGGATGTGCGTCAAACCGGCTAGTCCCAGAGCTGCGACGAGATTTCGCCCATTATCGCACACCACCAGGCCGGGCTTGAGGCCCACCGGCATAAACCACTCGTCCGTCTGTTGTTTAATACCCCGCCAAAACTCCTGCACGGTGTGTGGCCTGTCCCCCAAAAATATGAGTTTCAGAATGGCCTGCTGACGTTTACCCTGGGCTGTGCTGAAGTTGGTGGTGAAGGTGTTTGATGTGACAGACTGTTGGGCTTGGTTTTCAGGCACCACCTGTGCGCTTTCTGCAGAAGACTGGGTGGGAGATAATGTTGTGAACATGCTGGATCCACTGTCGGCCACCCAATTGACTAGCGCCTGTACCTGCTCAGGCCTTACCATCCTTAGAACGGCATTGGGCCCCATGAAATATCTCTGAAAATTCTGGCGGGTACTGGAACCTGAGGTAGTTGGTTCACTAGGACGTGTGGCTGTGGCAGAATGGCCACGCCCTCTTCCAGCACCAGGGGGTCCACTAACACCACCAGGACCGCGTCCGCGTCCCTTACTAGATGTTTTACTCATTGTTACAGTTCACCAAGCACCACAATAAGAAAAAAAAAATTATTTGGCCCAATGTATTGAGTTCAAATTCAGGCCTTTTTTTTACACGCACCTAACACTATCTGCCTATTTTTTTTATGTACCGTATTATCCAGGCACAGTAGTAATCACTGATTTATTGGAATATCAATTGTAGGCCTAGTATTTAGGCCCTGGATGAATGGTATCCTTTTATGGACAGATTTACACTTGAAGATGCACAGTAGCGTGTGAAAAAATATGTAGGATTAAGCCTTCAGCAATTGTATTTTAACACTTTGTGTAATATAACCTTTAACGGACAGAAATACAATGGGAGATGCACTGTAGCGTGTGAAGTTATTAAGGATGACCCTCTCAGCACTTGTATATACACCTTGAGTTTAATATACCCTTTTACGGACAGATTAACACTTGGCCTGCAACAGATGGAACACCAGATTCAGGGTATTGCTATTTTGGCAATTGAATTTCACCCCAGAAAAAAATATACCCTTTTACAGACAGATTTAAACTAGTTCTGCAACAGCTGAAACCACTGATTTATGGTATTGCTATTTTGGCAATTGAATTTCACCCCAGAACAAAATCTATCCTTTGCCGGACAATATTAAACTTGGCCAGCCACAGCTGAAACCACTGATTTATTGTATTGCTATTTTGGCAATTTAATTTCACCCCAGAACAAAATATATCCTTTGCAGGACACTAATAAACTTGGCCAGCCACAGCTGAAACCACTGATTTATGGTATTGCTATATTGGCAATTGAATTTCACCCCAGAAGAAAATATACCCTTTTACGGACAGATCTAAACTAGGCCTGCAACAGCTGGAACACCAGATTTAGGGTATTGCTATTTTGGCAATTGAATTTCACCCCAGAACAAAATATATCCTTTGCCGGACACTATTAAACTTGACCAGCCACAGCTGAAACCACTGATTTATGGTATTGCTATTTTGGCAATTGAATTTCACCCCAGAACAAAATATATCCTGTGCAGGACACTATTTAACTTGGCCAGCCACAGCTGAAACCACTGATTTATGGTATTGCTATTTTGGCAATTGAATTTCACCCCAGAAGAAAATATACCTGTCAGGGATGGAGTACAGATAACAGGAATTGATAAGCAACGACAGACTGGCTTGATCCCAAACCAAGGAAAAAATAGGAGAGCCCTTTAACTCCCTAAGAACTCTCCCTGAATTGCTATGCACATGTATAGGTCCCGGTGGTAGACAAATACATGCCCTCGTACCTATAACTGAGTGACACCTAAATACCCTATGTTAGTGAGGGGACCGACCACCAGCTCCCTGCACAGAATACGGAGGGAGACAGGGTCACCTTGAATCAAGCCAGCGAACCAAACACAAAATAAATGAAATTGCACTTAACTTCAGAGCAATGCAACTACAGCTTCCAGCAGCAGACACTTCATCCAGGAAGTTGTATAAACCGCAGAGAGGAGCATTATGGGAGGGTATATAAAGCATGCCAATAAATCAATTATGAAAGGCACCTGAGGGAGAGAAGGGAACTGAGCAAAGTGAAACCAAAACAAACATCATACAGCAGACAGGGAGGAACCTCTGACCGACCGTCTCCCAGACCCAGTGGTGACAATACCCTTTTACGGACAGATCTAAAATAGGCCTGCAACAGCTGGAACACCAGATTTAGGGTATTGCTATTTTGGCAACTGAATTTCACCCCAGAACAAAATATATGCTTTGCCGGACACTATTAAACTTGGCCAGCCACAGCTGAAACCACTGATTTATGGTATTGCTATTTTGGCAATTGAATTTCACCCCAGAACAAAATATATCCTTTGCAGGACACTAATAAACTTGGCCAGCCACAGCTGAAACCACTGATTTATGGTATTGTTATTTTGGCAATTGAATTTCACCCCAGAAGAAAATATACCCTTTTACGAACAGATCTAAACTAGGCCTGCAACAGCTGGAACACCAGATTTAGAGTATTGTTATTTTTGCTATTGAATTTCACCCCAGAACAAAATATATGCTTTGCCGGACACTATTAAACTTGGCCAGCCACAGCTCAAACCACTGATTTATGGTATTGCTATTTTGGCAATTGAATTTCACCCCAGAACAAAATATATCCTATGCCGGACACTATTAAAGTTGACCAACCACTGCTGGGACACCAGATTTACAGTATTTCTATTTTGGAAACTGAAACTCACCCCAGAACAAAATATATCCTTTGCCGTACACTGTTAAACTTGGCCAGCCACAGCTGAAACCACTGATTCATGGTATTGCTATTTTGGCATTTGAATTTAAGAGATGGCCCGAACTATCCGCCGGCGAACAGTTCCCGGCGAACATAGCTTGTTCGCGTTCGCCGCTGCGGGCGAGCATATGCGATGTTCGGTCCGCCCGCAATACATCATCATTGAGCAAACTTTGACCCTGTGCCTCACAGTCAGCAGACACATTCCAGCTAATCAGCAGCATACCCTCCCTCCCAGACCCTCCCATCTCCTGGACAGCATCCATTTTAGATTCATTCGGAAGCTGCAGTCTTAGTGAGAGGAGGGACAGTGTAGCAGCTGAGAATATAATTGGGAAATCGATAGCTAGGCTAGTGTATTCAGTGTCCACTACAGTCCTGAAAAACTCATCTGATCTCTGCTGTAAGCACAGCGTCCTGATAGCAACCCAAAAAGCCCTTTTTAGGGCTGCTACATAAGTCTGCTTTTTTTTTTTCTTCTCCATATATATATTTCAGTTGCTGGGCCTGCCCGTGTGTGGGGAGCATCAGGCCAACAGACTGTAGTGTGCCCACTGTCAGTGCCCACCACTCATACCGTGTGGCACAGGACTTTGCATAAAAAAAAGGCTTTTAACTTTTACACTTTAGTTTAATTTCAGTTGCTTGCCTGCTGCCAGAGTGTGTTAGGCCGACTTCTACAGACTGTAGTGTGCCCACTGCCAGTGCCCACCACTCATACTGGCTGGCACAGTAGCTTGCCGATAAATAAGGCATTTCATTTTTACACTTTAGTCTAATTTCAGTTGCTTGCCTGCTGCCAGTGTGTGTCAGGCCGACATCCACAAACTGTAGTTTGCCCACTGCCAGTGCCCACCACTCATACCATGTGGCACAGGACTTTGCATCAAAAAAAGGCATTTAATTTTTACACTTTAGTCTAATGTCAGTTGCTTGCCTGTTGCCAGTGTGTGTCAGGCCGACTTCCACAGACTGTAGTGTGCCCACTGCCAGTGCCCACCACTCATACCGGGTGGCACAGTAGCTTGCAGATAAATAAGGCATTTCATTTTTACACTTTAGTCTAATTTCAGCTGCTTGCCTGCTGCCAGTGTGTGTCAGGCCCACTTCCACTGACTGTAGTGTGCCCACTGCCAGTGCCCACCACTCATACCATGTGGCACAGGACTTTGCATAAAAAAAAGGCATTTAATTTTTACACTTTAGTCTCATTTCAGTTGCTTGCCTGCTGCCAGTGTGTGTCAGGCCGACTTCCACTGACTGTAGTGTGCCCACTGCCAGTGCCCACCACTCATACCGGGTGGCACAGGACTTTGCATCAAAAAAAGGCATTTAATTTTTACACTTCAGTCTAATTTCAGTTGCTTGCCTGCTGAAAGTTTGTGTCAGGCCCACTTCCACTGACTGTAGTGTGACCACTGCCAGTGCCCACCACTCAAACCGTGTGGCACAGTAGCATGCCGATAAATAAGGCATTTAATTTTTACACTTTAGTCTAATTTCAGTTGCTTGCCTGCTGCCAGTGTGTCAGGCCGACTTCCACAGACTGTAGTGTGCCCACTGCCAGTGCCCACCACTCATACCGGGTGGCACAGTAGCTTACCTATAAATAAGGCATTTCATTTTTACACTTTAGTCTAATTTCAGTTGCTAGCCTGCTGCCAGTGTGTGTCAGGCCGACTTCCACAGACTGTAGTGTGCTCACTGCCAGTGCCCACCACTCATACTAGGTGGCACAGTAGCTTGCCGATAAATAAGGCATTTAATTTTTACACTTTAGTCTAATTTCAGTTGCTTGCCTGCTGCCAGTGTGTGTCAGGCTGACTTCCACTGACTGTATTGTGCCCACTGCCAGTGCCCACCACTCATACTAGGTGGCACAGTAGCTTGCCGATAAATAAGGCATTTCATTTTTACACTTTAGTCTAATTTCAGTTGCTTGCCTGCTGCCAGTGTGTGTCAGCCCGACTTCTTCAGACTGTAGTGTGCCCACTCCCAGTGCCCACCACTCATACCGGGTGGCACAGTAGCTTCCCGATAAATATGGCATTTAATTTTTACACTTTAGTCTAATTTCAGTTGCTTGCCTGCTGCCAGTGTGTGTCAGGCCGACTTCTTCAGACTGTAGTGTGCCCACTCCCAGTGCCCACCACTCATACCGGGTGGCACAGTAGCTTCCCGATAAATAAGGCATTTAATGTTTACACTTTAGTCTAATTTCAGTTGCTTGCCTACTGCCATTGTGTGTCAGGCCGACTTCCACAGACTGTAATGTGCCCACTGCCTGTGCCCACCACTCATACCGCAGTGCCCCAATTTGGGAGTAAGAGGACCGACCAAGCTGCTTTTTCCATCTCCCGGTTCCTAAAATCAATTCAGTTTAGTGTATGAGAGTTTGGTCTGTCACTGTGAAGACAGTTGAAGGTACCCGGCCTAATTTTTTTTTTTTCACAAAAGGCAATCCCTGATATGGGACGTAACAGGGATTAAACTGATATGAGTGGTGTCTTAACTAGTACTATTCTCATCAGTTTAATCCCTGTTATGTCCCCAATCTGGGGTCCATTTATTGAATTGATTTTTCGAATGGGGAGATGGTTAAAAAAAACGTTTGCTCCTTCCCCTTTGTTTTAATCCACGGTCACTGCGTCTGTGCCATGCAATTTACTGTCACACCCGATATGAGTGGTGTCTTAACTAGTACTATTCCTATCGGGTGTGACAGTAAATTGCACAGCGCAGACGCAGTGACTGTGGATTAAAACAAAGGGGAGGGAGCCAGCGTTTTTTAACCATCTCCCATTTTGAAAAATCAATTCAATAAATGGACCCCGAATTAGTGACGTAACAGGGATTAAACTGATGAGAATAGTACTACAGAAAATACCACTCATATTGGGTGTGACAGTAAATTGCACAGCGCAGACGCAGTGACTGTGGATTAAAACAAAGGGGAGGGAGCCAGCGTTTTTTTAACCATCTCCCATTTCTAAAAATCAATTCAATAAATGGACTCCAGATTGGGGACGTAACAGTGATTAAACTGATGAGAATAGTACTACAGAAAATACCACTCATATCGGGTGTGACAGTTAATTGCACGGCGCAGACGCAGTGACCGTGGATTAAAACAAAGGGAAGGGAGCCAGCGTTTTTTTAACCATCTCCCCATTCGAAAAATCAAATGAGGATAGGGAAATAACTTAAAATAAAATAAATAAAAATTAAAAAATATTAACCTGCAACTCGGAGGAGGAGGCAGATGTAGAGTTGGAGGTTGAGGAGGTGGTGAATGTGGTGTAGGTGGAAGTGGCGATGGAGTAGGAGGAGGTAGCCAATAATGTTTTTTTTTTTTATTATTAAATTGGGGTAGCCCCAAAATAATGGGGGAAATAAAAAAAGAAAACAAAGAATAAGTGCACTTGAGTACAAGAATGTATGGTTAAGACCGGTATAAATGTCTATTCTGCACAAGGTACAGACAAGTCTTGTGGAATCCAAGCTTGGTTCATTTTAATGAACGTGATCTTGTCCACGTTGGCTGTGTACAGGTGACTGCGTTTGTCTGTAATGATGCCCCCTGCCGTGCTAAATACCCATTCAGACAATACACTGGCTGCAGGGCAGGCCAGCACCTCCAAGGCATAAAGGGCAAGCTCAGGCCATGTTAACAATTTGGAGACCCAGAAGTTGAATGGGGCAGAACCATCAGTCAGTACGTGTAGGCATGTGCACATGTACTGTTCCACCATGTTGTTCAAATGCTGCCTCCTGCTAAGATGTTCTATATCAGCTGGTGGTCCCGATTGCTGTGGCGTGGTTACAAAGCTTTTCTACATGTCGGCCATGCTATCTCTACCTTCTAAGGTGCTGGCCGTGACCCAGCTGTGTTGGCGACCTCTTCTTCCTCCTCCTCCTCCTCCTCCTCCACTGCCTTTGCCTTGTGCTTCCACTTGTCCCCCGGTGTCAGTTGGGAATGCCCTCAGGAGCGTGTCTACAAGCGGTCGCTCATAATCGGACATCTTCCTATCATGCTCCAGTGAGGTAATTAAGTACAGCATGTTGTCTTTGTAACGGGTATTCAGCAGGGTGGCAACTCAGTAGTCAGCACAAGTTAAAATGTGGGCAACTCTGCTGTTATTGCGCAGGCACTGCAGCATGTAGTCGCTCATGTGTGCCAGGCTGCCCAGAGGTAAGGATAAGCTGTCCTCTGTGGGTGGTGTATCGTCTGTGTCCTCCGTATCCCCCCAGCCACGTTCCAGTGATGGCCATGAGCTGCATTGGGTGACACCCTGCTGTGAACCCGGTTCCTCCTCCTCCTCCTCTAACTCATCCTCCTCCTCCTTGTGCTCCAGAACTGTGCCCTGGCTGGCCAAATGTGTACCTGGCATCTGCTAGTGCAGGAACCCACCCTCTGAGCCACTTCTGAATGACTGGCCTGAAACCCTTTGAAATACCGCCTCTTCCTCCTCCTCTTCCTCCTGTGCCACATCCTCTTCCATCATCACCCTAAGTGTTTTTTCAAGGAGACATAGAAGTGGTATTGTAACGCTAAAAACGGCATCATCACCACTGGTCATGTAGGTTGAGTAGTTGAATCACCGCAACAAGGCACATAGGTCTCGCATGGAGGCCCACTCATTAGTGGTGAAGTGGTGCTGTTCCGCAGAGCGACTGACCCGTGCGTGCTGCAGTTGAAACTCCACTATTGCCTGCTGCTGCTCGCACAGTCTCTCCAGTATATGCAAGTTGGAGTTCCACCTGGTGGGCACGTCGCATATGAGTGCGGTGAGCTGGAAGGCCGAATTTACATTGCAGAGCAGACAGGAGAGTAGCAGCAAGGTGAGAACACCAAAAGTGCGCACAGACGGAGCACACTATCTGCAGCAGCTATGACATGTCTGGGTAGTTTTTAAGGAATTTATGTACCACCAAATTCAGCACATGCGCCAGGCAAAGGATGTGCGTCAAACTGGCTAGTTCCATTGCTGCTACGAGATTTCGCCCATTATCGCACACCACCAGGACAGGCTTGAGGCTCACTGAAGGCAACCAGTCATCGGTCTGTTCTTCTATGACCCTGCAAAGCTCCTGTGTAGTGTTAGAAGAGGAGGAGGAGGAGGAGGCGGAGTAAGAGGAGGAGGCAACAGGAGGCAAAGAATAATGCCCTGCGATCCTCGGTGGTGGAAAGACATGTGCCAAACAGTTATCCGCCTTGGGCCCAGCCGCCACTACTTTTACCCAGTGTGCAGTTCGGGAGATATAGCGTCCCTGCCCATGCTTACTGGTCCATGTATCTGTGGTTATGTGGACCTTGCCACAAATGGCATTGTGCAGTGCACACTTGATTTTTTTCTCCACTTGGTTGTGCAGGGAAGGGACAGCTCGCCTGGAAAAGTAGTGGCAGCTAGGAACGATGTACTGTGGGACAGCCACCGCCATCAGCTGTTTAAAACAGTCCGTCTCCACCAGATGGAATGACAACATTTAAAAGGCCATTAATTTCGAAATGCTGGCATTCAGGGTAGGGATCGAGGGTGGGTAGGTGGGTATTTCCTTTCTCTCTCCAGTGTTTGGGAGATGGAGAGCTGAACACTTGTGTGTGACATGGTGGAGATGATTGGTAATGGAGACGGAGGTGGTGGTGTTTGTGATACATTCTCTGTTTACTAGGTGCCACTGTGACTCCAGAGGTTGAGGAAGAGGCAAAGACAGCAGCAGAAGAGGAAGCAGGAGGAGCCTGAGACCTTTCTTGATTTTTAAGGTGTTTATTTCACTGCAGTTCATGCGTTGCATGTAGATGCCTGGTCATGCAGATTGTGATCAGGTTTTGAATGTTTATCCCTCGCTTTAGGCTCTGATGGCACAACATGAAAACAACTCGTGTCTTGTCGTCCGGACATTGTCTGAAGCACTGCCACACCAATGAATTCCTTGGAGCTGGCTTTGGTGTGCTAGGTCCCTGGGTGTGGTGCAGGGATACTATCTCGGGGTCGGCTGCTCTGCTTTTGCACCCTGCTCACTGCTGTTGCCTCTTTGCGAGGAGGTGGGCCTCTTCCTCAGACTGCACACATCACTAGCATGACTTTGAGTCCAGTTGGGGTCTAGGACCTCATCTTCTCCACATCATCTTCCATCCATTCTTGACCCCTGCCCACCTCATTGGTCTGCACACTACAGAAAGCTGCAGCAGTTCGTGCCTGTGTTTCGTCATCATCAGAGACGTGCTGCGATTGTATTCCCATTTCCTCATCCTGCAACATAAGTGGTTGGACACCAGTGCATTCAATGTCTTCCACTTCTGGGGCAGGGCTATGTTGATAGCCCGGGGAAACCCTGCCAGCAGAGTCATCAAAAAGCATAACAGTTTGCTGCATGACTTGGAGCTCAGACTGCTTGCCTGATTCGCAAGGGGGTGAGTGGAAAGACTGATGGGCATGGGCTGCAAGTGCCAACTCTGAGCTTTCTGCAGAGGAATGGGTGGGAGATAATGTGAAGAAATTGGAGCCACTGTCAGCCACCCAATCTACTATCACCTGTACTTGTTCTGGCCTCACCATCCGTAGAGCGGCATTAGGGCTAGCAAATAATGCTGCAGGTTCTGTCGCCTATTCACACCTGAGGATTGTGTTTCACTTGGAGGTGTAGCTGGCGCAGAACAGCCACGTCCTCTCCCAGCAACAGGAGCTCCACCAACACCACCACGACTATATCCATGACCCTTATTTGATATACAGTAAGGCAGTGCCCATGTCATAAACAGTGAAACGGAGCAATTCAAAACAATTGGTTCACTATCACCAAAAATTTGATTTTTCCAACCAACAATGTAACAGCAGAAGTTATCTTTTTAATGTGACTGTCAGAAATGCAGCGTAGGCCCTAAATGTGCAATCTAGCACAAAACAGTGTTTTATATAAAAAAAAAAATTAATACAGTAGTTAACCATTGTATTGTAATATCAAGAGTGCAGACTAGGCCACAAATGTGCAATCTAGCACAAAAACAGTGTATTTAGCAAACAACAATAGAGATGCACTATTTAACTGTTTTATTGGAATACCACAACTGCAGACCAGGCCACAAATGTGCAATCTAGCACAAAAACAGTGTTTTTTAAACAACTATGTAAATGCAGTAGTTTATGGTTTTATTTGAATTAGAGCTGAGCGAACACCTGTAATTTCAGGTTTGCCGGGTTCTGCCGAACTTCACCACAAAGTTCGAGTTTGGGACCCGAACTTGACCCAGAACCGCTTTGGGGCACTAAAATTGTTCTAAAAAAGTCCTAGAAAGGGCTAGAGGGCTGGAAATTAAAGCAAAATGGGTGTAAGAGTAAGACAAGTGCCCTGCAAACAAAGTTGGATAGGGAAATAACTTAAAATAATATAAAATACATAAAAACAAAAAATAAACGTTCTAAACCTAAGCACAAGTGAATGAAAGTGGCACCTGCCACCCCGCAAACAGAGAATGTGGCAGCAACGCCACCACATCTTTCACCGTCACCAACCATCTCCACACTATCCCATGGAAGCGTTCAGCTGTCCATCTCCTAATTAGAAAAAGAAATAGAAAGAGGAAGTAACCCCCTAACCACCCGCGATCCCTGGCCCTGAATGACAGGATTTCAAAATTCCTGGTCCTTTGAAATGCTGTCATTTTGTCTGGTGTAGATGGATGGAGACTTTTAAAAAACTTATGACGGTGGCTGTCCCACAGTACGTGGTTAAAAGCGAGCCATCCCTTCCCTGCACATGCAAGTCGCAAGGTCCACATAAGGGAAGTTATATATCCCTAACAGCACACTGGGTAAATATAGTAAGGGCTGGGTCAGAGGCGGATAGAAGTTTGGCGCATATCCTTCCGCTCCGAGGATTGGAGGGCATTTTTATTTGCCTCCTGTTGCCTCCTCCTCCTACTCCGCTTCCTCCTCCTCTAGGGGGTCATGGAGCGTCCCCGTCATCAGGCATCTATTTGCCCCGCTAAAGGATTATTTTAAAAGTGTAAAGAAACCACAAGGGGCCCCCACGCTGTAAATTTAACATGGAGACAACATCAAGATTTTACAGCATATAACTACAGTTACCAACGATGTAAACGCCGCAGAATTTACAGAATATTATTCCCAATGAGGTATGCAGTGCAGTGGCACTTTGAAAGAAAGAAGGGGTACAGATCACCTAACATTCTGAAGGCCACCTAATTTACTGAATATATTTCCAAGTCAGGTATGCAGTGCAGGGTATTTTATGCACCAAGAATATAACAGAGCAGGGGTTTATATATGGCAAAACTGGCAAAATGTCAGCCACCCATGTAACAGATGATTCTTTGAAATTTACCGCCCTGTGATTTATGCAGAGCAGGGGTTTGTATATGGTAAAACTGGCAAATTGTCACCCACCAATGAAACAGATGATTTTTAGAGATTTACCTCCCTGTCACCTATGCAGAGCAGGGGTTTGTATACAGCAAAACTGGCAAAAGAACAGCGTTTTTTTAGCATTGTATGAAAAAGTATAAACGTGTATAAAAGTCCTCTGTGGCACAACAGTACGGGTTTATTCCACCAACTACAGAAATGCACTATTTCACCGCAAGATTTTAAAATTGGTTTTTCAGCGGTGTATGCAAACGTGCTCTGTGGTATGACTACGGTTTATTCCACCATCTACAGAAATGCACTATGTCACTGCAAAATTTTAAAATAGGTTTTTCAGCGGTGTATGCAAACATGCTCTTTGGTACGACAGTACGGGTTTATTCCCCCAACTACAGAAATGCACTATGTCACCCCAAAATTATAAAATAGGTAGCGTAGGGGGACTTGACCTGCCAGAAAAAAGCAATTTTTCCACCACTGAGCTACCAAAAAATAATTAGACTGATGTCCCTGGCATATGCAGGTCATATGCAGTTCCAAGGACACTGCAGTTGCTAAAATGACCGTTGACCCCCACCTCAGTAACAGATGGATTCAAAATTACAGTAAAATTTACAGTTCGGGTTCGCTCAACTCTAATTGGAATATCAAAAGTGCAGAATAGGCTACAAATGTGCAATCTAGCACAAATACTGTGTTTTTTGCAAACAACTATGTAAATGCAGTAGCTAACCGTTTTATTGGAATATCAGAAGAGCAGTTTAGGCCACAAATGTGCAAACTAGCACAAAACCAGTGTTTTTTTGCAAACAACTATGTAAATGCAGTAGTTTACGGTTTTATTGGAATATCAAAAGTGCAGACTAGGCCACAAATGTGCAATGTAGCACAAAACCAGTGTTTTTTGCAACCAACTATAGAAATGCAGTATTTCACTGGTAAATTATAAAATAGGTAATGCAGCGTTGTACACAAAAGTACTCTGTGGCACTACAATAGGGGATTTGGCAACCAAATATAGAATTGCAGTATGTCACTGGTAAATTATAAAACAGGTAAAGCAGAGTTGTAAGCAAAAGTGCTATCTAGCACAAAAATGGTGCTTTTTTACAGCAGCGAGGTAACTGCAGTCTGTTACGGTTTTATTGGACTGTCAGATATGGAGTGCCTGTGACAGACACAAATGTGTGACAGTGTGTGATAATTTTCAATTTCAGGTATGTACTGCAGGCTGTAGGGGAACTTGACCTGGCAGAAAAAGAAAATTTTTCCTCCACTGAGCTACCAGAAAATAATTTGACTAATGTCCTTGGCACACATGCAGGTCACATGCAGTTCCAAGGACACTGCAGTTGCTAAAATGGCTGCTGACCCCCACCTCACTAACAGATGGATTAAAACTTATTTTGGAGTATCACTGGGCTCAGGGCTGGGTACAAATATGTAGCATAGCACCCTCAATAATTGCTGTAGTTTAAATATTTAACACCACCAAGTTCAACGGAATTCTTCCCTAATCTCTCCCTCACAGCAGCAGCATCCTATCCCTACACTGAGAAGAGCAGAGTGATGGGTGGTGCTTCGTGACTCCAGCTTAAATAGAGGTTGGGTCACATGATGCACTGTCCAGGCATGGTTGTGATGGCTTCTTAGGGCAAAGTAGTGAAAAGCTTGATGATTGGCTGCCCTGCAGCCTTTCAAAAAGCGCCAAGAAATCGCCAAGCAACAAACCCGAACTTTTACGGAAATGTTCGAGTTCGGGTCCGGGTACGAAAAATTGTAAGGTTCGGTGTGAACCCAAACTTTACAGTTCGGGTTTGCTCAACTCTACTGAGTTCACACTTCAGTTATTTGATCAGTTATTGTGACCCAAAATCCATAGCGAAGCCTACATAGAGATAAAGTATATTGGAAAGATATTCACCTGTTCTGTATGTTTGACCTGCCCCTGGTTTTGGCTCACAATAACTGATGGAAAAACTGCTAATGTCTATAAAGCACTGCAGAATATAGTAGCTCTATATAAGTGCATAAAATATATAAATAAATAACTGACCAAATAACTGAAGTGTGAACTCAGCTTTAAGTAACACAGATGGGGTTGTGAACAGACAATTAATATTGACACTTTTACCTATGACAGTATATATTTCCTCTGTTACCGCTGTGCTGAACTCTCCCTCTTATCTGGTATCTTGTATGGGGCCTCCTTCATCTGGGCTACATACCACTGTTAGCAGGCGCAGTGCCGGGTGGGCTTCTGACCACTCTTTGATAGGCTCTAGGGTCTCAGTAACAACTCTTACCACCCCTGGGTTAGCACTTGACTCTGGCTGCAGATTCCCTGCTGTGCTCTGCATCAGGCTTATAGGCAAGGGCTGCACTAAACTACTTTTCTAGACTCTAGCTAGGACCAAAACTCAGGTTCAACTCTCCGAATAACCCTGAACAGGCTAGACACCCCTCCCTTTGGAAGATCTGGACGAGCCCACTCCTCCAAGGAGGGGGAGAGAATGGTTAGTTCCATTCTACCTATAGCTCACTGTGAGATACAAAGCCACCTGCTGGTAAACCAGGCACAGTGCATAAAATACAATAATTAACACATAGCAAATTCTGAACAGATCTGGAAACAAAAGACCTAGTGATGTCACACATTGGTTAGGCATTACAGATAGTAGCAGGTTGTAGGAATGGTAGTGCCCGCTCTGGTGTACTATATTTGTATTTAACCCTTTATTTAGGAAATATACTTTTTTATGTAAGATAAAATGTTATCAGTCATCGGGCAGATACCATAGACTGTTAGTAATCAAGAATATTAATGTTTTAAACTCTGTTCTGCCACATCCCAATGCAAGTCATAGGAATGTAGTGAAGTCATTACAATGTTCTCTGAACCCTGTGGAGAAGTCATGTGCTTTGTGACAAGGTACAGTATGCCATTCTGATTTAAATAACCAATAAGGTATGGGCAGACTGCAAAAAAAATACAGGGTGATAACTGTTGAAATAGAAAGTCTAATTATGGCAATTGACTGCCAGAGCAGGAAGAAATTGCTCTTTAACCTCTTGCCGACCGCCTCACGCAGGATTGCGTCCTGCGGGCGGTCGGTCTGTTCCTCCTTGACGCGCCCGCGCGTCATCTCGCGAGAGGCGAGATTTCCTGTGAACGCGCTCGCGCGCGTGCGCGCGTTCACAGGATCACGTCGGGGACAAGGTAAGCTACAGCCTGCCAGCGCTGATCGTGCGCTGGCAGGCTGTAGAAGTAAAAATGGCATATCAGACGCTGTTTTGTTAACAGCGTCTGATATGCTTGCTGATCGTTCCTTTGGTGGTCCCATTTGCTTGGGACCACCAAAGAAACTTTATAAGTGCACCAAAACACCACACAGACCCCCCCACCCATCCACCCCACCCCCACCCCGTCACTGATTAACCCCTGATTAACCCCTGATTAACCCCGATCACCCCATGTCACCCCCTGACACTAATTACTCCACTGTAAGGCTCATTCAGACGTCCGTATGTGTTTTGCGGATCCATGGATCCACGGATCCGCAAAACACGGACACCAGCAATGTGCTTTCCGCATTTTGCGGATCCGCACATTGCCAGAACTATATAGAAAATGCCTTTTCTTGTCCGCAGTGCGAACAAGAATAGGACATGCTCTATCTTTGCGGAGCTGTGGCCGGATGCTTGGGGGCCGAAACCGGAAGTTTGCGGCCGCAGCTCCGCAAATGCTGATGCGGCGGCGCATAGTGTGCTCTCCGCATCACCGCCAGCCCCATTCACACTGAATGGGTCGCATCTATTCCGCAGAATTGCGGAATAGATCGCGGACATTTTTACGGACGTGTGAATGGGGCCTTACAACTTTTTTTTGCACATTTTTGGCAGAGATTTATTCATCCACATTGATCGATGCGAATGAGGAAATCTGTGCCATTTTGTTTTTTGCACATTTTTGGGCAGAGATTTTTCATCCACATTGATTGATGCGAATGAAAAAATCTGTGCCGTTCATTTTTTCTTTTCAGCGCAGAGGCTGAGCGGGAAAAAAAATCTCATTACCCGTCTGCTCAATATAAGGAGAATCGCAGAAACTCCTAATGCTGGCCATACGTGTAATGATTGCGGAGACCCTCAAATGCCAGAGCAGTACAAAAACCTCACATGTGACCCCATTTTAGAAAAAGACACCCCAAGGTATTCCGTGAGGGGTATGGCGAGTTCATGCAAAATTTTATTTTTTGTCACAAGTTAGTGAAATATGAGACTGTAAAAAAAAAATAATAATCAATTTCCGCTAACTTGTGCCAAATTTTTTTTTCTCTGTGAACTCGCCATGCCCCTCACAGAATACCTTGGGGTGTCTTCTTTCCACAATGGGGTCACATGTGGGGTATTTATACTGCTCTGGCATTTTAGGGGTCCTAAAGTGTGAGAATCCAAATGCGTAAAAATGGCCTGTGAAATCTTAAAGGTACTCATTGGTTTTAGGGCCCCTTTGCGCATCTTGGCTGCAAAAAAGTGTCACTCATGTGGTATCGCCGTACTCAGGAGAAAGGGGCAATGTGTTTTGGGGTGTATTTTTACATTTACCCATACTGTGTGTGAGAAATATCACTGTAAATGACAACTTTTTACATTTTTTTATTCAAAGTTGTCAATTTACAGAGATATTTCTCACACAAGTATGGGTATATGTAAAAATACACCCCAAAGCACATTGCCCGACTTCTCCTGAGTAAGGCGATACCACATGAGTGACACTTTGCAGCCAAGATGCAAAGGAGCCCTAAACCAATGAGTACCTTTAGGAGGGCATTTTTACGCATTTTCTTCTCACGCTTTGGGGCCCCTAAAATGCCAGGGCAGTATAAATACCCCACATGTGACCCCATTTTGGAAGAAGACACCCCAAGGTATTCGCTGAGGGGCATGGTGAGTCCATGAACAATTTAACTTTTGTCAAAAGTTAGCAGAAAGGTAGACTTTATGAGAAAAACAATAAAAATCAATTTCCGCTAACTTGTGCCAAAAGAAAAATCTTCTATGAACTCGCCATGCCCCTCACAGAATACCTTGGGGTGTCTTCTTTCCAAAATGGGGTCACATGTGGGGTATTTATACTGCCCTGGCATTTTAGGGGCCCTAAAGCGTGAGAAGAAAATGCGTAAAAATGCCCTCCTAAAAGGTACTCATTGGTTTTAGGGCCCCTTTGCGCATCTTGGCTGCAAAAAGTGGCACACATGTGGTATCGCCGTACTCAGGAGAAGTCGGGCAATGTGTTTTGGGGTGTATTTTACATATACCCATACTTTGTGTGAGAAATATCTCTGTAAATTGACAACTTTGAATAAAAAATGTAAAAGTTGTCGTTCACAGCAATATTTCTCACACGCAGCATGGGTATATGTAAAATACACCGCAAACACATTGCCCTACTTCTCCTGAGTTCGGCGATACCACATGAGTGACACTTTTGCAGCCAAGTGCAAAGGGGCCCTAAAACCAATGAGTACCTTAGATTTCACAGGCCATTTTTACGCATTTGGATTCTCACGCTTTAGAGGCCCTAAATGCCAGGGCAGTATAAATACCCACATGTGACCCCATTTTGGAAAGAAGACACCCCAAGGTATTCCGTGAGGGGCATGGCGAGTTCACAGAATTTTTATTTTTGGCACAAGTTAGCGGAAATTGATATATATTTTTTTTATTTTGTTTTTTACAAAGTCTCATATTCCACTAACTTGTGACAAAAATAAAATTTTACATGAACTCGCCATGCCCCTCACGGAATACCTTAGGTGTCTTCTTTCCAAAATGGGGTCACATGTGGGTATTTATACTGTCCTGGCATTTTAGGGGCCCCTAAAGCGTGAGAAGAAGTCTGGAATCCAAATGCGTAAAAATGCCCTGTGAAATCCTAAAGGTACTCATTGGTTTAGGGCCCCTTTGCACCACGCTGCAAAAAGTTCCACACATGTGGTATCACCGTACTCAGGAGAAGTAGCGCAATGTGTTTTGGGGTGTATTTTTATATATACCCATACTGTGTGTGAAAATATCTCTGTAAACGACAACTTTTAAAAATTTTATACAAAGTTGTCAGTTTACAGAGATATTTATCTCACCCAACATGGGTATATGTAAAAATACACCCCAAACACATTGCCCTACTTCTCCTGAGTACGGCGATACCACATAAGTGACACTTTTTGCAGCCTGGGTGCAAAGGGCCCAAATTCCAATGAGTACCTTTAGGTTTTACATGGCGGCTCACAATTTAGCCCGCCCAAAATGCCAGAACAGTACAAACACCCCACAAATGACCCCATTTTGGAAGTAGACACCCCAAGGTATTCACTGAGGGCATAGTGAGTCCGTCTGAGATTTCTTTTTTTTGCCAGAAGTTAGCAGAAATTGAAACTTTTTTTTTTTTCTCAGAAAGTGTCATTTTCCGCTAACTTGTGAAAAAAATGAAATGATACATGAACTCACCATGCCCCTCCGCGAATACTTTGGGGTGTCTTCTTTCTAAAATGGTGTCAGTTGGGGGTATTTATACTTTCCTGACATTCTAGCCCCTGAAGAAACATGACAGGTGCTCAGAAAGTCAGAGCTGCTTCAAAATGCAGAAATTCACTTTTTGCACCATAGTTTGTAAACGCTATAACTTTTACCCAAACCAATAAATATACACTTATTGGACTTTTTTTATCAAAGACATGTAGAACAATACATTTAGAGAAAAATGTATATAGAAATGTAGTTTTTTTGAAAAATTTTACAACAGAAAGTGAAAAATGTCATTTTTTTGCAAAAATTTCGTTAAATTTGTATTAATGGCAAAAAAAAGTAAAAATGTCAGCAACAATGAAATACCACCAAATGAAAGCTCTATTAGTGAGAAGAAAAGGAGGTAAAATTCATTTGGGTGGTAAGTTGCATGACGGAGCAATAAACGGTGAAAGTAGTGTAGTGCGGAATTGTAAAAAGTGGCCTGGTCATTAAGGGTGTTTAAGCTAGGGGGGCTTAAGTGGTTAAAAGATGATATCCTCAAATGAAGTAGAAATTTGTATAAAAAATACAACCCTTGTCAAATCATTAATAACAAACATTTTCTTTTCCCATAAAAATAGAGCAATTTTTTTTTGCTGCATATATTTGTCCATTTTTTTTGTCTGTTATGGTTCCTCCAGCTTGTGCTGCCTCTGCATTGCAGCAGTGTCCAGTTGCCAGGGGAACAACATCAGCTGTGTGGCCCTCTCTAACATTGGCGTCCCGGGCCAATGAGAAGGGTTGCCGGGCCTTGAGAGACAGGACACTCAGCCTGCAGCTCCTCCCGCCATTCAGGGACACCGATCTGTAGCTTTTCATTGCACACTATATATCCCTTTCTCTGAAACCTCTTAGATGTCACAGTCACTATAGCTGGTTCTCCAATCCCAGCAGCAAGAGCAGGAGCCTGTATGACATTAGACATCTGGACACCCTTAACACTCCACACAAGAACTTTGCCAGTTTATATTTGCTGTGTTGTAAAAAGGTAGTTTTGAGGCCCCTTATTGACTACTGTAAAAATGCAAATTCACTGTCACAAAGGGATAAGGAACCACCCTTCAGTCCTGGATTGTAATTTTCTGTTGCATAGTTATTTGCATTCTTGCTCCAATCATATTAACTGTTGGCTATTATTTGGGCCTTTCTTATGACAAAGTCAGCTTCTTTAAAAAACATAGGGTGTCATTTATTTAAGACCAACATTATAGACGCTGGTCTTAATAAAGTTCTGTACTGGTGGTGGATCCGCAGCAGTTATGTAGAGGCACAGGCCTCTACAAAACTTATGGATCCTCTGCCACTTGTAAATGTAAAATAGCTTACTAGCTGTGGTACATTTGGACCTTTTTCTACCCTGGCCTGTCCTCTTCTCGGCCCACACCATGACCACTTTTTTAGACCAGGTGTGAGTGGTGAGAAGTTTGCAGATTGGGGCACAAAGGACCTTTTGCGCGCCGCAATCTGCACCAGAAATACTCCTAATTTAGCCATATTTCTGTTTAATAAATGACTCCCATAATCCACAAATTGAGATATTTCCTGGATTTTCAATCTAATCCACCTGGAATAAAAAATCATTCCATGATCTAATTGACAAAGAAAACATTCCAATTATTTTGCTGTGTTTAGACCTCAACAACTGACCTCAATGAATTCTGACTGATTCCATTGACATGTAAGTTTCTGCTATGATGTTTTTTTTTTTTTTTGTGAAAACAGCAGCCTTGAAGAGTATGCTATGCTTGCTGTGAAAAGTAGCAAATCTCAACTAAACAGAAAATGTAACAGTAATAATAGTAATTATAATAATACTGGTAATGTTAAAAAGAAGCACCCTGATGTTTAATCTAGATAAAACATGCTTATTGATGGAAAGCTATCTATGCACTGTAAATAAACTATATAAAAACCTAAATTTGTGGGAGATATCTGTAAGTAGTAAATAATAAACAGGTTTAATTAATGTACATCTTTCTGAAAATGAATGTTTGTCAGGATAATTGGGACATTAGTGACAGTGTTCAAATTATTTTTCTGTTAACATAGTTATTAAGATGAAAAGGACAGGATAATGAGGATGATCTTAGCAATGATAATAAAAGCCCTCTTAAACCCAGCAATCACATGAGCATATATCTAGGTGCCCTACACGCTGATGATGAAGATCAACGTAATAGCAAATATAGATAAATCAGTTATAAAAATGGAAGTCATGAACTGACCAATGAAGAGTAAATTCTTTTTAAAAATATTGCTCTATTTTTTACATATGAAACATATAAGATTGACAGCAGAAAAAGAATACACGGTCCATATAGCCTGCTTTTATATTATTACTTACCTTAGGATAGACATATGTTTATTCCAGGAATGTTTAAATTCACTTAATGTAGATTTCCCAACCACCTCTGCTGGTAATTTGTTCTAAGCCTCAACTACTCATTTGGTGTAAAAATATTTCCTAACATTGGTTCTGATATGAAGCTAAAGAGTCAGGATAAGAAGTATGATATATCTAATGACTAAAAACATATATCTAGAAAACTATACACTCACTTTATATTTGTAAAAAAATTCACATACTGTAGGATGTTAAAATGTCATAAAATAATTTTAAAGTGTCCAATTAACAGAAATAGTGTAAGTTAAAATAGCGTTCTAATATTTAGTATACCTATAAAAAAAATATGGGGACATATTTCTGAAGACCGACTCCCTGATTCACTATCTAAAGGAACTGCCCGATGGGTGCACAGACCCCTCCCCCAGCCTCTGCGCCCAGGGAACATGCCCCGGATGCCCCTTTCCCCCTGCTATGCCCCTGTTTTTACTGAGAAGAGGCTCCTTTATGGCCCCTCTGCAGTGATTGTTGACCTTCTGGAAGTTTCTCCCATCTGCTCTCAGGTGTTTTGGAGCTCAGCCAGAGAGACGATTAGGTTCCCTTTAACCAATTACTTAGACTAGGAAGAGTCCTGATTGTTCCAAGCATCTTCCATTTAAGAATTATGGAGGCCATTGTGCTCTTGGAGACTTTCAGTGCCGAGGTGTTACGGGCTTCATATTGTAACACCTCAGTAGTTTTAAAAGCTGATCACCTCCATGCACCTTTGATGCTGTAGATAATGCAAAAGGAGCCTCGACCATTTATTGAGTGCATATACTGTACATTCCTTTTAGTAGGCCAACATTTCTATGTTAAAAACCTTTTTTTAATTTGGTCTTATATACTATTCAAATTTTCTGAGATACTGATTTTAAGCTTTTTATAAGCTGTAAGCCCTCATCCTCAACATTAAAATAAATAAATGCTTGAAATAGATCACATGTGTGTAACTGTTGGAATAATGCTTATTGTTTGTGTATTGCAACTACTTAATTATGTGATTGCCTGTTTCCAGACACAGTATTATGTTGTCAATAAAGTACTACTAAAAAGAAAAGGCAGGATCGGCAGAGATTTGCACAGAGAAAGAGAGCTCAGAGAGAAGAAAGCCAGAAGCAGTTATGATGAGATTCTGATCACACTGAAAGTTATATTCCTATGTTGTGTTGTTATTTCTGAATAAAAACCTGTTGTTCATTGTGCTACGCCTGATGAAGACCTGATTAATCTACTGCCAACAGGTTATAAGCCCAGGAGCACACAGCATACAGAAGGACAACAGTGAACAAAGAAAAACAAGGATGGCCACCAAAAGCAGCTCATTGAAACTTACAGTGCCATTCCTGAATAACAATAGAAGCTATGTGGAAATTCACAAAGTAATCTAAACCAGAGCCACTACAAGAGGATCGGCTGGAGAAGGATCAGAAAGCACAGACTACTATCTCCCTCCGTATAGATGATGAGATTGTGCACATGTGTTAAGGCCAGTTTATTGGCCTGTATTTGTGGGAGGGGCGATGATGACTATATCAGGCCGGGCGTCCCCTCCCACAGTGAACGTCATTTCCAACGTACCCACCCTACCCACCCTTACTTTCACTATCTCACACTAGGGGATGCCCCCCTTCAGGCGTCCCTTCAGTGTCGCGGTTCCGGCATAATTCTAACCACTTTTAGGTATCCAGTAGGTAGGGGTCATTCCTTCATGTTTTGCCCCGACCACAAGTGTTAAGGCCGGTTTATTGGCCTGTATTTGTGGGAGGGGCGATGATGACTATATCTGGCCGGGCGTCCCCTCCCACAGTGAACGTCGTTTCCAACGTACCCACCCTACCCACCCTTACTTTCACTATCTCACACCAGGGGATGCCCCCCTTCAGGCGTCCCTTCAGTGTCGCCGTTCCGGCATAATTCTAACCACTTTTAGGTATCCAGTAGGTAGGGGTCATTCCTTCATGTTTAGCCCCGACCACAAATGTAAATGTAAAAATGCAAAAGATGTGGGAGAAGCTACAAAAAGGGAATGAAAGAATAAATCTCAGCAACAAGCTCTATTTAATTAGAAAACTGTACCAGTTTAAGTTAAACAAGGGCCAGAATATGCAAGACTATAAAAAAAAAAAAAAAAAAATTGTAGAGTGCTTGCAAGGTATTGGAGAAGAAAAAATAAGATTTAAATGCCGCTGTTACTAAGCTGTCTTCCAGAAAGTTATAACACTCTTGTGACCGCAAGAGAAAATCAGAATATACATTGAAGACACAGGATCGAGTCAAGCAAAGCTCATTGAAAGGAGACTAGTGTTGATCGGGTGCTCTGGTGTTTGAGTAGAACAATTTAGGATGCTTGGGTGCTCTACAGAGCAATGGAAGTCAATGATAGTACCAAAGCATTAAACCAGGCACCCCCTACTCTGAAGAGAGGAGGGTTTCTGGTTCACAGGAAAAGGTCATACATTGATGGAAACACCACTGAAATGGTTCGGGAACAGCATGGGAAGGATGCCTGAATGCATCTTGGACTCCCAGGTAGCTGCTGGGAACGATGTTGTCCGAGTAGTATGCAACTTTTACAGACTGACAATAATATGCTCAAAATCGAAGGTAAAATCGATTTTAGAGGAAAAATTGTTGGGCCTGTTGCAGATCTGACCATCTAAAACATAAAGGATGAGGGTCTGCTGCTGAGCTGACCCTCTAAAACATTAGGGACGAGTTCCTGCTGCTGATCTGACCATCTAAAACATTATGGGTGAGGGCCTGCTGGTGACCATTTAAAACATTAGGGGTGAGCGTCTGCTGCTGAGCTGATCTTCTAAAACATTAGGGGTGAGGGCCTGCTGTTGACCCTCTAAAACATTAGGGGTGAGGGTCTTCTGCAGAGCTGACCCTCTAAAATATTAGGAGTGAGAGCAGCCTAATAAGCATGTTGATATGATGGAGGAGGAAGAGAAAAGGAAGATTGAACCATATACCCTTTTTTGAGGTGGAAGGGGTGTATCGGAATACAGTGTATTCAATACACTATAAAAGCCACATATAATGTACCTTTTTTTAAGCCGCTTTCCTCTGGTGGAGTAGGGAAGACAGGGGCAATCTAGGCCTTGTTCTTTTTGATAAGAGTTAACCTGTCAGCATTTTCAGTTGACAGGCGGATTCGCTTATCAGTTGTTATGCCCCCAGCAGCACTAAAAACCGCTCTGACAAATGCTGGCGGCAGGGCAGGCCAGCACATCCAAGGCGTAGAGCGCCACATATCCAGCTTGGACACCCAATAGTTGTAAAGCACAGAGGGATCACTGAGGATGCTGACACGGTCTGCTACATACTCATTCACCATCTTCCAAAACCTTTCCCTCCTTGTGACAGTAGGCAGCATATTAAGGTGAGGGTGCTGGCGGGGTGTCATGAATCTGTCCCAGGACTTGAAGAGTGTTGCCCTGCCTCTGTTGGAACTGCTGTGTGTTCCCCTCATTTCACCTCCTCGGTTGCAGAAGGAACTACATACTCTGCCGCCAGAATTGTCAGCTGGAAATTATTGGAGCAATTTTTCCACAAGGACCTTCTGATATTGCACCATTTTGCTAGTCCTCTCCACCATAGGAGTGAGAAATGAGAAGTTCTCTTTGTAGCGGGGGTCAAGAAGGGTGAACAACCAGTAATCGGTGTTTGCCAAAATGTGTATAACGCGAGGGTCAAGGGAAAGGCAGGATAAAATAAAGTCAGCAATGTGTGCCAGAGTCCCAACATACAAGACTTTTCTGTCCTCATCAGGAGGATGACTCTCAATATTCTCATCTTCTTCCTCCTCTTTGGCCCATCCACGCTCAACAAATGGAATAAACCTGGTATAGGTACTACCCTCAGTAACGGGAGCAACCGTCTCCTGCTCCTCCTCCTCCTCATCATCCAATTCCTGCTGAGAAGACAAACTGAGGGTGATCTGGCTATCACCCTGTGTACTGTCTTCCCCCATTTCCACTTCTTCCACATGCAAAGCATCCGCCTTCATTTTGAGCAGCGAGCGTTTCAGTAGACACAGAAGTGGGATGGTTACGCTGATAATAGCGGCATTCCATCCCTGTGTACGACTCGCTCGCGACCTACCCAACGTTCATACAGTGTGCCGTCAGGGAAATGTAGCGTCCCTGGCCAAAAACAGTTGTCAATGTGTCAGTCGTTAAGTGAAACTTTCCAATAACTGCGTTGGTCAGGGCACGGGTGATGTTAAGGGACACATGCTGGTGTAAGGCGGGGATGGGACACCGGGAAAAATAGTGGCTTCTGTGGACTGAGGAAAGAAAGACAGCCACCGCCTTCAGGCTGTGGAAAACCTCTGTGTCCACAAGCCTAAATGGCAACATTTTCAGGGCCAGCAATTTGTAAAGATGTGCATTTGTTGCTATGGCCTGTGGGTGGGTGTCCGGGTATTTGCACTTTCGTTCAAGGGCCTCGGTTATGGAAATCAGTACGCTGCGCTGGGGACACAGAAGTGGATTGGCCAGCACGTAACACAGAGGAAGAGCAGGCAGTGGAATGCCCGGCAGACACTGATTGTGGACCCAGGCATTCAGCCCAACTATTAGGGTACCTTGATGCCATATGGGGGATCATGCTGGTTACTAGTGTTCATGCCCCTGCTCATTTTGGTATGGCACAGGTTGCAAATGACAATAATTTTAATGGATGGATAACTGGCTTAGGTTTTCCCCGTCACATCCTTAAAGCTTGTAAAAAAGCGGGATCTTGACATAGGGGCCACTTAATATGGTGGATTTGGTGATCTCTGTAATGGAGACACCCCCTTGCTTGGTTTTCCTTCCTTTGAGGGATATCTGGCTTTCATTGTGTTGTAGACCCATTTATTTTGCATATTACTGTTTCCCAGGGAGCTTTGCACTTAGGATTGCTGTGCTGAGACTCTTAAATGAGGCTCCGCTGTGTTTTTTGTAGCTGGTCTTCCTGAGATCAGCTATTGTTTTATTTGAGTTGTCTCCGACGCATTGCTCCCGGTTAGCCAGAATCCTACTCCGCACTGATGAGGGAAAACACCCCGAAACATCTGTCTGTGGATGGATAAGTGGCTTAGGTTTTCCCCGTCACATCCTTAAAGCTTGTATAAAAGCGGGATCTTGACATTGGGGCCACTTAATATGGTGGATTTGGTGATCTCTGTAATGGAGACACCCCTTTGCTTGGTTTTCCTTCCTTTGAGGGATAGCTGGCTCACATTAATTTTGCATATTGCTGTTTCCCATGGAGCTTTGCACTTTGGATTGCTGTGTTGAGACTATAGTGTGAAGATGGCAGCAGCATCAGGATACCACAGAGTGGCAAGGTGAGATAGTGTGGAGATGGCAGCAGCAGCATAGGGAGATCACAAAGTGACTCAGTGACAGAGTGGGGCAGTTGGTGGCAATTAGAGATGAACGAATCGAGGATGAAGTGGAATTCGATCCGAATTTCAGTAAAAATTCAAATTTCAATGAATGCAAATTTTCTCGTGCTTTGTGGTAACGAATTGCATTTTTCCTAAAATCGCTGCTGCACGTGTGAGGACATGGAGAAAGGAAGTATGGGAAGGCGGGATCACCCAGACTGAGATGCATGATGCAGCCAATCAGCAGCCAGCCAGCCTTGTGTTGTCACAGCCCTATAAATATGGCGCTATCTTAGATTCAGACATTTTCCAGCGTTCTAAGTGCAGGGACAGACGTGGGAAGGTGCTAGGAACACTTAGTCAGCTTTGATTCGCTCATCTCTAGTAATAACCATACATATGAGGTTGGAAACGAGTTAAGTAATTCTTATTTTAGTGTACGTGAAGCTGAGATAACAAGATGATGAACATCAACAAGACATTAAGTTCAGCTCTACGAAGACTTGTTAAACTAATAAAGCATACAGACACTAATGACTTCTCAGTAAAATCACTTTCCTTCAATTAATTCCCAACCATAAAATAAATCCTACATTACAGATGTTGTTGCTTTTTATTCACATTATATAATACTGGGGGGGAAAAGCTTGTCTCATCAGTATTTATGTGATTATTTTAAAATGTTATATAATATAAAGGTAAGGGAACTTTAACACTTGCGTTAAAGTTTTCCAGTATTGAGTTCCGTCCTAGGGGCTCAATACCGGAAAAAAAATGCTGCAGTATTTTCTCTGGCCAAATTTCCAGGAACACTTGCCGGAATGCCAGATCGGGAATTATTTTACATTGAAATACATTAATGCCTACTCTGGCACTAAGTGTTCTGGCAAAAGTGATCCGGTTTTCCAGTCTGCACATGCGCAGACCTTTAAAAATGCAAAATAAGTAAATACCTGATCTGTTTTTTCCAGATGACACCAGAGAGACGAATCCGGTGTTTCAATGCATTTGTTAGACAGGTCCGCATATGGATCCGTCTACAAATGCTTTCCATTTGCACACGGATTTCTATTTCCACTAGGCAGTTTCGGTGACGGAACTGACTGCTGGATCCTCACAATGCAAGTGTGAAAGAAAACTTACATAATAGCATTATATGATCATGTTAATTGAAACAAAAGTAAAAACAACTTTATTATTTTAAATATTGATATATAATGCATTGAAGTGGTAAGAATTAGATATCTTTATTAGGGATGAGTGAACCCGAACTGTATAGTTCGAGTTCGTACCGAATTTTGGGGTGTTCGAGACACGGACCCGAACATTTTCAAAAAAGTTTGGGCTCGGGTTCGTTGTTCGGCGATGTCTGCCCGCTTTCTGAAGGGCTGCACAGCAGCCAATCAGCTAGCATTTTACTTCTTGCCCTAAGAAGCCATCACAGCCATGCCTACTAATGGCATGGCTGTGATTGGCCAAGTGCAGCATGTGACCCAGCCTCTATTTAAGTTGGAGTCAAGTAGCGCCGCACGTCACTCTGCTCTGATTAGTGTAGGGATAGGACGCAGCTGCTGTGAGGGCGAAATTAGGCAGGGAAAACTCAGCAAAAACACCTAATGAAGTGATCGATCTAAAGCTGTGAATCATTCAACTTCTGCTCACTGGTTTTTAGGTGCACAGATTATTTTTCTGTCACTTTTTTCTGGGGTGATCGGTGGCCATTTTGTGTCATGTGGTGCACCAGCACAAGCTGCCACCAAGTCCATCAATCCATCATCAATACTAGATTCCAGCAATTCCATAAATCAGTGGTTTCAGCTGTGGCTGGCTAAGTTTAATACTGTCTGGCAAAGAATTTATTATTTTCTTGGGTTAAATTCAGTAGCAAAAATAGAAATACCGTAAATCTGGTGTTCCAGCTGTGACTTGACAAGTTTCATAGTGTCCGTCAAAGGATATATTATTTTCTGGGGTGAAATTTAGTTGCAAAAGAGTTAATTACTCTTACCGGTAATTGGATTTTCCAAAAGCCTCCACAACGGCATCACCGGAGGATGTCCCCGCCTCCCCAGGACAGGAAACAACACAGAAGCTGAGCTTTAAAAGGCCCCCTCCCCTTACCTGCTCCAGTTAATAACAAAGGACTCGATTTTGCTGCAAGAAGTGTATTGAAATATTAAGTCATACAACAGACGCTTCAATGAAACAAAGCAAACAATGGGTAGGGAAACCCCAGTGCCGTTGTGGAAGCTATTGGAAAATCCAATTACAGCTAAGAGTAATTAATGCTTTTCCCCGGCGCCTCCACAATGGCATCACCGGAGGACTAACAGAGAAACTACTTTCATCCCTAGGGTGGGACTACTGCAGAGAGAACTTTTCTGCCGAAACAATAACTCAGAATTATCTAAGACGTCCAGTTTATAATGTTTAACCAGCTCTCGACCACCTAACGCACGGATGCGTCCAGGCGGCGGCTGGTTTACTCCTCCTGGACGCATCCGTGCGTCATCTCACGAGACGAGAGATTTGCTGTGAACGCGCGCACAGCTTGGCAGTTATACTACAGCCTGCCAGCAATGGTCAATCGCTGGCAGGCTGTAGATGTAAAATACATTGCATTAAACATGTATATCAGACGCTGTTTTGTTAACAGCGTCTGATATACCTGCTACCTGGTCCTCTGGTGGTCCCATTTGTTCGACCATCAGAGGACCAGGTAGCTCGACCACCAGAGGACCAGGTAGCTATGTAAAATAGCACCAAGCACCACACTACACCCCCCCCCCTGTCACTTATTAACCCCTTATTATCCCCTGATCACCCCGTGTCATTGATCATCCCCTGTATGGCTCCATTCAGATGTCCATATGTATTTTGCGGATCCACGGACACCGGCAATGTGCTTTCCGCAACTTGCAGATCCCCACATTGCTAGAACTATATCGAAAATGCCTTTTCTTGTCCGCAATTGCGGACAAGAATAGGACATGATCTATATTTTTGCAGAACGGAAGTTCAGACCCAGAAGTGCGGATCCGCAATTCCGGATCTGAGCGGGACAAAGTCTGTCCCCATAGAAATGAATGGGTCCGCAATTCTGTTCCGCAAACAGAATTGTGGACGTGTGAATGGGGCATAAGGGTCCCTTATCACTGCCAGTTAGTTAGCTACTTGTAAGTTAGTTAGCGCCCAGCCCACCGCAGCACAGTCACTGATTCTGGCAGAGATTTTTTCATCCACATTGATCGATGCAAATGAAGAAATCTGTGCAGTTCATTTTTTTTTTCAGCCCAGAGGCTGAACGGAAAAAAAAAATCTAATTTCCCGTATGCTCAATATAAGGAGAATAGCAAAAACTCCTAATGCTGGCCATACATGTAATGATTGTGGAGACCCTCAAATGCCAGGGCAGTACAAACACCTCACAAGTGACCACATTTTAAAAAGAAGACACCCCAAGGTATTCCGTGAGGGGTATGGTGAGTTCATGTAAAATTTTATTTTTTGTCACAAGTTAGTGGAATATGAGACTTTAAAAAAAAAAAAAAAAATATATATATATATATATATCTCAATTTCCGCTAACTTGTGCCAAAAATTTTTTCTGTGAACTCGTCATGCCCCTCACGGAATACCTTGGGGTGTCTTCTTTCCAAAATGGGGTCACATTTGGGGTATTTATACTGCCCTGGCATTTTAGGGGCCCTAAAGCATGATAATCCAAATGCGTAAAAATGCCCTGTGAAATCCTAAAGGTACTAATTGGAATTAGGGCCCCTTTGCGGCGCATCTTGGCTGCAAAAAAGTGTCACACATGTGGTATCGCCGTACTCACCAAAAGTAGAGCAATGTGTTTTGGGGTGTATTTTTATATATACCCATACTTTGTGTGAGAAATATCTCTGTAAACGATAACTTTTTAAATTTTTTTATACAAAGTTGTCAATTTACAGAGATATTTCTCTCACCCAACATGGGTATATGTAAAAATACACCCCAAAACACATTGCCCTACTTCTTTTGAGTACGGCGATACCACATGTTTGACACTTTTTTGCAGCCTAGGTGTGTAAAGGGGCGTAAAGTCCAACGAGTAACTTTATGCTTTACAGGGCTGCTCACAATTTAGCCCCGCCCAAAATGCCAGAACAGTACAAACACCCCACAAATGACCCCATTTTGGAAAGAAGACACCCCAAGGTATTCGCTGAGGGGCATAGTGAGTCCATGAAAAATTGAACTTTTTGTCACAAGTTAACGGAAAGGGAGACTTTGTGAGAAAAAACAATAAAAAATCAATTTCCGCTAACTTGTGCCAAAAAAAAAATCTTCTATGAACTCGCCATGCCCCTCACAAAATACATTGGGGTGTCTTCTTTCCAAACTGGGGTCACATGTGGGGTATTTATACTGCCCTGGCATTTTAGGGGTCCTAAAGCGTGAGAAGAAGTCTGGAATCCAAATGCGTAAAAATGCCCTCCTATAAGGTACTCATTGGAATTAGGGCCTTTTCCGCATCTTGGCTGCAAAAAAGTGTCAAACGTGTGGTATCGCCGTACTCAGGAGAAGTAGGGCAATGTGTTTTGGGGTGTATTTTTACATATACCCATGTACCCATGCTGGGTGAGAGAAATATCTCTGTAAATGAGAACTTTTTAATTTTTTTTATACAAAGTTGACAATTTACAGAGATATTTCTCTCACCCAGCATGGGTATATGTAAAAATACACCCCAAAACACATTGCCCTACTTCTTCTGAGTACGGCGATACCACATGAGTGACACTATTTTGCAGCCTGGGTGCGCAAAGAGGGCCCAAATTCCAACGAGTACCTTTAGGCTTTACAGGGCTGCTCACAATTTAGCCCCGCCCAAAATGCCAGAACAGTAAACACACCCCACAAATGACCCCATTTCGGAAAGTAGACACCCCAAGGTATTCACTGAGCGGCATAGTGAGTCCGTGGGAGATTTTATTTTTTGCCAGAAGTTAGCAGAAATGAAAACTTTATTATTATTTTTTTTGGAGAGGTTCAAAGGGCGGATCCATTAGATCCTGTAAGACAAGATTGAGGTCCCAAGAAGGGATGGAGCAATGTACAAATGGGACCTTCCTGACCGCCCCTTTTTGAAATCGTCTGATTAACGGTATCTCTGCAAGTCTGATATCAAATAAATTACTTAGGGCTGATATGTGGACTTTTAGAGTATTGGGTTTTAACCCCTTGTCTAGCCCTGACTGGAGAAATTCCAGGATGAGAGGTATGTCAGGATGCTTATGCTGTACCCCTCTGTCGCCTGCAAACTTATGAAATGCCTTCCATACCCTTAAATAAATTTTTGAGGTAGAGTCCTTTTTACTAGAAAGGATTTTGGCAATTACGGCGTCTGACAGACCCTTCTGTCTTAGGAAGAAGTGTTCAGTCTCCAAGCAGTTAGACGTAATCGTTTTACCTCTGGGTGCGCAACTGGGCCTTGACAGAGGAGTCCTGGGTAGGATGGGAGAGTCCAGAAATTGTTCCTCGCTAGCTGGGATAACAGAGGGAACCATGACCTCTTGGGCCAAAATGGAGCAATTAGCATCAGATGAGATTTCTCCTCTAATGCTTTTATTAGGACCCGAGGAATGAGACTGAACGGGGGAATGGCATATAATAGTACCCTTGGCCAAGGGGCGGACAGGGCGTCTACCCAAAGTGGACCATCTTGAGCTGAGATAGAACAGAACTCTTTCACTTGCCTGTTTCTTAGGTCTGCGAATAGATCTATTGCAAGGGCTCCCCATTTGAAAACAATCTCCCTGAATATTTGTGGATCTAGGGACCACTCCTCTTCCCTTAATTGTTTTCTGCTTAGGAAGTCTGCTACATTGTTTTCTTTGTCCTTTATATTGACGACTGTTAGGGACTTTATGTTCTTTTCCGCCCAGAAAAAAATTGTTCTTGATAGCGCCGCTAACCTTTTGCTTTTTGTACCTCCCTGTCGATTTAAATAAGCCACAGATGTGGCGTTGTCTGAAAGTACAATGTCCAGCTAATGAGCTACCCCTATTTAAAACTTAACCTTTACTTAATGAATAATAAAACCCCTACTTCCCCATAACAAGCCAAAATGCATTTCGATGAGGATATACAGAGTAAGGAGATACAATCAATTCATACTCCAAGTCTATCAACAATTCATTACAGGTCCATACAAAGTGACTGTCGGTCTCTCAGTGCCCATGATCCAATACGATGTACAATCAGTTAGAGTTGAAGTAAGGTAACTTCTCCCTAACATTCGCCCTAGGATACACCTGTGCCCAGAGATATCCCCTGATGGTGGGGACTCCCTGTCCGCGTGCCTAAGACTCGCTGCCCCTATACCTATCCCTAGTGGGGGTGTAAGGTCTTAGTGAATATACATGGGCACTCGGTATCCGACCAACAGACACATAAGACATACAGAAAATGAATTTCTAGCAACAATGTGCTCGATCACATAACTGGGAAGGTATATTGTCCGTATATTGTGGACTATTTCTTCCCCAGTGTGAAACTGGAGTGTATCCAGACATATTCGCGTCTACATACAATCCAACACTTATCAATTCAATCCTTGTGCAATCCTCAACGGGTTTCCCCCCACGTTAGTGAGGTTCATCAGGAGGCATTAAGTGTAATAAATAAATGTTATGTTCATATGATACAATATTAGATGAAACCTGATATGTCAATTGTGCCCAGAGGAGGTGATGAATAGGTCAGCACTTAGATGCGGGTAGAGTCAGGATTTCGGTCCAGATTTATCCAAGCATGGCCAAGAAAAAAATATATATAAATATATATATATATATACAAGCCCCCAATCAGATGACCATACAAGTGATGATAGAGACCTGATGGAATTATAAGGACTTATATACACTCACTCTAGTCAGGCTGCCCAGCAGGATATACAGATATACCCGTCACATGTCCCACATTGGTCAAGTGGGGATAGTGTCCTAAGGGAATACATTTGATTAAATACCGGTAGGCCCCTATGTCACTGTTCTATTATACATGTTCGTCTGATGTACTCACATGTAACTCTCCCCGCTGTTGCTTCCTCCTCTGGTGCCAAAGAAAGACTAGTTCAGCCCCCTCTTTTATATTCTCCTATCCTATTTACCATGTACCTGATTACATTCATTTTCTGTAGATGAAGCGCACATAGCGCAAACAGGTAAAAGCAATCATGCTGCAGTTTCATTCACTTCCTGCGAATGGAACGCACGCTATGGTCACATGACTCCGCCAACTTCCTGCTGATGGACCGCATGCAAGTGAAATGCAAACAGCGCATACACGCGGTGGCGATCGCGCTCCAATCACATTAGCATCCTGTGAATGGAACGCATGTCATGATCACGTGACTACCACGACTTCCTGTCGAAGGACCGCAAGCTCCACTCAAATGATTAGGTATGTCTCCGTTCACATGATTCCGATTACTCGATTGATATTTGTTTGATATATCAGAATTGTTTTGGATTTATCATCCTAATATAGAAAGGGGGATTAGATCATCTTGCCCAATCAATTTAAGCGGAAAATATGAAACTTGAGTTGCAATGTCACCTTTCACGTGACCTTATCCCTATATTGATATGGGTCCATTTATAACTGACAGGCGGTCAGGGGAGACCAAAGTGATGCAGCATACATTTTTGGGAGATCTGAACCAGTTTTAAATAGAGCAAAGAGTTGAATCAAAGATACACTATTAGTCATTGGTCCCATTTTGGGTGCTTCATGCACCTCTGGCCAGTAAGGGACTCCTATAAAATATACAGAATAGCAAGTATTGAGACAGAAAGGTCTCTGGGCTGGCACCAAAAGAAAAAAGTTAAGTATACACAAGGCAGATTAGAGGAAGCACGAGAAGTCCAGTCTCTCATTTAGTCCTAGTGGTGACTGGGACCTGAATCTGTGTATCCACATACATTCTTTTTGTAAGATCCTACGGTCCCAGTCACCACCCCTCACGGACATTGGTACCTTACTCTGTATATCCTCATCTAAATGCATTTTGGCTTGTTATGGGAAAGTAGGGGTTTTATTATTCATTAAGTAAAGGTTAAGTTTTAAATAGGGGTAGCTCATTAGCTGGACATTGTGTTTCTCATAAGCCCTTAATTGATAATTTAATAGCTGGAACTAGTCTGATCTACTTGTGATATGTCCAGTTTTTTGACAGGGACATTATATACAGATACTTTAATCAACGAAGCAAGGGATGTATTCTCGAACAGGGATATCCCTGGGCTAGGCACTGCACCAAATATCAAACAATTGTTTTGTGAATTATATGATAAATACAAGGTGAACATCAAATCATTGTGGGAAATTAAGACGATTGAAAATTACCTTGAACATAAAATCGTCCCTAAGGGACTGAGACATCAGGTCAGACCCGCGGACCATATTTCCTCCCCAGACCTCTTAATTAGGTGGGAAGAAGAACTGACGAATAGTTCATTAAGATTTATGAGGATTTTGCTGGAGGAGGAGAAAAAACTATTTGATCAAACATCAGTAAGTCTGCATGAGCAGATAGAGGTGGCTCTGAAGTTCAAGGAGGACCCGGACTTTGGCAAACGCGAAGCATCATTGCAGACATCCGTTGAAAGACACCAGGATTTTATTAAGGAGCGTAAACATCGCCAATTTGTCCGGGACCTCACTGAATTTCGAGAGAGCAGAGCCTACCAACCAACTACGACAATTCTAGTAGTATCAGAGACGTCTGCTTCGGAGGTTGACTCCTCAGACACCGAGACCCGCATCTATCCACAATTTGGGGGTTCCTTTGGGACGGGTCGTAGAGGTAGAAGATGGCCAAGAGGGAAGGGCAGAAGCCGTGGGCAATCAAGGGGTGCAGGATATGTATCATATACACCCTCATTATCATCGGCCTCATCAATGGTGCCCAAAGAACTACAACATACTCAACAACTCCCCTCGTCCTCTTCTTTTTTAGAGAAAAGCCAAACAGCTTATCATCTCCGGGACCGGGGAAGGGTGGACAAGACTTAAATAACGACTTACAAGGTGGACAAGTCCTTATTAATGATTTACAGATCATTAACCTAACTACCAGAGTCCTCAATCCAGTGGAAATGGGGGTCCTTAAACGGGGCTTATCCTTTGTCCCAACTAGTAAGTTTGATTTCTTTTCCTGAACAAAGGATTTGAGTCTTTTTAGCCGTAAGCTCAGATGGCACAAATTTTTTAAACACAATAACAGGGAAACCTGTGAGAGGTTGGGCCTCTCTGAGTGCGACTATACAGATCTACAGACATTACTAGAGTTGGCCGAGGAAGGTAGACGCCTACCCGGGACTGGTCCCTTCACAACCCTTAAACCCAAAAGTAAGAAAATGCCCCCACCACTGGATTATCACTGTATTGATATTTTTCTTCAAATTGTGTTATCTGAATTAGAACAATTGGCTGATGTTAGATCAAAAAATTACAATCTTTCCCATCAGGAAATACAAGCCCTACGGACACTTGAGAGTGATCAAACAATTATAATAAAACCCTCTGATAAGGGGGGGAATTTGATGATATTGGATCACATCCAATACAAATGGATGTGTTTGAATATACTTGATGATGGGGATGGATACAGAATATTACCAAATAATCCAACCGATGGATATGCGTCGGAACTCAGGAAAATTCTGGAATCTGGTCTGATGAACAAGGTTTTGAGTGTGACTGAATATGACTTTCTTCTACCGAAATTCCCAAATATAGCCACATTTTACGGACTTCCAAAAGTTCACAAGGGTGTTGATCCCTTGAAGGGCAGACCCATCATTTCTGGGGTGGGTTCTCTCACCCAGAACGCTGGCATCTATATTGACAGGGTGTTGGGGGGGTTCGTTGTGTCCCTCCCAACATATACGAGGGACACGATGGACTTCCTCAACAAGATCGACACCCTAAGTATAGATTCTGATTGCTATTTAGCGAGCGTGGACGTCGAGTCCCTTTACAGTTTGATTCCCCATGAGGGGGGATTGGCCGCGGTTGAATACTTTCTGAGATCCAGGGGCACTCAATTTAAGGCACACAATAGCTTTATCGTTGAGTTACTCCGATTCGTCCTGACCCACAATTATTTTTTATTTAATGGGCGTTTCTTCCACCAGCTCAGGGGGACGGCGATGGGGAGCCCTTGTGCCCCCACATAAGCAAATCTCTTCCTGGGCTGGTGGGAGGACGTCCATATCTTTCCAGACCAGGAGATGTGGTGGTCCAGCAAAATCATCTTTTGGACCCGGTATATTGATGACATCTTCCTGGTCTGGAAAGGTGGGTCGGATGAGTTCGTGAGATTTATCAACGACATCAATTGTAATAAGGTTGGCCTATACTCCACTTACGAAATTGATTGCTCCACAATTACCTTTCTGGATGTACAAGTCACGAAAGTGGAGGATAGACTGATTACTAATGTATTCAGAAAATCAACCGCGACCAACTCTCTCCTCCATTGGGGGAGTCACCACCTGACCCCTCTCAAGCGGGGTATACCTAGGGGCCAATATCTCCGAATCCGAAGGAATTGCTCTAACAAGGAATCTTTTTATAAGGAGGCCCGTAACCTGCAAACTAGATTCCGAGATAGGGGCTACCCACAAACATGCCTGAAGAAGGCTTTTGTTGATGCAGCTGCTAGGGACAGAACTCAATTACTTGTCCCTAAATGTAGAACAGATACAGGACTCACTACACGCATAACAGCAACCTTTGACTCCAGCAATGCACAGGTGAGGGCGATCCTAAATAGATATTGGCCCATATTAAAGATGGATGTAGACCTGACGGATGTTATTGGATCATACCCAGGGATTATCTATAGACGGGGCCGGAATCTCTGAGACCGCCTTGTCCACAGCCATTATACGCCACCAAGTAGAGCTGGCACCTGGTTAGATCGGAAACCGTTTGGGGTATACAAATGTGGGTCATGTAAGGCATGTGACTATATCACCCCCAACAAGATGATCACTTGCTCTGTAACAAAACAACTCTATGAAGTTAGGGATTTCTTTAACTGCCGAAGCAAAGGGGTGATATACCTGTGCCAGTGCCCTTGTCCCTATGACTACATTGGTAAGACCAAAAGGGAAGCAAGAAGAAGAATTTTGGAGCACGTGAACGATGTGATTAATAAAAAAACCACATCGGTGGCTACCCATATGAATGAATTTCATGGGGGAACCTGCGATTATTGAAGTTTTCCATTCTCGAAGGGGTACCAATGTCCGTGAGGGGTGGTGACTGGGACCGTAGGATCTTACAAAAAGAATGTATGTGGATACACAGATTCAGGTCCCAGTCACCACTAGGACTAAATGAGAGACTGGACTTCTCGTACTTCCTCTAATCTGCCTTGTGTATACTTAACTTTTTTCTTTTGGTGCCAGCCCAGAGACCTTTCTGTCTCAATACTTGCTATTCTGTATATTTTATAGGAGTCCCTTACTGACCAGAGGTGCATGAAGCACCCAAAATGGAACCAATGACTAATAGTGTATCTTTGATTCAACTCTTTGCTCTATTTAAAACTGGTTCAGATCTCCCAAAAATGTATGCTGCTTCACTTTGGTCTCCCCTGACCGCCTGTCAGTTATAAATGGACCCATATCAATATAGGGATAAGGTCACGTGAAAGGTGACATTGCAACTCCAGTTTCATATTTTCCGCTTAAATTGATTGGGCAAGATGATCTAATCCCCCTTTCTATATTAGGATGATAAATCCAAAACAATTCTGATATATCAAACAAATATCAATCGAGTAATCGGAATCACATGAACGGAGACATACCTAATCATTTGAGTGGAGCTTGCGGTCCATCGACAGGAAGTCGTGGTAGTCACGTGATCATGACATGCGTTCCATTCACAGGATGCTAATGTGATTGGAGCGCGATCGCCACCGCGTGTATGCGCTGTTTGCGTTTCACTAGCATGCGGTCCATCAGCAGGAAGTTGACGGAGTCATGTGACCATAGCGTGCGTTCCATTCGCAGGAAGTGAATGAAACTGCAGCATGATTGCTTTTACCTGTTTGCGCTATTTGCGCCTCATCTACAGAAAATGAATGTAATCAGGTACATGGTAATTAGGATAGGAGAATATAAAAGAGGGGGCTGAACTAGTCTTTTTTTGGCGCCAGAGGAGGAAGCAACAGCGGGGAGAGTTACATGTGAGTACATCAGACGAACATGTATAATAGAACAGTGACATAGGGGCCTACCGGTATTTAATCAAATGTATTCCCTTAGGACACTATCCCCACTTGACCAATGTGGGACATGTGATGGGTATATCTGTATATCCTGCTGGGCAGCCTGACTAGAGTGAGTGTATATAAGTCCTTATAATTCCATCAGGTCTCTATCATCACTTGTGTGGTGCTAGTATGGTCATCTGATTGGGAGCTTGTATATATATATATATATATATATATATATATATATACATATATATATAGATATATATATATTTTTTTATATTTTTTTCTAGGCCATGCTTGGATAAATCTGGACCAAAATCCTTACTCTACCCGCATCTAAGTGCTGACCTATTCATCACCTCCTCTGGGCACAATTGACATATCAGGTTTCATCTAATATTGTATCATATGAACATAACATTTATTTATTACACTTAATGCCTCCTGATGAACCTCACTAACGTGGGGGGAAACACATTGAGGATTGCACAAGGATTGAATTGATAAGTGTTGGATTGTATGTAGACGCGAATGCGTCTGGATACACTCCAGTTTCACACTGGGGAAGAAATAGTCCACAATATACGGACAATATAGCTTCCCAGTTATGTGATCGAGCACATTGTTGCTAGAAATTCATTTTCTGTATGTCTTATGTGTCTGTTGGTCGGATACCGAGTGCCCATGTATATTCACTAAGACCTTACACCCCCACTAGGGATAGGTATAGGGGCAGCGAGTCTTAGGCACGCGGACAGGGAGTCCCCACCATCAGGGGATATCTCTGGGCACAGGTGTATCCTAGGGCGAATGTTAGGGAGAAGTTACCTTACTTCAACTCTAACTGATTGTACATCGTATTGGATCATGGGCACTGAGAGACCGACAGCCACTTTGTATTGACCTGTAATGAATTGTTGATAGACTTGGAGTATGAATTGATTGTATCTCCTTACTCTGTATATCCTCATCTAAATGCATTTTGGCTTGTTATGGTGAAGTAGGGGTTTTATTATTCATTAAGTAAAGGTTAAGTTTTAAATAGGGGTAGCTCATTAGCTGGACATTGTGTTTCTCATAAGCCCTTAATTGATAATTTAATAGCTGGAACTAGTTGTCTGAAAGTACCCTTACATTTTGGGAGGCTACCATTGGTTGCCATGCCTGGAGGACTTTGAAGACCGCATTCAGTTCTCTTAGATTTGAGGACGCGTCTGACAAATCTTGGTCCCAGGTGCCCTGGACTATATTTCCCTGAGCGTGTCCCCCCCAGCCATGGGCACTTACATCAGTAGTAACCAAAATAGGATTTGTTGGACACCAAAAAAAACCCAGCTTAAGATTCTTCCTGATTCTCCACCAATACAGGGATATTTTTACTTGTTGGGGGATCTTTACTAGTTTTTCTAGGCTTGTCTGTTTTGTATCCCAAACCTGTAGAAGAAATGACTGTAGGGGTCTGGAGTGGTGTTGGGCCCATCTTACTGCTGGGATTGTAGACGTTAGGTGTCCTAACAGTGTCATGATGTCTCTTATAGAGGCTACCTTTTGTCTGCAGAATATTGAGACCTTTTGAGAGACTGCCATCTGTTTTTCTGAGGGCAGGAAGGACATACACTTGCTGGAATCTAGCATGATCCCTAGAAAGATTTTTTGTTGTCCTGGGACTAAGTCCGATTTTTCTTTGTTTATCAGCCATCCTAATTCTGTGAGCTTCTCCTGAACTAAACCTAGGTGAGACTGGAGCACCCGCTCCGAGAAACTGGTTATCAACAGGTCGTCTAAGTAGGGAATGACGACTATTCCCTGTAAGTGAAAAAACCCAGTTACCTGTGCCATTATTTTTGAGAAGACTCTGGGGGCCGAGGATATTCCAAAGGGGAGGGCTTGAAACTGGAAGTGACTCTCCTTTCCCTTTAGGGATACGGCAATTCTTCAAAATTTTTGGAAGTCCTGATGTATGGGGACGTGATAGTATGCGTCGGAAAAACTTTTTTTCTGTCTGAGGCCTTTTCAAGAATATCCTCAAGCACTGACCCAAATAATTTATCACCATCACAGGGAATTGCACACAGCCAGCTTTTGGAACTTGCAACCCCGGACCAGGACTGGAGCCAAATTGCACTGCGAGAAGCGTTTGAGAGAGCAGCCGACCTTGCTGATAATTTAATTAGATCAGTGAAGGTATCAGAAAGGAAGTTATAGGCCTATTTAAGGAGGGGAATTGCCACTAATAATTCTTCTCTAGGGGTACCGGCTGCTATATTCTCTTCTAATTCTGATAACCAGATGGATAGAGATCCGGCTGTACTCGCCCCTGCAATACTGGGTCTCAACATGGCTGTATTTACTTCCCATGCCCGCTTAAGGTATCCTTCACATCTTTTATCCATGGGATCGTTTAAGAGGCCGATGTCCTCAAATGGCAGTGCCGATCTCTTGGAGATTTTTGCCACTGGGGCGTCAATTTTCGGGGTTTTATCCCAGATGGTGGAGATTTTCTGGAAATGAGAGATTCTATGCTACTATGCATTGGAAATACTCTTTTTCTTTTCCCCCAATCTGTGGAATATTTTATCCTGGACCGACTGATGTTCTTTGGGGTCCTCAATGTTCATTGTACTTTTTATGGCTTTTAGCAGTATATCTGTATCTTCAGGTGCACAGTACGGCCTGCCTGAATCGCCCTCGGAAGAATCCGAAATAGAGTCAGAGTGTATTTCGCCTTCGTTCGAGTTTACAGTCTCCACTGACTTCGATTTTGGGGGACTATTCTGGGAGGTAGATGGCTGGGATGGGCCTAATCCCTGCAGGGCAGACTTTGTTTTGTCCCTAATTAACCCCTTCATGGATTCTATGAGTGATGGGGATTCTTCAGAGACAACCTTGTCAATCCATTTTTGACACAGGGACTTATTAGATTTCAATGGCGGGGTCTTTCTGCACATAGTACACTTCCTTTTCTTGGGGTCCCCGCTGGATTTCGTGCCCGATTCTCTGCCCTATAAGGCAATGAGATATTTTTAGGACCCTTGGAGAGTATATGTCAAGAAAAGGAAGGGCCCTACACCTCACCGGTGATCAGAATGCCACAATTACCCCTGGTGCAACCCACATCAAATTTTAAGAAAGGCACCCACATATGGGGAGGAGGCTTTCCGGGCTCTGGGCGAAGCAGGTATGGTCCGGCATGACAGAAGAGGCAGGCATTCCGGCGGCTGACATGAAGACCAAAAGGTGAACCTCTGAGTGCTGGGTTGTGCTCCTTCGCAGGACGCCGCTTCCAGTAACTTCCGGCGCACTCGTCACACCTATGACGTCAGAGCTGCTGCCTGGACTGCCTCTCACCAATCCACGTTCCCCGCGAGATTTGGAGCGGGAACGATGTGCTCGGGGCTGCCGTTGCCGAAGGGCTTAAACCTAAAGGCGGGTCCGGGTACAGAGAGACTCCGGATAACTCCCGCCTTCTACACCACCCTCCACTCTGTGCTTCAAAAAGGTGGTGCGCTGCTCTTCAGCTCCCTGCGCCAGGAGCGACTTCCGTGAACTCCCGAGGACAGGAAACAACTGGAGCAGGTAAGGGGAGGGGGCCTTTTAAAGCTCAGCTTCTGCGTTGTTTCCAGGGAAAAATAGAAATACCGTAAATCTGGTGTTCCAGATGTGACTGGACTAGTTTCATAGTGTCCTTCAAAGGATATATTAATTTCTGGGGTGAAATTCCGTTGCAAAAATAGCAATACCATAAATCTGGTGTTCTAGCTGTGGCTGGACAAATAGTTTAATAGTATCTGTCAAAGGATATATTTTGTTCTGGGGTGAAATTCAATTGCCAAAATAGCAATACCCAAAATCTGGTGTTCCAGCTGTTGCAGGCCAAGTGTAAATCTGTCCATAAAAGGGTATATTACACTCCGCGTGCATCTCCAAGGGTATTTCTTTCCGTTAAAGGGTATATTACAGTAAGTGTTAAAATAGAGCATAATCCTCTACATTTGCACACACTGTTTTGCATCTCAAAGTGTATTTCTTTCCGTTAAAGGGTACACTACATAAAGTGTTAAAATACAAGTGCTGAAAGCATAATCCTATATATTTTTTCACACGCTACTGTGCATCTCAAAGTGTAAATCTGTCCGTAAAAGGATACCTTTCATCCAGGGTCTAAATACTAGGCCTACAATTGATATTCCCCTAAATATGTGGTTACTGCTGTGCCTGGATTAGAGTAATATGGTACATAAATGGATAGCCAGACAGTGTAAGGTGCCTGAAAAAAAGGCACCATCAACGGAACTGCCCGACGGATCCGTTAAAACGTTTGAAAACTGATTTTATTTGCAAACGGATCCGTTTGCAGATCCGTTTGGCAATTGTATTGAAATAACGGATCCGTCTTCCCCTTGTCATCCATAAAAACGGACTTGTTATTTATTATTTTACCATTTTTAAAGGTCTGCAAATTTGCAGAGTGGAAGTATGGATCTGTTAATGTGTCAGTTTTCAATGTCGGATCCGCCCTTAATACATTTCAATGGAAATCAATGGCGGACCCGTCATTCCGTCAAGTGTTTCCGCATTTTTGGACGGAGATAAAAATATAACATGCTGCGCTATTATCTGCGTCCAAAAAACGTGAAAGGACTGAACTGAAGACAAACTGATGCAAACTAAACGGATTGCTTTCAATTCAGAATGCATTAGGATAAAACTGATCATTTTTTTCCTGTTATTGAGCCCCGAGGACGGAACTCAATGGCAGAAAACTTTGACACTAGTGTGAAAGTACCCTTACAGGTATTCAGCTGTCACTTCTAGAAAAAAAAAAAATTATTACTGCATGATGTACTGTACAAAAAGATGAAGGTGTACTAATTTAAATATTTTTTAAATCTTGTCTAATAATAATAATGACAATAAATAAGAAGGAAGAATTTATTGGGCATTATGACAAATGTATTTATAAAAAAAAATGTTTTCCCTTTAAAAATAATTCTCTTTTATATAGTTCTTTAACCCCTTAATTGCAAGGCCTATTTTGATTTTTGCATTTTGGACTTTTCCTCCCCACATTCCAATAACCATAACTTTTTTTATTTTTCTGTTTACATAGCTATATGAAGGCTTATTTTCTGCAGGAATTTTTTAATGCCATAATTTTATATACCATCTCTAGTATTGGAAAATAGTGTTGAGCGCGAATATTTGAATTTAGAATTTTTTCGAAAATCGGCACTTCGAAAAGTCGCAAATTTTTCAAAAATAAAAATCGATTTTACGAATAGATATATATTCGTATAATCGATTTTTTTTTTCTGAACCAATTACCTAGTATACCTACCTGATTCTTGCTTGTGGGCCAATGTGAGAAGGCTGCAATATTGTAGTCTGTAGTGAATTAGAATATTCTTCATTATTCATTTTTTTTTCTCTTATGCGAAAAATCGGCAATGTTATATTCACGTAATGCGAATATTCTAACACCCAAATACATAGCACTATAGATGACAAAATTTATTTGGAACAAAACAAAACTCAGAATAGCTGCCCACATCCTACAAAAAAAAAAATGCTAACGGTGGAATTTCACTACCTAAAATACCCGCATATTACAAAGCAAACATTTTAAAACAATCACTAGAATGGTTAAAACCCATAGAAAAACAAAAACAATGGGTAAAAATAGAATCAGAAGTAAACGAAACAACAAATTGGACTCACTTAATATTAAATAGTGACAGATCTAATAAATATACCCAATTGGTCTCACCAACTACAAAAATAGCGGTGGAGATGTGGAAATCAAACGAATTTTCACAGGTAGACCAGGGTCAAAAAAACACTTACAAAATACCCCTCGTTTCGCTTCAGATGATTACAAGAAATATCTCACTTGATAATTGGACAAAGCGGGGATTAATATACATAGGGGATATAATAGATGACAAAGGAATAAAAAGCTTCAATAATCTAAAATCCCATTACGGTTTAACAGAAGCAGACAAAAAAGCCTACGCTATTATCATCAAGATTCTCTCCCAAAATAACACACAGGAAATGAGTTGGCCAACTAAACTTTCATATATAATATCTTCTCCCAACACAGATAAGAAAATTACAACAAAAAAAACTACAAAAAGATATAACAAAGACACACAATTTAACAACTTAAACTCACATTCAAAATGGGAAACAGAATTAGAAACCAAAATACTTCCAATCGAATGGGAAAAAGCGTACAATACAATACGTAAAGTAACCTCTTGTATCAACCACAGAAAACAAGCATATAAGATGTACTCCAGGTGGTACTATACTCCAAAAAAACTTCATGATTTTTACCCTGAGCATAACGACAAATGCTGGAGGGAATGTGGAGAGGTGGGGACCCTCAAGCATATTTTCTGGTCCTGCCTTAAATTGAGTAAACTCAGGAAACATCTAGAAGAACTCATACAAACACTAACAGGGGAAAAAGCTTCTCTCAAATGAGAATTAATACTTCTAAATATAGGAATTGAAAAATTTCCCAAAAATTTGAGAATTACGATATGTCACATCACAATCGCAATGAGATTGTCAGTCGCCAAACTTTGGAATACAAAGAAAATTCCTGAAATTACATATGGTATCTAAAAACCACATTTCTGAACAATCGATGGGGTGGCAGATCGGAAGGGGGGAAAAATGCATGGAAAGTTGGGATCACACATGGCTAACACACTTTCCAAAGAAGATCTAATAGATAAACTCATTTCCATACAAAAGAACATAACCAAAAACAAACAAGACAAGTCATATTCTCTGATGCCCGCAGCCAAGGAGTGGAACTTTGCTCAGAAAATAATATGAAGAATCACAGATTTTCTTACAGTTTTTTTTTCTCTTTAGTTATTATGTGTGTTACATATTATTACAATTAATATTGCAGAATGTACTACGACCATTCATGTTCAGATGACATTGTTGATATATATACCAATATGTTTTTTTCTCGCAACTATATGTGAATATATCTACCATACTATATAGTGATGCGATGATTACTTAAGTGATTTACGATGTTTGTATACATTTGAGTGCAATGTCTGTTGTAAAAATTTTTAAAACCAAATAAAACCTATTTGCAAAGAATAAAGTGCTATATTTTCATTTTTTAGAATATCTTATTTTTTTCCATCCTTTTTTCCATCATGATTCCTCCCTGCTTAAGTTGCTTTTGGGCCAATGACTGTTCATATTAAATTGGAAAAAATTATGAATATTCTAAAAAAAAGAATATATAGCACTATATTCCATAGTGCTATATATTCGGGTTTTAGAATATTCGCATTATGCGAATATTTCATTGCCGATATTTCGCAATCAATAGAATAATCTCAAATACGTATATTCGCGAATATATGACAAATATTCTAACGAATAGTCGCGAAATATCGCAAATTCGAATATTTCCCCTGCTGCTCATCACTATTGAAAAACAGGAAAACAATTTGCTGTGTGGTAATTTGGTAATTTGGGAAAATTTGGTTTGCTCCAATTTGTTTGCTTCGAATTTCGTTATAAAACGGCTATTTGCTGGCTGCTGAGAGCCTTTATGCCTCTTTCACACGGCCATCATGTTTGACACCCGGATAAGAGGTGGGTGCATTGCGGGAAAATGCACGATTTTTCCGCGCGAGTGCAAAGCGTTTTAATGTGTTTTGCACGCGCTTGCGAAAAATCGGCATGTTGTGTACCCAGACCCGAAGCCGGACTTCATCAAACGCCGCCGAATTTACAGAATATATTTCTCAGTCAGGTAGGCAGTGCAGGGGCAGTTTGAAAAAAAAAAGGTGTCATGGAGCATCCCGTCATCCGGCATCTATTCGCCACGCTGAAGAATTATTTTGAAAGTGTGTAGAAACCACAAGGGGCCCCCACGCTGCAGATTTATCATGGAGATTTTACAGCATATAACTACAGCACCCAACAATCTAAATGCCGCCAAATTTACTGAATGTATTTCCCAGTCAGGTATGCAGTGCAGCGGTAGTGTGAGAGAAAAAAGGGGTACAGATCACCCAACAATCTAAACGCCGCTGAAGTTACAGAATTTATTTCCCTTTCAGGTATGCAGTGCAGCAGGAACACACCCTCTAAGCAACTTGTGAATGACTGGTCTGATAACCGTGGAAATGCCCTCCCACAATCTAAGCTGCATTTACTGATTAAATTTCAACCACAATGTCACAGTTGTATTTAGTGATTATATTTCACTCTCAGAAATGCAGTGCAGGCCGCAAATGTACTTTATGGCAAAAAAATAAGTGATTTTTTTTCACCAACAATGTCACAGTTGTATTTACTGTAGATATTTCACTCTCAGAAATACAGTGCAGGCCACAAATGCACTTTATGGCAAAAAAAAAAAATTAATTTGTCCCCCCAGAATCTAAAAGATGGATTTACTGAATTGATTGCACTGTCACATATGCAGCCCAGGGGTACTTTACAGAAAAAAATGTGAATATGTCACCCCCTGGGTCCCTGAACTCAGACGGATTACTTATTTTATTTTCCCTTCCCCTGGAATGGGTATATATCGCCCTCTGAACTACAAGAACAGGATTAAATTATTGTCCCTGGCACAAAAGCAGGTGCAAGTGCAGTACAAAATGGCCACCGACGACCCACCTAACTAACAGATGGATTAAAATTTATTTTTCTGTGTCACTGGGCTCAGGGCAGGGTACAAAAATGTTGCATTGCACCCACAAAAAAATTGCTGTATATCGCAGACTTAACACCAAGTTATGATATCAGATTCTTTCCTAATCTCTCCCTCACAGCAACAGCATCCTATCCCTACACTAGTAAGAGCTGACGTGACGTGTGGCGCTACGTGACTCCAGATTATATAGAGGCTGGGTCACATGCTGCACTGGCCAATCACAGCCATGGTATTAGTAGGCATGACTGTGATGGCTTATAAGGGCACACATCTTAAACGCTTGTTGTTTGGCTGCCCTGCATTGGAAATTCTGGCTGATCCATGCCTGATTCATCTTGAAAAAGGTCCGTATCTCCAAATTTTGGGTGGACAGGCTAGTTATTCTTGTGGTGACTATGGCCCCCACCGCACTAAACATCCGCTCTGATGCCAAACTACTGGACGGGCAGGATAGCTTTTCCAGGGCAAACTCTGCTAGTTGCGGCCTCAAATCAAGTTTTGCTGCCCTGTAGTCCAGCGGATCTTCAATGTGGGGTGGCAGGGTGCTGTCCACGTATGCCAGCACCTGCTGGTTCAGGTCCTGCTCCAGATCTAGCTGCTGCTGCTGGTAAGTAGCTTATTCACTCTGTGGGTGAATAAAGCTACTCATCAGCGACTCTAGACTCAGGCTGCTGCTGATAGAGCTGGTACTGCTCCTTCCACCCCACCCCCATTCTAGTGATGAGCGGCAGGTGCCATATTCGATTTCAACGAAATTCGCGAATATTCGAAAGAATATTCGTTTCATATTCGTCGAAATCGAATATTCGTCATTATTCTAGTTATCGCGATTAATATGCGATTTAAATAATCGCGTATTGCGATTTTAACTTAGGCTACTTTCTATTGGTTTCATATCTAGAATTATAGCGAAGATGACGAATATGGCGAATGTATTCGTCATATTCCTCAAAACGAAGATAACGAAGTATTCTACATCTTCGTTTTAGCAACCTATTCGTCAACTTCGCTAATTCTAGCAATCAAATAGGAAGGTTGACTATAGAGACAACTGTGTTTAATTCGCTATGCGATTATATAAATTTTTTTTTAATAAATAGAATAATTATAATAATTATCAAGTAATATAATTATTCTATTAAAAAAAATAATAATAAAATCGCATAGCGAATTTAACACAGCTGTCTCTATAGTCAACCTTCCTATTTGATTGCTAGAATTAGCGAAGTTGACGAATAGGTTGCTAAAACGAGGATGTAGAATACTTCGTTATCTTCGTTTTGAGGAATATGACGAATACATTCGTCATATTCGCTAATACTACCAAGCCAACCATAGTAAACCAGGTCAAATTAGAAATCGCAATGCGATTAATTCAAGTTATATTAATCGCATTGCGATTTCAACTTAGAGCTGGGTTTATAATGGGTCAGCTTGCTAGAATTAACGAAGTTAACGAATATGGAATATAGCAGCAGTGCTAAGTTGAAATCGCAATGCGATTAATTTAACTTGAAGTAATCGCATTGCGATTTCAACTTAGCACTGCTAGTGCTATATTCCATATTCGTTAATTCTAGCCTATGTAAGATAGCAGTGCTAAGTTGTAATCACAATGCGATTAATATAACTTGAATTAATCGCATTGCGATTTCAACGTAATTCCTCAAATCCGACAGTACATTTTAGTATATGGAGACGTTCCCATGGTGATGGGGACGCTCCATGAGCACGGAAGTCGGCAGAAGCGGCAACGGGAACTGACTAGAGCAGCCAGGAAGCCAGGAATCCTCAGGACAGGTAAGAACTACTTTTGGGAAGTGGGAAAGAAAAAAATATAACAAAAAAAAAAAATGAATATTCGAAATAGCGAATTTATAGCGCTATATTCGAAATATTTGCGAATTAGCGAAGTGCCGATATTCGCTAAAAAAATTCGCTATTCGAATATTCGCGCTCAACACTACCCCATTCCAGCAGCCATGGCAGTGGAACGTGAGTGCAAATGGTCCCCCAGGTCGGACCTGCAAGAGGATGGATGATGGAGCAGATAAGCAGCGGCCAATGATAGGATGTCTCAATGATAGGATGTCTCCATCTCGGTGGGTGTAAAAAAGGCACCCATTTTGGACCGGTAGCGAGGGTCCAATAAGGTAGAGAGCCAGAAGTCATCCCTCTGGCGAATGGTGACAATTCGGCTGTCACTACGCAAGCAAGTGAGCATGCATCAAGCCATTTATGCAAGTGACTCGGAAGGACTCCTTGCCTCCATCTCCACTGCATACTGCCACAGTGTGTCTGGGTTCTCTGCCTCATCTTCCTCATTGCCCTGTAGGTCATCTGGCTGGTCCTGCTCCCCCTCTCCTGTGTCACCTGTGCAGAAAAACCACCCATTCCGCCACACATTGCTTTTGCTTCAATGTCCTCCTCCAGTTCAGCCCCCACAAGGCTTATGTGGCCGTGAGATATAGGCGCCACGTCTCCAGTCCCCTGACCAACCAGATTTACCATCATCTGTACTAGGACATGAAGCAGTGGAATGACGTTGTTCATTCCGAACTCCTGGTGACTGACAAATAACATGGCATCCAAAAAGAGCCTGAGCAAATGGCAGGTGTCACGCATGAGCTGCCACTGGCTGACATCGAAGTTACAGGGGAGTACTCCGGTCCACGTGGATCATCAAGAAATCATTTATGGCCGCTCAAGGAGGGTGTGCTTTGCGGTGTACGAGTGACTGAAGTGCATTCAAAGTTTCCTGGCCATTCTTAGGATGTCTTGCAGATGGTTGGAAGACTTAAGGAACCGCTTGACAACCAGATTGAACATGTGTGCCATGCAGGGCACATGGCTCAGCCCTCCTTGACGCATCGCTGACACCTTGTTTTTCCCGGTGTCGGTCACCATGGTTGCGATTTTGAGTTGTCGCAGAGAAAGCCAGGATTCGATTTTTTGACTAAGGACATGAATCAGTTCCTCCCCTGTGTGACTCCGTTCGCCCAGGCAAACGAGGTGCAGAACAGCGTAACACCGCCATTCTCTGCACATGTGGTGTGCTGGGGGGCCCCTGTGAATTGTCCCTGCAGTGGAGGCTGAGTACACGGTGGAGGATGAGGAGGCAGAGGCGGACTTTGTCACAGGACCAATGGCGTAGCAAAGTGGAGGCGAAAGCGGTGTCACCTGGCCAAGTTTCTGGTGTTGCTGTGTAGGAACCACATTCACCCAGTGGGCCATAAAGGACATTTATTGCCATTGACCATAGTTACAGCTACCTACAATTTTTCCACCAAAATTCTGTATCACAAACAAATTTCACCACTGATTGGCTAATCGACAGAATAAGGTTCCTAAAAAAGAAAGTCAACAATCACCCAGCAATTTTCCCCATAAAGACTGTTTCACAAAAAAATGTAATGACTGAATGGTTGGTTGACGGAATCATGTTCATACAGAAGAAAGTCAACAAACTCCCATGAATTTTCCCCATAAAGGCTGCTTTACAGAAAAATTTCACAAAAGTATGACTAGTCGACGGAATAATGTTCATACAGAAGAAAGTCAACAAACTCCCATGAATTTTCCCCATAAAGGCCGTTTTATAAAAAAAAATTCACAAAAGAATGGCAAGTAGAGTTGAGCGAACACCTGAATGTTCTGGTTCGAGAAGTTCGGCCGAACTTTACGAAAATGTTCGGGTTCGTGATCCCAACCTTACCTGAACTTCACCCTGAACCCGAACCCCATTGAAGTCAATGGAGACCCGAATTTTTGGGCACTTAAATGGCTGTAAAATTGCCCTGGAAAGGGCTAGAGGGCTGCAAAAGGCAGCAAAATGTAGGTAAATGCCCTGAAAACATATGTGAATAGGGAAATGACTTAAAATAAAATAAAATACAGAAAAATAATAAATAAAAATTCTAAACTTGAGCCCAAGTGACAGTGGCACCTGTCACCCAGCAAACAGAGGATGTGGCAGCAACGCCACCACATCTGTCATTGTCACTAAGCATCTCCACCAAATCCCATGGAAGTGTTCAGCTATCAGCTGTCCATCTCCCAAACACTGGAGAGAAAAAGAAATGGAAAGAGGAAGTACCCCCCTACCCATGGCTCTGAATGCCTTATTTCAAACTTCCCCGGACACCATTGAACTTGGCCAGCCACTGCTGGGACACCAGATTTAGGGGATTGCAATTTTGGCAATTGAATTTCACCCCAGAAAATTATCTATCCTTTGCCGGACACTATTAACTTGGCCAGCCACTGCAGGGATACCAGATTTAGGGGATTGCTATTTTTACATAGTAACATAGTAACATAGTATATAAGACCAAAAAAAGACATTTGTCCATCCAGTTCGGCCTGTTTCCTACAAGTTGATCCAGAGGAAGGCAAAATACCCCTGTGAGGCAGAAACCAATTTTGCCCACTTAAGGGGAAAAAAATTCCTTACCGACTCCAATCAGGCAATCAGAATAACTCCCTGGATCAACGACCCCTCTCTAGTAGCTGTAGCCTGTAATATTATTACACTCCAGAAATAAATCCAGTCCCCTCTTGAATTCCTTTATTATACTCACCATCACCACCTCCTCAGGCAGAGAGTTCCATAGTCTCACTGCTCTTACAGTGAATAATCCTTTTCTATGTTTGTGTACAAACCTTCTTTCCTCCAGACGCAGAGGATGTCCCCTCGTCACAGTCACAGTCCTGGGGATAAATAGATGATGGGACAGATCTCTGTTCTGACCCCTGATATATTTATACATAGTTATTAGATCTCCCCTTAGTCGTCTTTTTTCTAAAGTGAATAACCCTAATTTTGATAATCTTTCAGGGTACTGTAGATCTCTTATTCCAGTTATTACTTTAGTTGCCCTCCTCTGAACCCTCTCCAGCTCTGCTATGTCTGTTTTGTTCACAGGAGCCCAGAATTGTACACTGTACTCCATGTGTGGTCTGACTAGTGATTTGTAAAGTGGTAGGACTATGTTCTCATCACTGGCGTCTATGCCCCTTTTGATGCAACCCATTATCTTATTGGCCTTGGCAGTAGCTGCCTGACACTGGTTTTTGCAGCTTAATTTGCTGTTTATTAAAATTCCTAGATCCTTTTCCATGTCAGTGTTACCGAGTGTTTTACCATTTAATATGTACGGGTGACTTGCATTATTCCTTCCCATGTGCATAACTTTACATTTGTCAGTGTTAAACCTCATCTGCCATTTTTCTGCCCAAGCCTCCAATCTATCCAGATCCCTCTGTAGCAGAAAACTGTCCTCTTCAGTGTTAATTACTTTACACAGTTTAGTGTCATCTGCAAAAATAGATATTTTACTGTGCAGGCCTTCGACAAGATCATTAATAAATATATTGAAGAGAATAGGGCCCAATACTGACCCCTGAGGTACCCCACTAGTTACAGTGACCCAATCTGAGTATCTACCGTTAATAACCACCCTCTGTTTTCTGTCACTTAGCCAGTTACTTACCCACATACATTTTCTCCCAGTCCGAGCATCCTCATTTTATATACTAACCTTTTATGAGGTACAGTGTCAAATGCTTTGGAGAAGTCCAGATATACGACATCCATTGATTCGCCGCTGTCAAGTCTAGAACTTACCTCCTCATAGAAGCTGGTTAAATTCGTTTGGCATGACCGATCCCTCATTAAGCCATGCTGATATGGCGTTATTTGCTTATTTTCATTGAGATACTCCAAAATAGCATCTCTTAGAAACCCTTCAAACAGTTTACCAATAATAGATGTTAAACTTACTGGCCTATAATTTCCAGGCTCTGTTTTTGGACCCTTTTTGAATATTGGCACCACATTTGCTATGCGCCAATCCTGTGGAACATTCCCTGTTATTTTAGAGTCCGTAAATATCGGAAATAATGGTCTGGCTATGACATCACTTAATTCCCTTAGGATACGGGGGTGTATGCCATCCGGTCCTGGCGATTTGTCTATTTTAATCTTTTTAAGTTCACTGTTGTACTTCTTCCTGGGTCAGACAAGTCACTTTTAAAGGGGGATTTACTTTTACATTCTGCATTTCATTTGACAGTTTATTTTCCTCAGTGAATATAGTGGAGAAAAAAATATTTAATAGTTTTGCTTTATCCTCGTCGCTCTCTGCAACATCCCCCTCATTGCTATATAGAGGGCCGACTCCTTCAGATTTATATTTTTTACTATTTATATAATTGAAGAACATTTTAGGGTTAGCTTTACTCTCTTTGGCAATTAATCTCTCTGTCTCTAGTTTGGCAAATTGTATTAGTTTTTTACATATTCTATTTTTTTCCTTGTAGTTTATCAGTGCTTCCTGACTCCCCTCCTGTTTTAGTGATTTATATGCTTTCTTTTTGTTATTTATTGCATTCTTTATGGTTCCATTTATCCCCATTGGTTTCTTTTTGTTCCTTAGTCTTTTATTCCTATATAATTGAATTTGACCTTAGAAAAAAATCTATCCTTTGACGGACACTATGAAACTTGTCCAGTCAAAGCTGGAACACCAGATTTACGATATTTCTATTTTTGCAACTGAATTTCACCCCAGAAAATAATATATCCTTTGACAGACACTATGAAACTTGTCCAGTCAAAGCTGGAACACCAGATTTACGGTATTTCTATTTTTGCAACTGAATTTCACAACAGAAAATAATATATTCTTTGACAAACACTATGAAACTTGTCCAGTCACAGCTGGAACACCAGATTCACGGTATTTTTATTTTTGCAACTGAATTTCACCCCACAAAAAAATATATCCTTTGCCGGACACTATTGAACTTGTCCAGTCATAGCTGGAACACCAGATTTATGGTATTTCTATTTTTGCAACTGAATTTCACCCCAGAAAATAATATATCCTTTGACTGACACTATTAAACTTGTCCAGTCACAGCTGGAACACCAGATTTACGGTATTTCTATTTTTGCAACTGAATTTCACCCCAGAAAAAAATATATCCTTTGACGGACACTATTAAACTTGTCCAGTCATAGCTGGAACACATGGTTTACGGTATTGCTATTTTGGCAATTGAATTTCACCCCAGAAAATTATCTATCCTTTGCCGGACACTATTAAACATGGCCAGCCACAGCTGAAACCACTGATTTACGGTATTGCTATTTTGGCAATTGAATTTCACCCCAGAAAAAAATATCCTTTGCCAGACACTATTTAACTTGGCCAGCCACAGCTGGAACACCAGATATACAGTATTTCTATTGTTGCAACTGAATTTCACACCAGAAAATAATATATCCTTTGACGGACACTATTAAACTTGTCCAGTCATAGCTGGAACACCAGATTTACGGTATTTCTATTTTTGCAACTGAATTTCACACCAGAAAATAATATATCCTTTGCCTGACACTACTAAACTTGGCCAGCCACTGCTGGGACACCAGATTTAGGGGATTGCTATTTGGGCAGTTGAATTTCACCCCAGAACAAAATATATCCTTTGCAGGACACTATTGAACATGGCCAGCCACTGCTGGGACACCAGATTTATTGGATTGCTATTTTGACAATTGAATTTGACCCTAGAAAAAAATCTATCCTTTGCCGGACACTATTTATCTTGGCCAGCCACAGCTGAAACCACTGATTTATGGTATTGCTATTTTGGCAATTGAATTTCACCCCAGAAAATTATCTATCCTTTGCCGGACACTATTAAATTGGTCAGCCACAGCTGAAACCACTGATTTATGGTATTTCTATTTTTGCAACTGAATTTCACCCCAGAAAAAAATATATCCTTTGCAGGACACTATTGAACTTGGCCAGCCACTGCTGGGACACCAGATTTAGGGGATTGCTATTTTGGCAATTAAATTTCACCCCAGAACAAAATATATCCTTTGCCGGACACTATTGAACTTGGCCAGCCACTGCTGGGACACCAGATTTAGGGGATTGCTATTTTGGCAATTGAATTTCACCCCAGAACAAAATATATCCTTTGCAGGACACTGTTAAACTTGGCTAGCTACTGTTGGGACACCAGATTTAAGGGATTGCTATTTCGGCAATTGAATTTCACCCCAGAAAATTATCTATCCTTTGCCGGACACTATTAAACTTGGCCAGCCACAGCTGAAACCACTGATTTACGGTATTGTTATTTTGGCAATTGAATTTCACCCCAGAACAAAATATATCCTTTGCCGGACACTATTAAACTTGGCCAGCCACTGCTGGGACATCAGATTTATTGGATTGCTATTTTGGCAATTGAATTTGACCCTAGAAAAAAATCTATCCTTTGCCGGACACTATTTATCTTGGCCAGCCACAGCTGAAACCACTGATTTACGGTATTGCTATTTTGGCAATTGAATTTCACCCCAGAAAATTATCTATCCTTTGCCGGACACTATTAAATTGGTCAGCCACAGCTGAAACCACTGATTTATGGTATTTCTATTTTGGCAATTGAATTTCACCCCAGAAAATTATCTATCCTTTGCCGGACACTATTAAATTGGTCAGCCACAGCTGAAACCACTGATTTATGGTATTTCTATTTTTGCAACTGAATTTTACCCCAGAAAAAAATATATCCTTTGCAGGACACTATTGAACTTGGCCAGCCACTGCTTGGACACCAGATTTAAGGGATTGCTATTTCGGCAATTGAATTTCACCCCAGAAAATTATCTATCCTTTGCCGGACACTATTAAACTTGGCCAGCCACAGCTGAAACCACTGATTTACAGTATTGCTATTTTGGCAATTGAATTTCACCCCAGAACAAAATCTATCCTTTGCCGGACACTATTAAACTTGGCCAGCCACTGCTGGGACACCAGCTTTAGGGGATTGCTATTTTGGCAATTGAATTTAACCCCATAATAAAATATTGAAATTTCTATCCTGAGTTTCTAGGGGTGACAATATGCATAGCCAAGCCACTGATGTAGGATATAGCAAAAAAAAAACTAGTATTGATGGATTAATGGACTTGGTGGCAGCTTGTGCTGGTGCACCACAAGACACAAAATGGCCGCCGATCACCCCAGAAAAAAGTGACAGAAAAATGCTCTGTGCAGCCTAAAAACCAGTGAGCAATTAACTAGCATAAGTTGAATGATTCACAGCTTTAGATCGATCACTTCATTAGGTGTTTTTGCTGAGCTTTCCCTGCCTAAACTTTCCTTCACAGCAGCTGCGTCCTATCCCTACACTAATCAGAGCAGAGTGACGTGCGGCGCTATGTGACTCCAGCTTAAATAGAGGCTGGGTCACATGCTGCACTTGGCCAATCACAGCCATGCCATTAGTAGGCATGGCTGTGATGGCTTCTTAGGGCAAGAAGTAAAACGCTAGCTGATTGGCTGCTGTGCAGCCCTTCAGAAAACGGGACAAAATCTCCGAACAACACCCCAAAATTCGGTATGAACCCGAACTATACAGTTTGGGTTCGCTCATCCCTAATGGCAAGTCGACGGAATAAGGTTCATACTGAAGAAAGTCAACAATCACCATTCAATTTTCCCTATAAAGGCTGTTTCACATGAAAAATGTCACCACTACTTATTTTGGTCCATACCGCAAAAAGGGCTTTACTAGATATAACTGCCCGGTGAACGGCCAATATATTTTTATTTCGCCTTTAATATACGGCAAACGGGGCTTTAGAATATATCACTGCAGCGCAGAATGGCTATTAGGCCCTATTTTTTTTCCACAACACAAAAAGCTTTTAAACAGATAAGTGCAACGATGAACAGTAAATATATTTTTATTTCGCCACTAATACACGGCAAACTGCTGCTAGTACATGGGATCGTTTGATCCCATCTCCTATTTACTCTAAGGGCTCATGCACACTACCATGTGTATTTTGCGATCCGCAAAACATGGATCCGCAAAAAATATGGATGACGTATGTATGCATTACGTATTTTGCGGAACAGCTGGCCCATATTAGAACAGTCTTCTCCTTGACAATAATATGACATGTTCTATTTTTTTGCGGAATGGACATGCGGACATACAGAAACAGAATACACATGGAGTAACTTCTGTATTTTTGCGGACCCATTGAAATGAATGATTCTGCATATGGTCCGCAAAAAAATAATGGAATGGACAGAAAATGGAAAGAAAATACGTTCATGTGCATAAGCCCTAATAGAGAACTATTAGGGTGAATATGATTTTTACTCTCTCCATTCTGAGCTATGCCAAGTGCATAGATCAGTATTAGAGATGAGCGAATTTTTTTAAAAATCAATGCGCCGGTTCGCTGAATTTTTTGCAAAAAATTCTATTCAATCGGAATATACTTGCGGCAAATTACGTTAAAAAGCTGCTATTTCCTGGCTGCAGATAACCTTTATAGTGTTGTAGAACACTGTGCCTTGAAGCCTCTTAGAATCACTGCATACTTCACTTATTTGGGCGGTCACGGGGCCAAAACTGACCAAATAACTCAAGTATGAACTAAGCCTTACAAGTCGAAATTAGCGCCAAGAAGAAACGCACTCCTTTTACACTGTCGCTAGCTGATTCCTCATCGATGTCAACAGATCCTGTTCTATTAAACGTGAATACAAGTTGAGCCCACCTGACAGAGTGGAGGCGGGGTCAGTAGTAAGTTTTTGTTGATGTCACTGATTAATTTGCACTTCCATAGAAATGGTGCCATTTAGTCCTGTGGACAATGAGGCTTTCCTCAGCCTTATGGTAGTGGCCGTCCTTTGTTACTCAGTCCCCAGCCACCACAATTTTTCTCTGTGTGCCATCCCCGCATTACAACGGCAATTGTGTCACATAACATCACCCGTGCCCTGACCAACACAGTTATTGTGAAGGTCCACTTAACACCGAACACATGGACAAGTGCTTTTGGCCAGGGATGATACATTTCCGTAGGCAGCACACTGGGTGAACCTTGTGGAGGCTGGTAGCGAGTCGTGACCTGTGATGGCACAGGTGCTACTGAAGCAAAGGATTTCGGGCCCTAATTTCATCAGGATTTATGCCACCACCTACATTAGTAGCTGGAACACCCCCCCCCCCCCTTCTCCTCCTCCGCCTCCACCTCCTCCTGCAATGCAAACTCAGAAATCTCATCTTGCAGCAGTAGTGAACCATCGGTCATCAGCTGAAAGCAGTGTAGCATGGCAGTGGGTAAGCGGCAACAAGACATGCTGGAACTCATTTGCTTGGGGGACAAGCAGAGCTGTGGCAGGGTATAAGGGACCAGGTTTGTTGTGTCTGATAATGGCCATAACTTGTTGGCAGCTTTGTAGCTCGGCAAGCTCACACACATGGCAATCATACAGCATATGTGTCCCTTGAACACCAAACATTCCAAACTTATACATTAATATAACTAAAAACATAACACACGAGAGTGGAGGTAAACCAATGGCATGGCCTGTTAATTAACTCAACAATAACCCAATAACAATCACATATTTTACAACTATAAACCATAATAACAATAATAATACCAACAATAATACAACCACAAACCATAATAATAATAGAACAGAATGTAATTGCAGATAAATTTACAGCTGACAACGCTGGTGGCAGAGTACGTAGTTCCTTGTGCAACTCTGGAGGGGAGATGAGGGGAACACACAGAAGTTCCAACAGAGGCAGGACAACACTCTCCAAGACCTGGGACAGTTTAATGACACCCGCCAACATCCTCACCCTGATGCGCGGCCTAGTGTCACAAGGTAGGAATAGTTTTGAAAGATGGTGAAGGAGTACATAGCAGACCGTGTCAGAGTCCTCAGTGATCCCTCTGCGCCTTACAACTACTGGGTGCCCAAACAGGACACGTGGCACAGACGGGAACTTTACAGCTATAGCTAAATAATAAGGAACATGGAAGATATACTATATTGAACTGTAGTATTCAGGGCAAATTAACATGTTGGCACTTTGCGATAAATAAGTGGGTTTTGGGTTGTAATTTCAGCACTCAGTCTCTAAAAGGTTCGCCATCAACATCACTGTTTTAGAGGGTTAGCGCAGCTGCAGGCCCTCAGCTACATTCTTTTACTCAGTTTCATTGCGCACAGGGCCACGGCCTCTTCGTGCACCATAAGCATCGCGGCCACTTACACGTCCCTTACTGGTTGCATTCTTAATATTAAATGTTACATATGCTTTAAAGTATGTCACACATACAGTAGCGTAGGATTTGTAAGTGTTTGCGGCAATAAATTTAAACAAGTATTTGGGATGCGCACACTTTACACAGGAGATGTAGCCCTGATAATGTCACAGAGTAGCATACACCGCCTTCGGATAAAGTACAGTATATGTCAGTGATGTCAGGCACTCTATATCAGGTCACCAGCAGATATCAACAAAAGACAGGGATAGTATAGGTATGTTAAAAAAGAACTTTATTTATTTTAGTAGTAGTAATGATAAAAAAAAAATGTATTTCAATATAGGTCACTCCCAACGTACAGGGAGAAGGTAAGATAGGAAAAAATATAGAAAAGAGGGGGCTGTGAAAAAATGATGGTGTTAAAATGATATTAAAACACCCTGTATGTTGCGCTCTTTTTCCTCCAATCCTCCAATCAGAGGGCTGTTGGCAGTGTCTTGCGTTCTTGCCAAGTGCGGCAAATTTTGCGCACACTTTTTTCGTGCACTTTTAGTTCCCAGTATCGTCGGTGGGTGGAGGAAGCCTGATGGTGCAGTGCAGTTTGGAAGCACTTCGCAGGGCTTGAGAAACCATTCGCGTTTCGAAGCATCGCAGCCTTCTTCACCAGTGGTAGCCCATACACTAGCCTGCCAGGGTTTAAATATCCTCATCAGGCTGCATCAGAAAAATGGGATGGATTCAAAAAGGCGGGAAAGTCGGGGAAAAAAGGCGGGAAAAAGTAAATATTTTATTTTGTTTGAGTGATAGCAGTGATTTGACATAATTTGTGGGCACATAATCCTTGGGTTAAGAAGGTGAGGAGTGAGATTGCCAGTGTGTGTGTTTTTTCCCCCAGTCTGTTCCACTGTTTTTAATGGTCTCTTCTACTGTTTTTAATGGTCCTTAGTGAATCTTATTTGCTGTGTATCTATATTGTTGTTGTTTTTTCAAGTGCAGTTGGTGATTTTTGAGGTAAGAAGGTGAGGAGTAAGAGTGACAGTGTGTGTTTTTTTCCCCAGGCTGTTTCATTGTTTTTAATGGTCTCTTCTACTGTTTTTACTGTTTTAATGGTCTTTTTAGTTAGTTTTATTTGCTATATATCTATTTTCCCCCAGACTGTTCCACTGGTTTTAATTGTCTCTTCTACTGTGTTTAGTGGTATCTTCTACTGTTTTTAATGGTCTTTTTAGTGGGTCTTATCTGCTATATATCTATATTGTTGTTGTTTTGTTGGGGTTATGGATTGTGGGCCCTGTTGATATAATTTGCATTTCCTAAAGGGGGGTTTTAAGGTTGAGGGGTTGTTTATGTGGTCTCAGCGTGTGTAGTAGTTCGTTGGTTGAGGGTATGAAGGTGGGGGCCCGAGACCGATAAAGGATCGAGATGCTGGTAAGCAGCCGGACACTCGATCCGCCATCAGTCAAGGGCCTCCCACCTAGTGTGTACAGGAAGCCGAATAGTTCCAATTCAGCTTTTAAAGACCTTTTTTACAGCTGTGAACATTATTCACTTAGGCTGCTGATTGTGATGTATTTTGAAGTGTTCGGCGATTCTTTTTTCAGGGTTCGCTTCGTCCGTCCCACATATTGTTTCCCACACGGGCATTGTATGGGCAAGTAGATCACCCCAGTGCTGTTACATGTTAGGAAATCTTTGATTTTGAGTAGAAAGGAACTAGTTGTGGAAAGAATGGTGTCTGTTTTCTTTTTAAATGTGGTGATTTTGCAGTTGCTGCATTGGTTACAACGGTAAAACCCCTTGAAGTGAAGCCAGTTGTTTATGGTTTTTGTGTGTTTTTGTTGTGATTTAATTGAGGGGGCAATTTTAATTCCTGTTAGGAGCCTTGGTATAGATGATTTTTGGATGTACAGGGATGATGGAGTTTAGTAGTTTGTCCTCGAGTATGAAATGCCAGTGTTTCCGTATGATACGTTCTATCCTTTTGTGTTCTTCATAAAATGGTAAAATTATTTGTGTTTTATCTTTGGTGTCCTCTTTTCTTTTGGAAGTGGTTGTTTCATAGAAAGTTTTCCTGTCAAGAACCCTGATTTTGGTGAGTGAATTTTCTATTTCTGCTATCGGATAGTTTTTTTCTATAAACTGTCTTTTCAGGTCTTCAGCCTCAATTTCAAAGGTTTCCATGTCAGTGCAGTTCCTCTTTAATCGTCTGAATTGACCTGACGGGATATTTAAGAGCAACTTGGGGATGTGGCAACTCGAGAAGAGGATGTAGCTGTTCTTGGCCGTAGGTTTTTGTAGGTGCAACAGGTAAGTTTGTTTTGTTCAATTTTGATCTGCACAGAGCGTTTTTCTGTCACTGTTTTCTGGGGTGATCGGCGGCCATTTTGTGTCTTGTGGTGCACCAGCAAAAGCTGCCACCAAGTCCATTAATCCATCAATACTAGTTTTTTTTTTTTTTTTTTGCTATATCCTACATCAGGGGCTTGGCAGTGCTTATTGTCACCCCTAGAAACTCAGGACAGAAATTTCTATATTTATTGAGGGGTTAAATTCAATTGCCAAAATAGCAATCCCCTAAATCTGGTGTTCCAGCTGTGGCTAGCCAAGTGTAATACTGTCTGCTGTGTGGAAAAGGATAGTTTTTTTTCTGTGGTGAAATTCAATTGCCAAAATAGCAATCCCCTAAATCTGGTGTCCCAGCAGTGGCTGGCCAAGTTTAATAGTGTCCGGCAAAGGATAGATAATTTTCTGGGGTAAAATTCAATTGCCAAAATAGCAATCCCCTAAATCTGGTGTCCCAGCAGTGGCTGGCCAAGTTTAATAGTGTCCGGCAAAGGATATATTTTGTTCTGGGGTGAAATTCAATTGCCAAAATAACAATACCGTAAATCGGTGGTTTCAGCTGTGGCTGGCCAAGTTTAATAGTGTCCGGCAAAGGATATATATTTTTTTCTGGGTTGAAATTCGATTGCCAAAATAGCAATACCATAAATCAGTGGTTTCAGCTGTGGCTGGCCAAGTTTAATAGTGTCCGGCAAAGGATAGATTCTGTTCTGGGGTGAAATTCAATTGCCAAAATAGCAATACCATAAATCTGGTGTCCCAGCAGTGGCTGGCCAAGTTTAATAGTGTCCAGCAAAGGATAGATTTTTTTCTGCGGTGAAATTCAATTGCCAAAATAGCAATACCGTAAATTAGCGGTTTCAGCTGTGGCTGGCCAAGTTTAATAGTGTCCGGCAAAGGATAGATTTTGTTCTGGGGTGAAATTCAATAGCCAAAATAGCAATACCGTAAATCTGGTGTTCCAGCTGTTGCAGGCCAAGTGTAAATCTCTCCGTAAAAGGGTATATTACACTCAGAGTGCATCTCCAAGTGTATGTCTTTCCGTTAAAGGGTATGTTACAGTAAGTGTTAAAATACAGCATAATCCTCTACATTTGCACACACTGTTTTGCATCTCTAAGTGTATTTCGTTCCGTTAAGATGTATATTACACAAAGTGTTAAAATACAAGTGCTGAAAGCATAATCCTATATATTTTTTCATACGCTAATGTGCATCTCCAAGTGTATATCTGTCCGTAAAGAGATACCTTTCATCCAGGGCCTATTTACTAGGCCTACAATTGTTATTCCCCTAAATCTGTGGTTACTGCTGTGCCTGGATTAGTGTAATATGGTACACAAATAGATAGCCAGATAGTGTTAGGTGCCTGTAAAAAAAAGGCCTGAATTTGAATTCAATACATTGGGCCAAAAAGTTTTTTTTTTATTGTGGTGAATGGTAACAATGAGGAAAACATCTAGTAAGGGACACGGGCATGGTCGTAGTGTTGTTAGTGGACCCTCTGGTGCTGGGAGAGGATGTGGCCATTCTGCTACAGCCACATGTCCTAGTGAACAAACTACCTCAGGTTTCAGTACCCGCCAGAATTTACAGCGATATTTGGTGGGGCCCAATGCCATTCTAAGGATGGTAAGGCCTGAGCAAGTACAGGCGCTAGTCAATTGGGTGGCCGACAGTGGATCCAGCATGTTCATAACATTATCTCCCATCCAGTCTTCTGCAGAAAGCACAAAGGTGGCGCCTGAAAACTAAGCCCATCAGTCTGTCACATCACCCCCATGCATATCAGGGAAACTATCTGAGCCTCAAGTTATGCAGCAGTCTCTTATGCTATATGAAGACTCTGCTGGCAGGGTTTCCCAAGGGAATCCATCTAGCCCTTCCCCAGTTTTGGAAGACATGGAATGCACTGACGCACAACCACTTATGTTTCCTGATGATAAGGACATGGGAATACCACCTCATCAGAGTCCGCATGTCTCTGCTGATGATGAAACAACTGCTGCGTCTTTTTGCAGTGTGCAGGGGACGATGAGGTCCTAGACCCACATAAAATGAAGGTCGTGCCACTGACTTTCATAGTTCAGAGGTTCAGACAGTGGTGAGATCGAGCCAGCAGCGTAGCAAAAGAGAGAGCAGGGGACAAAAGCAGAACAGCCGCCGCCAAGAGAGTTCGCCTGCTACTGGCCACCGCCACCAGGGACCGAGCACCCCAAAGGCAGCTTCAAGGAGTTCCCTGGCATGGCACTTCTTTAAACAATGTGCTTATGACAAGACCCGAGTGGTTTGCACACTGTGCCATCAGAGCCTGAAGCGAGGCATTAACGTTCTGAACCTTAGCACAACCTTCATGACCAGGCATCTACATGCAAAGCATGAACTGCAGTGGAGTAAGCACCTTAAAAACAAGGAACTCACTCAGGCTCCCCCTTCTCCCTCTTCTGCTGCTGCCTCGGCCTCTTCCTCCGCCTCGGGAGGAATGTTGGCACCTGCTGCCCACCAAACAGAGGATGTGCCACCAACACCACCACCTCCGTAACCATGCATCTCCTCCATCTCACAAACCTTGGAGAGAAATTCCCACCTCCCCACCCTGAAGCCCTGGGCCTGAATGCCAGCATTTCTAAACTACTGGCCTTTGAAATGCTGTCATTCAGGCTGGTGGACACAGACAACTTCAAAAAGCTGACGGCGAGAGCTGTCCCACAGTATGTGTTCCCAGCCGCCACTACGTCTCTAAGACAGCCGTGCCTTCCCTGCACAACCAATTATCCGATAAAATCATGTGTGCACTGCGCAACACCATCTGTGGCAAGGTCCACCTAACCACAGCTACGTGGACCAGTAAGCACGGCCAGGGACGCTATATCTCCCTAACTGCACACTGGGTAAATTTAGTGGCGGCTGGGCCGCAGGCGGAGAGTTCTTTGGCGCACATCCTTCGGGCATTATTCTTTGCTTCCTGTAGCCTCTTCCTCCTACTCGGCTTCCTCCTCCTCTTCTTCCACCAGCTCATCCAGTCAGCCACACACCTTCACCGCCAACTTCAGCACAGCCCGGGGTAAACGTCAGCAGGCCGTTCTGAAACTCATATGTTTGGGGGACAGGCCCCACACTGCGCAGGAGTTGTGGCGGGGTATTGAACAACAGACCGACGAGTGGTTGCTGTCAATGGGCCTCAAGCCCGGCCTGGTGGTGTGCGATAATGGGCGAAATCTTGTCGCAGCTCTGGGACTAACCGGTTTGACGCACATCCCCTTCCTGGCACATGTGCTGAATTTGGTGGTGCAGAATTTCATTCTCAACTACCCCGACATGTCAGAGCTGCTGCATAAAGTGCGGGCTGTCTGTGCGCGCTTCCGGCATTCACATCCTGCCACTGCTTGCCTGTCTACACTACAGCGTAACTTCAGCCTTCCCGCTCACTCACCGCTCATATGCGATGTGCCCACCAGGTGGAACTCCACCTTGCACATGCTGGAGAGATTGTGCGAGCAGCAGCAGGCCATAGAGGAGTTTCAGCTGCAGCACGCACGCGTCAGTCGCACTGCATAACCGCACCACTTCACCACCAATGACTGGGCCTCCATGCGAGTGTGCCCTGTTGCTCTGTTTCGAGTACTCCACCAACATGGCCAGTGGCGATGAGGACATTATTAGTGTTACAAAAAAACTTCTATGTCTCCTTGAGACAACACTTAGGGCGATGATGGAAGAGGAGGTGGCCCAGGAGGAGGAGGAGGAGGAAGAGGGGTCATTTTTAGCACTTTCAGGACAGTCTCTTAGAAGAGGCTCAGGGGGAGTTTTTTTGCAAAAGCAGAGGCCAGGTAAAAATGTGGCCCACCAGGGCCCACTACTGGAGGACGAGGAGGATGAGGATGAAGCATGTTCACAGCGGGGTGGCACCCAACGCAGCTTGGGCCCGTCACTGGTGTGTGGCTGGGGGGAAACGGAGGACGATGACGATACACCTCCCACAGAGGACAGCTTGTCCTTACCTCTGGGAAGCCTGGCACACATGAGCGACTACATGCTGTAGTGCCTGCGCAACAACCGCAGAGTTGCCCACATTTTAACGTGTGAAGACTACTAGGTTGGATCCCCAGTACAAAGATAATGTGCTCACCTTACTTCCAGTACTGGGGCGTGATAGGAAGATGCGCGAGTACAAGCGCACGTTGGTAGACGCGCTACTGAGAACATTCCCAAATGTCACAGGGGAACAAGTGGAAGCCCAAGGCGAAGGCAGAGGAGGAGCGAAAGGTCACCAACGCAGCTGTGTCACGGCCAGCTCCTCTGAGGGCAGTGTTAGCATGGCAGAGATGTGGAAAAGTTTTGTCACCACGCCACAGCTAACTGCACCACCACCTGATACGGAACATGTTAGCAGGAGGCAGCATTTCACTAACATTGTGGAACAGTACGTGTGCACACCCCTCCATGTACTGACTGTTGGTTCAGCCCTATTCAACTTCAGGGTCTCCAAATTATCCACGTGGCCAGAGCTAGCCTTTTATGCGTTGGAGGTGCTGGCCTGCCCTGGCGGCCAGAGCTTTGTCTGAATGTGTATTCAGCACGGCAGGTGGCGTCATTACTATAACAAACGCAGCCGCCTGTCCACAGCCAACGTGGACAAGCTGTCGTTCATAAAAATGAACCAGGCATGGATCCCACCGGACCTGTCCATCCCTTGTGCAAAATAGACATTTATAACTACCTCCCCTTAACCATATATTCATGTACTCCAGTGCACTTCTTTATTGAATCCTCTTTTTTTTATCTTACCAAAAATTTGCGGGACAACCCAAAGTTGAATAAACGTCTCCTCCTTCTGGGTGCCAGGGGCCTAAATATCTAAAAGTGGCCTTCTCCGTTGGTGGGTGACATGATGCCTCTTTTGCTGCTATGGGACCTCTCTCCTCTTTCTGGGTGTCAGGGGCCTAACTTTCGCGTACTTACTTGCTGTCTTGGTGGCAGACATTTAACACTTTTTACTGTCTAATGACCGCCACATTGTCTGGGTGTCAGTGGCCTATATGTTCTTTAATCATTTGTTGTCTTGGTGGGAGATATTAATCTCTTTTTACTGTCTAATGACTGCCCCTTTGTCTTTGTGTCAGTGGCCTATATGTTCTTTAATAATTTGTTGTCTTGGTGGGAGATATTAAACTCTTTTTACTGTCTAATGACTGCCCCATTGTCTGGGTGTCAGTGGTCTATATTTTGTTAAATTGCTTGCTGTCTGGGTGACATTAAACTCGTTTTACTGTCAAATTGCCTGTCCTCTGTCTGGGTGTCAAGGGCCTACATAAATGATAATGGCCTGTTCCATTGCAGGTTTACCTGAGGTCTGTGTTGCTGTTACGGGACCGCTCTCCTTTTTGCGGGTGCCATGGCCTGGAGTCTGTAAATGAGGCCTGTGGCACTGCAGGCAGACATGAATCCTTTTTGGCTGTGGTGAGAGCATCAACTCCCATTGCATTCCCACCTGATGCCACCCCAACCTTCTATTCCACCTCCTCCTCCAAGTTGCCAATTGATATTGGTTAATTTGTATTTATTTTTATTTTATTTTAAGTCATTTCCCTATCCACATTTGTTTGCAGGGGATTTATCTACATTTTGCTGCCTTTTGCAGCCCTCTAGCCCTTTCTTGGGCTATTTTTCAGCCTTTTTAGTGCCCAAAAGTTCGGGTCCCCATTGATTTCAGTGGAGTTCAGGTTCGGGGTGAAGTTCGGGTCGAATTCGGATCCCGAACCTGAACATTTTTGGGAAGTCCGGCGGAACTTCTCGAACCCAAACATCCAGGTGTTCGCTCAACTCTAATTAACAGGCATTATGGGGTCTTTGAAAAGCTTTTGGTATTAAATACAGCAAATTTCTCTCCCTGTACTACCTGTCAATTCCTTAGCATGTATGTCCCCGACACTGCTGTTAAATATATTGTTGATCTAAAACACACACACAGTAGTCTTTAAATGGACTTTTGGGCTTTTGAAAAGTTTTCTCTAACTAAAATCGCTGAAATTCGCTCTCTGCTCTGTCTTTCTCTTTCTACCTAATGCTATCCCTGGCTATGACTGATCGGAGCACGTGTCATCGGGTGCTATATAACCTCCGATGACGCGTTCCGGCCAGGCATTCACTGTAATGCCAGCAGCTAACATGACTACTGGCATTAAAGTGAGGGCAGTACTTACCTGTACCTTTATTGGCTGCTTATAACCCACAAAACTTGCAGGGCGGAGACTCGAGCATTTCGCTCGAACACATGCAGTACTCGGCCGAGTACCGCCGTGTGCTGAGCATAGCGATGCTTGAGCTGAACCGGTACTCGGCCGAGCCTAATCGCTCATCACTAACTATTTGGATCCCCAAAAAATCACTTTCCTATCAATGTCCCTAGCGCCTTCTGACGTCTTTCCATGCACTAAGATGATGTGAAATGATTCCCCCTTATCCTTTCCCTGCAGTTATAAATAATTTTTTCTGTCTTTTTTTTCCACAATCGTTTATCCACTTGCTGTCCCTAGCGTCTTCACACGTCTGTCCCTGCACTCTGAATGCTGGAAAATGTTTGACTTTAAGATGGCCACCATATTTATAGGGCTGTGACATCACAGGGCTGGCAGGCTGCTGTTTGGCTACATGGAGGCATTTTAATCTGGGTTATCCCGCCTTCCCAGAGTTCCTTGCCCCATGTCCTCAGTATTTACACATGAAGCCGCCATTTTTGGAACATTGCGATTCTTTACCATGAAGCGCGAGGAAATTCACATTCGTTGTAAATAAAAAAAAAATCTGAAATTAAAAAAAAAAAAAACAACAACTCACCAATCTTCAATTTGTGCTGGATCTTCAATCAAGATAGCCAAAGTGGCCTCTACACAATCACATTGATGAGGTGAGTATTTTTTTTTTGGGATTAAACCTTGAAAGCCACAATGTGTATCTCAGAAGTCGCGATCAGCCATGAACGCGGCATTTGAGGGGTTAAATGACATGGGGCACGTGCAATCGCCGTTTCCTGTCATTGCACTTGCTACTTAGAAATAAATGGGTTTTGTGATGAAGTTATTCATCACTAAGCAAATTCTTTGGTAAAATTCACTCATCTATAGTGGTAAACAATGATTTTATGGAGATCATTTTCAGTTTTGATGGTTGAACTCAGTAGGTCTGTAATGCATTTATTAGGCTGAAATACGTTGCAACTAGACCGGTCATGCGAGGTCTGAAAAAAGGGCATGGGCGGGGATGGGACAGCAGGTCCATCTAATTTACCATTTTCTAAGCCTGCTTCAGGCGTAGAAAAAGGTTTAAATGTAAGATAGCTAGGAAGCTGTCTTACATTTAGAACTGACAGAGTGTCCCCCAAAGTTATGTGGAGGGCTGTACCTCTTCATATCTCAGGCGGATCCACCATCAGCTTAGTGGTAGTGATGAGCGGCAGGGGTAATATTCGAATTTGCAATATTTTGTAGAATATTCGTCATATATTCACAAATTTTCGGTTATTTTCTTGAGTGCGAAAATTGGAAATGTAATATGTGCGTAATGCGTGCACAATACAGGTGTGGGTCACTATAGCTCAATATTTGAAGCTGCTAGAATTTTTCTGAAACTGGAAAAAATGGTTGGCATGGCAGAACATTACAATAGCTTTATATGCAGACAGAGTGCTCCGATATATTCACGATTGCTCAAATCGGCAATAAATGATGCGCATATTTTTGCACAATACCGGTAACTTCACATTTTGGCAGGTCTGACTACATATTAGTGATTGGTGCACTAAGAATTTTTGGGAACTTGTGACATCACAGCACTATGTATAGTATGTATGTATGTAACATACATACATACATACATACATACAGTAATATGTATTTAGCATGTATGTATGGACAACAGAACCTAACACCCTGCACTACTACATTATATCACAATCTAACCCACACTAACTATCTCCCACTAACTATCTGTAATATATATATATATATATATATATATATATATATATAATGTGCCACAGGAAAGCAGAGAGCACAGCAGTGACACTGCTGTCTCTCTCAGAACCGTAATAAACTGTAGAAAATCGCTGCTGGGGAGGTTCTTATATACTAAAGGGGTAGGCAACTTTCCTATTGGTTCCTAGGGATGTTGCTAAGCTCAAGCAAAGACATTGCAGCATTCTCATTAACCCACAAGCAAAAAGGAGGTTACTGATGGAAAAATGTAGAATATTCGAAAATACGAATATATATCACTATATTCTCGAAGTTGCAATATTCACGATTAAAATTCGTGATTCGAATATTCGAGCCCAACACTACCCGGTTTAAAACACTGGTCTCAATAAATGTGCCCCTTAATATCTTAGTTAGACTCCACATGGTCCTGTACTTCCAATCTATTTTAATTTAGACCAATAAGAATTCCCACAATTGTTTGTTGTAAGAAAACTTATCCATATACAAATGTAAAGGGTAACTAAACATATAGATATTTTTTTTAGAATAGGCTGCCCATGTGTGGATACATGAGAGATACAGATATAGCCAAGCTAAAATTGACTCTGAAAACTCTGTAAACACAGTGTTATCTTGTGCCATCTTTTGACAAAAGCCATTGAAACACATTGAAACAGTTAGCTCACCTTTTTGTGCCAATTTTTACTTAACGCGTTAGCTACTTTCACACTCACGTTTCGGCTTTCCATTTGTGAGATCCGTGATGGGATCTCACAAGCGGTCCAAAACGGATCAGTTTTGCCCTAATGCATTCTGAATGGAAAAGGATCCACTCAGAATGCATCAGTTTGCCTCCAATCAGTCTCCATTCCATTCTGGAGGCAGACACCATAGCGCTGCCTGCAGGGTTTTGCTGTCCGCTTTATGAAACTGAGCCAAACTGATCTGTCCTGGCACACAATGTAAGTCAATGGGGATGGATCAGTTTTCTCTGACACAATCTGGCACAATAGAAAACGGATCAGTCTCCCATTGACTTTCAATGGAGTTCATGATGGATCCGTCTTGGCTATGTTACAGATAATACAAACGGATCCGTTCATGATAAATGCATGCGGTTGTATTATTGTAATGAATCCGTTTGTGCAGATCCATGACGAATCAGCCCAAAACGCGAGTGTGAAAGTAGCCTTAACCATCAAGTTTCGCTCGGCTGCATCTGTAGCACTATATATAACCGTTAAATGACTTGTATCTGCCAATGCTTAGCAGATTTGAAAATGTTGAATCTCTAATTCCCAGTTGTCTCTAAGGTTTTGGATGAAGACTACATGCTCATCATTTCTACCCATAGACCATATATGGAGGTAGCAAAGTCTGAATCATATCACTCAAAATAACCCAGAATCATCATATAGGACATTAAGAAGTACTGAGCAATATATATATATATATATATATATATATATATATATAGCACTTGAAATAGAACATTTACTATTAGCTGTTAAAGCCTCTGAATCCTTCCTATGTGGTGTCTGTCTCTCTCTTTTTTTTATTTTTTTGTACTTCATTCCTTCTATTCCCCCTCCCTTCTTCAAAGACGGATTTTTTGCAAATTCCAAAATCAGGCTCTTTAACTTCCTCCTTTGTTTTGACTTTTAGCATGGCAAACAGCCTTGTTTGATTTTCAGGCACACTATCACTCTCACCAGAGAAGGAAGGGGATGAGTGACTGATTTGAGAATATCACACTTTCCACTGATAAGTGCAATTCCCTTCTGTGGGTATCTTTATCTAGGCCTATCAAGATAACAGTAGAGTTGTCATACTGTTAGGCCTCTTGCACACGACCGTATGCCGTATGGCTTTTTTTGTGTTTTGCGGGCCGTTTTTATCGGATTGTTTGTCCGTTTTTTTTTTCCATTGTTTTTCCGTTTTGGTTACATTTTTCCGTTTCGTTTTTCCATATGGCATATACAGTATACAGTAATTACATTGAAAAAATTGGGCTGAGCTTAAAATTTTCAATAGATTGTTCAGCAAAAACGGAACGGATATGGAAGACATACGGATGCCTTTCCGTATGCTTTCCATTTTTTTGCAGACCCATTGACTTGAATGGAGCCACTGAACGTGATTTGCGGACAAGAATAGGACATGTTCTATATTTAAACGGAACAGGAAAATGGAAAAATGGAAACTGAAGGCATACGGAGACACTTCAGTATTTTTTGCAGACCCATTGAAGTGAATGGCTCAGTATACTGTCAGTCTACTGAACTGAAAAATCTGCCAGTATACGGTCCGCAAAATACTGTCGTGTGCAAGATGCCTTACCCTATCCATATATCAGTGAGGATTACCCTCATTACCCTCATAACAGCAGTAGAGTGACATTGGGTTCGCTATCTGTATCTGTGCTGATTATTCATATTCAATGGCATAGTACTGCCAAAGGAAAAAAAATGAAAAACAGCCATAAATTGTAAAACAAAAAAAAAGTCTATGAATATTGATTTAAAAAGAAAAACCTGATGGAAGTGTTCCTTTAAGAGAAAATATAGCTCTTCAAAGTATGAATCTACAATTTAAAGACTGTTGACATTAACATGCTACATTTTGTTTTTTATAATGAGTTATGTCTAACAAGACAAAAAGATGTTAGCATGCTCAATATTCTATTAGTGTAGGTTTCAGTTTGATCATATCTAGATTTGTCGAATCAAAAAGGTTTTCTAAGCACACTCTGAGCTTAAGGGCCTACATTGCTTTAATTAGTTTGAGTTCTAAAGATTTGTGAGGTTCATTTTTCTTCCTCTTTATTCTTAAAATGCTGATTGATTTTTAGAGCACATACCCTGGTAGAAATTTAACAACTTAATGACCTATTGGAAATTAGAGCTAAGGGCATGAAAGTATAAATTTGTCACCAACAATACACTGCTTTATTTTTAATTAAATAATTCAGATTTATCATTATTCAAGATTTAATTGAAACAGTATCTTGAATTTTATACAATATGTATATTAATTTATAAACAGTATGTCAAGTTGTCCTTTCAGATTATGTGTCAAAAACTGAACAAAGGTAATATTCACATATAGTCATGGTAAATGTGCCTAAATATCTCATGTTTCTGATATTGTGGCAAACAATACAAAATTTGTAGTTTTTTTTTTCACATCTGCAGTAAAGGGTATCTGTCAGCAGATGTGTACTTACTGTATGAAACTGGCTGACCTGTAGCATGTGCACTTGGCAGCTGAGGATATCTGTGTTGATATCATGTTTATATGTGCCCACATTGCTGAGAAAAATGATGTTTTACTATATTGCAAAGCAAAGTGCAGCAAGGGCTAGGTAGTTGTAGGTAAAGTAGAGCCTCTAGGTGTAATAGAAATGCCCTTGTTGCTCCTAGAGGCTCATTTACATAAAATAAAACTTCATTTTTCTCAGCAATAAGGACACATATGAACATGGGATGGGACCAATAGAGATGCCTTCAGCTGGCAAGAGCACATGCAACGGTCAGCCAGTTTCATAGGTACAAATCTGCTGACAGATGCTCTTTAAAGGGGTATCTGGTTTCCAGAAAAAGTATAAAAATACATTTGATGATGCCCCATAAAACAATAAGTGTGAATTTCTATTTTTCACCACTTACTTTAAGCCATACCTTTAAAAATTATTGAGACTCACATTGTAATTTTTTTTTGGTGAAGCATCCTCTGGCAGGATTTATTTGGCAATAATTGCAGCATTAAATGTTATATAAACTTTAGTCTTGGTTCACGCTTTGTGCCTGCAGTGAATTCTTTACTATGGTTTTCCATAGTTGCAGAAAACAAATGAGCACAGTGTGCAAACTTAGGCTTTCATTATCATAATATGCTCATTGAGAGGAGTCGGGTCACTCCTCCAAGCAGAGTTTTTCCAGTTTCTTTACACTCCTTGGTTGTCAATTATGAATTGCTCTCTTAGGCCTATTGCACTCGACCGTATTGTTTTCCGGTCCATTTTAAACGGATCTGTTCTTTCCGCTTCCATTCCGTTTTGCATTCCGTATCCGTTATATTTTTTTACAGTCCCATTGACTTGAGTGGAGCCATGGAACTAGATTTGCGGGCAATAATAGAACAAGTTCTATATTTTAGTGGAACAGAAATACGGAAAAGCGGAAATGGAATGCATACACAGTACATTCTGTTTTTGGTGGACACATTGAAATGAATGGTTCCACATACGGACTGTATACAGAACGAAAAAAAAAAGGTTTGTTTTGCAAGATGCCTTAATTGCGAACAACAGCTTTCAACTAAGTTTACATTTGAAGTAGTTTGATCGTGTATTCCCACAAACTTTTCTTTGGATTGTGTTTACAGATGAGCAAACTAGTTCAGATTCATTTCCGGTCTGGTTCACCAAATTTTTGAAAATGTTCACTTGAGACCCGAATCAGTTCTGGCTGAACCGAAGTTGCTCCAATTGACCTGAAAGTTGGTATATAACCCTCTAGCCTACTAGAACTCATAGGTCCTGATTTATCATACCTTCACTTCAGAAAAAATTGAACTTTTGTGACTTTTTGCACTCATTTGTGCAAAATTTAAGTGATTGCGCAAAATTCAGCAACTTTTTTGCACCCGCTTGCTCAAAGTTTTTAGACTTTTTGCATTTTAAGCCACTCTCTCCAGTTTTTTAATGTGGGTGGAAAAGTGGATGTATTTAGCTATGTTAAGGAGTTTCACTCCAGATTTATCATTGAGACATTGAGACTTTTTTCAAAAGTCTCACTCCAGAAGGTGGGTTGAGTAAGAAAACTGAGTAGCTTCTTTAGACAAAAGTGTTAGGTCTATGGATAGGACAAATTTATCAAGTAACATGAGACATTTGATAGATTTGATAGATGGGGCATAAAATACTCCAATGCAGACTCAAGCAAGCTGACTTCAAATTTTCCCTTCATGATAAATTTCCCTCATAATTTTTAGGAAAGCTTGTTATCTCTTTTTTTTTATTTTTTTGGATTTTGTTCCCTCTCCCCTCCCCCAAGTTCTGGAATGCAGCAACAGCAATAGTAAATGATGTCTGAGTGACTCTGACATACCTAGCTATGGGTAAACGCATGTTTGACATCGTTAACGTACAGCCTGTTTAAAAAACACACTGGCACATGTTATGCATTTTAATATTCCAAAGCTTTGAAAATTGTCCCTTTAAGGGGCAGACGATGTTTAAACAGAAACCGTGTTATGGGATAAAAACAAAAAAAAGAGGCTTTGTAGATAGAGTTGAGCGAACTTGTGTTTTAAGTTCGGCGTCCAAAGTTCGGGTTCGGGTTATCCATGCATCCTGTTATGGATTCCGCTACCATTGACCATAACGGCAATGAACCCGAACCTTGGGCAACACAGAGGACTTCATATCCAATCCAGTACTGAGCCACGCCCCCTGCACAGATCACATGACGGTGACGTCACCCCAGGTCCTTCACCCCATGTTCCAAATGCCGTTATGGTCCGTGGTAGCGGAATCCATAACGGGATGCTTGAATAACCCGAACCCGAACTTTGGACGCCGAACTTAAAACACAAGCTCGCTAAACTCTATTTGTAGACCAAGCATTAGTGATGAGGAGATATGAGGGATCAGGGAATCAGCAGTAACGGCTTAGATAGAGTCCAGCGTATGGCGGTCCATTCTCCAGGCTATCCGCGTATGGCAGTGGCAAACAAGAACCCGACAATCCGCGCTTTAAATAGTGCACCAGTTTAGATGGAGTGCCTCCCCCTCTATGCTACGTTTATAGTCACGTGAGCATACGAGTGACGTGGGAGGCACATGATCACACACGTACCTCCCACTAGACCGATGTCCCTGCAGCTTGCGTCACATGATCGGGACATCTCGCTCAAGGCAGATTTCAAGGGAGACCAACGGTATAAAATTGGATCCCTCCAAAACCTAAAGGTTACCACCACACATACACCAGATGCATAAACATTATCAAAGACACATTAATCAACAGCAAAAGACAATATACATAGGTTATCAATGCAAAAGATATAACGTAGGACAATCACAGACAATTAAGGGTACTTTCACACTTGCGTTGAAGGATTCCGTCAGGGAGTTCCATCTTACGGAACTGCCCAACGGATCCGTTAAAACATTTGAAAACGGATTTCATTTGCAAACGGATCCGTTTGCATTTAAATAAGGGATCCGTCTTTCCGTTGTCATCCGTAAAAACTGATCCGTTATTTATTATTTTACCATTTTTAAAAGTCTGCGCATGCGCAGAGTGGAAGAACGGAATCGTTAATGCGTCAATTTTCAATGTCGGATCATTCCGTCAAGTGTTTTCGCTTTTTTGGACGGAGATAAAAATACAACATGCTGCGCTTTTATCTGCGTCCAAAAAACATGAAAGGACTGAACTTAAGACAAACTGATGCAAACTGAACGGATTACTTTTCATTCAGAATGCATTAGGATAAAACTGATCAGTTTTTTTCTGTTATTGAGCCCCGAGGAGGGAACTTAATGACGGAAAAGAATAAAGCTAGTGTGAAAGTACCCTAAGTCACATTGTAAGGATGTCAGATGTTATCAGTCACTGTTCGACTATGACTCCCATAAAGCCGGTCCATGCCGGTCAGTGGGGAAAATGCAGTATTGCTGTCAAGGTAAATATAATGACCCATAGAAGCAAACAATAGGGCCCCTAATCCAATATACCAATGGTCAAATAAAGCAACCAAACAAAAGCTGCTCATTTAATCCATTGGGGTGGGATGTTTTCAATTCAAAAATCCACCATGTTTCGCATTGCCACAGCCTCTTGTTCCAGTCACCGCCTCTCCTAGGTGGTTGTATTAATTTAATACCTATGAAGCGGAGTTTGGAGAAGTCACCTCCATGCACCATTTCAATATGTTTCACTAGAGGGGTATCTTTTTTGTGTCAAAGGTCGCTAAGATGTTCACCAATGTGTCTCCGCAGTTCCCTAATGGTTTTCCCAATATACTCAAGGCCACAATCACATGTGGTCTTGTAGATAACCCCTCTAGTATAACAACTGAGGAAATCCCTGATGTGATACGTTTTCCAGGTAACCCCGATCTCAAAAGACCGACCATGGGTAATAAAGGTGCAAGCTATACAGCCGCTACAATGATGACAACCCACCAGGGGCTTCAGCCAAATATTATCACTAGTGATGAGCGGGAGGTGCATATTCGATTTCTCGATATTTTGTGAATATTCGATTGAATATTCATCATATATTTGTCGAAATCGAATATTTGTCATTATTCTATATATTGCGAATGTTACGCAAATTTATATTCACATCGCAAATCAAACTTAGAGCTGAGTTCCTAATCTTTGTTATATTCTAGCAATACAACCAATGGGAACTCAGATTTAAGTTGCATTCGCAATGTGATTAATGCAGGATGTGAGTTCCTAATGGTTGTATTGCTAGAAAATAACGAAGATGACGAATATCACAAATTCACGAATATAGCACTATATTCTCAATCTTCGTTATATTCTAGCAACAACCATTAGGAACCCAGCTCTAAGTTTTATTCGCGAAGCGAACATATACTCGCATTGCGGATTGATCTTAGAGCTAAGTTCCTAATAGTAGTATTGCTAGAACATAACGAAGATGACGAATATCACAAATTCACGAATATAGCACTATATTCTCAATCTTCGTTATATTCTACCAATACAACCATTAGGAACTCAGCTCTAAGTTGATTTTGCAATTGCGAATTCAACTTAAAGATGGGTTCCTAATGGTTGTATTGCTAGAATATAACGAATATCGCAATGCGAATAATTCAGGTTACATTAATCGCATTGCGATTACAACTTAGTCAAATTTGTGAGATCGTGATTCTCACATCCGACAGTACATTTTAGCATGGAGGCAGAAGCGGCAACAGGCATTAACTGGAGCGGGCAGGGAGCCAGGAATACTCCGGAGAGGTAAGAACAGTTTGGGAAGTGGGAAGACAACCAGAGAGCAACAAGGATTAACAACAAAAAAAAAATGAATATTCGAAATTGTGAATATATAGCGCGATATTCGCAATATTCGCGAATTATCGAAGTTGCCATATTCGTGTCAAAAATTCGCTATTCGAATATTCACGCTCAACACTAATTATCACCTGTAATGAATGCCTTGTTAAAATGACTATGGACAAGGCAATCACGCAAACTGCGTCCTCTCCGATAAGTCACCTGTGGTCTGTCAGAGATCACCTTACTGATATCTTGATCTAGCTGCAGGATTCCCCAGTACTTATCAAGGACCATTTTCACTGGTCAAAGGTGCCAATAAGGCAAATCTGACCATCATCCCTTTTCCTATTTTTAGGTTTGAAAAAGGGAAGTCCTGTCAGTTGTCCTAGCCCTTTTGAAAGCTGTCTTTAGCACCGCATCAGGATATCTCTTTTGTCAAAAGCGATCCCGTAGGTCATCAGCTTGCTCTTTAAAATCTTTAAAAGTGGAGCAAATTCTCCTCATACTGAGATATTTACCTACCGGGACACCCAGCTTCAGATGGGTGATGACTCCCCCAATCTAGAAGCGAGTTTGTCGCTGTTGGTTTACGAAATGTCCTTGTTCTTATAACGCCAACTGAGCCTCTGGTCACCATAATGTCCAAAAATGGTAGCGCATTCTCCCTGAAGTTAAAAGTAAACTTCATTCCTATGTCATTGTAATACAGTTACTGTACAAATTCAGTCATACTCCTCATCTGAAATGAGGCAGTCCAATTTTCCCCGGCACAATATATCTAATTTTTTTTTGGTAATCCATTGTTGGATCCAAGTTTAATTTCTCATAGGTCACCCTATCATTTAGCAAAGTGAGAGACACTTGTTTATATTGTGGTGTCTCCATACGCACAATATTGTCCCCCTTAACAGTGGGTTTTATTGTAAGTTGTTGATCCTGTTCGAGCGCAGTTAGGGCTGTAAATTCCTGTTTGGAACAGTTATAAAATGGCTTTTTCAATGTCAGCATTTCCAATTCCTTTCAGAATTGGGACATAAAAGCATCTATGCAGCTAGGATCACCGATGGGTGGCATATTTGTACTCTTATTTTTCAAATCAGTGAAGGGCCCTTTCCCTTCTGAAGGTACACTGTCACTCAAATTATATAGTAGTTTGACATCGCACTGAATTTCTGGCGCGATTCCCATCTCCCTACTCTCACGTTTAGTTTGCAGTGGAAAATATTTGTACCACCTAAGTTTTCTCACAATGAGGTTTATATCCTCAGTCCAATTGAACAAATGAAAGGAGGAGGTGGACACAAAGGACAACCCTCTACTCAATAAAGTCATTTCAGTTGACATCAAGACCTTATTGGATAGATTAACTATCTGCCCATGTTGTTTTGAGTGTTTTTCATGGAGGGAGGTAATCTGTGATAACTGCGATTGCGCAATGATAATGGAGCACCTGCCTCTAAAAAATTAATCGTCTCTCATTCTCCCCTTGTCTCTCTCCCTCTCTGCCTTGTCCTACCTCTTCCTCTAAAGCTCTGACCTGTTTCTCTTTCTAGCTCAGAGGCTTCTGTGTAGCTGGAAGTGACATCTAATTCCTGTGGCCTATTTTGTGATGTCTTACGTTCAATGATGGAATACACCCAATGTTCTTTAAAATCTTGGAGATCCCTATTGAACTGACAGTGTTTTTGTTCCTTCAGATGGAATTTACATTTCTCCATAGTATTTTTCAACTGGAGTTCCTTCACTTGGAAATCGGGTTCTTGTTTGAATCCTTGTGTAGTTTTAATCTGTTCCTTAAGTTTACTTTCTAGGGCAGCTATAGTTGACTTTTCTTCCTCTAGTAGGAGCTGCATGAAGCGCAAGGAACTTTCTGTAGCTGTTTGTTCCTATTTATTCATAAAACCTGCACTTCTGCATCTCCTAGCAGGAGTAAAAGTAATTCTAAGGCCTCTAGGAACAATTTGTTGTTTAATATAATTTTTCAAAGACTGCACTTCCCACCATGAAGTTATCTGTTCTTTGTAGGTTTTCGTTAATTCCTTAAAAGCTGCTTTAAATGTGGGTGTGTATCTTTTTTGTATCAAAGTCTTCTCTGAGAACACTTCCTCCGCCACTGATTTTTATCGATACCGGTGGTGAGGAAACCTGCCATAACCTCAGACAAGCACTACAATAAATTAACATGACTAGATACCTCATGTCAAGGTACAATGTACTCTCTGGTACCCACCAAAATAGATGTTTAATATAATACTGGGTGACCAATTAAAACTTAACATTTATTTTATCATGTAAAAATAAATAAGCCCAACATGTAAACATACAAAATCCAACCAATGAGCCAGTTGTAAGGCTCAATGTCATAGGCACATAAACAATGGATACTGCACCACAAGAGATCCTAAAAGCAATATGGTGTATCAGAAGATAGGAAAGGATTGGAGAGCCAAGTATGCCGGGTCTCTTACCCTATCCCACCCTATCTACCTATCAATAAAACGGGTTCTTGTTCGGGTTGCCGGGTTCTTGTTTGCTACTGCTATATGCGAATAGCCTGGAGAATGGACCGCCATACACTGGACTCTGTCTAAGCCATTACTGCTGATTCCCTGATGCAACAATTAGACAGCTAAGTAGCATGATTTCTTTAGCGTTTGATCACCACTCTTGTACCTATCTGTAAAACTGATCATATGTTGGCATTGTATATATTGGTTCCCTGATGATTTTGCAAGAGCCGAGGAAACTTTATTGCACCTGTGAGTATTTATATTGCATTTGCATTGTGTCCCTATCTTCCCTTTTCCTTTCAATATTGATGAAGCTGGGCAATCACTGTCCTGTCTGTAAGGGTTGTAATAGGGACTGGTACTGAGGTGTTTTATTGATAGGTAGATAGGGTGGGATAGGCTAAGAGACCCAGCATACTTGGCTCTCCAATCCTTTCCTATCTTCTGATATTATAATTGCTTTTAGTATCTCTTGTGGCGCAGTATCAATTGTTTATGTGCATATGACATTGAGCGGTACAACTGGTTCATTGGTTGGATGTTGTATGTTTAAGTGTTGGGCTTATTTATTTTTACATGATAAAATAAATGTAAAGTTTTAATTGGTCGCCCAGTATTATATTGAGCAATACTGTACTACACCAAAGAAAATGTCTGTATTGCAAATTCCTATAATCTGGGCCTAATATAGTGTCCATATTCTGTGGGTTTCTGTAACATATATTGTCCTGCATCCGAAAACAGTGTCTGTAGGGCAAATTTAAATAATTTGTGCCACATCTACTATGGGTGCATTTAATACATATCACTAACATATACTGTACTTTATCCGTAGGCAGTGTATGCTAGTCTGTTACATTATCAGTGTTAAATTTCCTGTGTAATGTGTGCGCATCCCAAATACCTTTTTTTAATTTATTGGAGCATACACTTACAAATCCTACGCTACTTTTAGGCATATATAAAATTTAATATTAAGAAGGCGGCCAGTAAGGGCCATGGAAATGGCCATGATGCTGATGGTGCACGCAGAGGCCATGGCCCTGGGCACGAGGAAACTGAGTAAAATAATGTAGCTGAGGGCCTCCAGGTGAGCTAACCCACAAAAACATTATTTGCGAGTGCTTTCAGGTCAGCTGACCCTCTAAAACATCACTTGCTGGTGCTTTCAGGTCAGCTGACCCTCTTAAACATCATTTGCGGGTGCCTTCAGGGCAGCTGACCCTCTAAAACATCATTTGCGAGTGCCTTTGGGGCAACTGACCCTGTAAAACATTTTTTGTGAGGGCTTGCATGTGAGCTGACCCTAAAAAACATAATTTTCCAGGGCCTGCAGGTGAGCTGACCCTCTAAAACATTATATGTTAGGGCCTGCGGGTGAGCTGATCCTGGTAAACATTATATGTGAGGGACTGCAGGTGAGCTGACCCTAAAAACATTAATTGTGTGGGCATGCAGGTGAGCTGACCCTGTTGAACATTATATGTGAGGGTCTGCAGGTGATCTGAACCTAAAAAACATGAATTGCGAGGGCCTGCAAGTGAGCTGACCCTCTCAAAAATTATATGTGAGGGCCTGCATGTGAGCTGACCCTAAAAAAATATGAATTGCGATGGCCTGCAGATGAGCTGACCCTGTTAAACATTATATGTGAGGGCCTGCAGGTGAGCTGACCCTCTAAAACATTATGAGCGAAGGCAGCCTAAAAAACATGTTCATATGATGGAAGAGGAGTAGAAAAGTCATGGGCAATCCAGGCCTTATTCATTTTGATAAGAGTCGACCTGTCAGCATTTTCAGTTAACAGATGGATGTGCTTATCAGTTATGCCCCCAGCAATACTAAATACCCGCTCTGACAAAACGCTGGCGGCAGGTTATGTTCAAATGCCTGGGTTAAGGACATCTGTAAACGGGCCATCTGACAGCCTCTTCCAGCCTGTTGCGGTGCTTTGGATCCCCCCCACCCCTCTCTACTGCTGTCCTCGCTTAGCTTGCACCTTCCCAGGTTGGGTCAGTGATGTCATCGTCCACCACCCTCTCTTCTACTTCCTCACTCGGGTCATCCTCCTGACTTGTGTTGTTGACCTAACAAGACCCTCACTTATTGACAATTGTGTCTCATCCGCATCATCTACCTCATGAAACACTAATTGCTATTCCACACTGTCATCTTCTTCTGACTGTGGATGCTGAAGAGTTTGGGAATCAGTGCACAAGATCTCCTCATGTGCCTCTTCCTGCGCAGCGCGGCTTTTTATGGGACACTCCGCTCCTTACACGAACTACATAACCTGAGGTGAGCTTCTGCCCATCCTTTACATGAGCATTATAATCATATTAGCCTACTTATTATACTATCAACTCCACAGATACCATCCTATACAGTCTAAGCGAAACATAGCACTGTGACACAACAGCGCTCAGCAGCCCTTCCTTGGGCTTTATTCCTCCTCCAGCGGCACAACCAGGTAAATATAGGAATACTTGTGGCTACATTTGTTTTTATATGCTTCTCATAGCTGCCTTTAGGGGTCATTTGGTCTGCTCGATTTTATTTCCTTGTTTATGCATTCCATACTAAATGACATAGACTACTCAGCTCTCTGTATGCTCATTTAACAGCTACAAATTTTTGTGATCTCTAAGTTCTATTCCTTAATCATGCATACGATATATCTACTCTGAGTTCAATACCATCCAGGTGTTACCAGGTGATTTTTATTGTAACCATCAATGACGGCACTATCCAGGATGGAGAAACATATCCATCATCATACTACATCGTCATGACCCCGACGTACCATCCCGTGCATACTAGTTTGTTCTTCCTATGTATGCATCCTATGTAGACGATTTGATTGCAAAATCCTACTATGTAAACTTCACTCTATATGTATATTGTACTCACCTCACTGTTTGTAATTTTTCCAGTTGTACTGAAGAAGGCAATACACTGAAAACGTTAATTTCCTGTAACTGGAATTCCGTACTTTCAATAAAGCAAGTTCAAAAATTAAACCCAGTGGAGTGTGAGAGTCTATTATATATTGCCTCTTCAGGGAGGGTCAGCTCACTTGCAGGCCCTCACCTACAATATTTGAGAGGGTCAGCTCACCTGCAGGCCCTCAAATACAATATTTTACAGGGTCAGCTCACCTGCAGGCCCTCACCTACAATATTTTACAGGGTCAGCTCACCTACAGGCCCGCACCTACATTATTTGAGAGGGACAGCTCACCTGCAGGCCCTCACCTAAAATATTTCACAGCGTCAGCTCACCTACAATATTTTAGAGGGTCAGCTCACTTGCAGGCCCTCACTTACAATATTTGAGAGGGTCAGCTCACCTGCAGGCCCTCAAATACAATATTTTACAGGGTCAGCTCACCTGCAGGCCCTCACCTACAATATTTTACAGGGTCAGCTCACCTACAGGCCCACACCTACATTATTTGAGAGGGACAGCTCACGCAGGCCCTCACCTAAAATATTTTACAGGGTCAGCTCACCTGCAGGCCCTCACCTACAATATTTGAGCGGGTCAGCTCACCTGCAGGCCCTCACCTAAAATATTTTGCAGGGTCATCTCACCTGCAGGGCCCTCACCTACAATATTTGAGAGGATCAGCTCACCCGCAGGCCCTCACCTACAATATTTGAGAGGGACAGCTCACCTGCAGGCCCTCACCTAAAATATTTTACAGGGTAAGCTCACCTGCAGGCCCTCACCTACCCTATTTGAGAGGGTCAGCTCACCTGCAGGCCCTCACCTACAATATTTGAGCGGGTCAGCTCACCTGCAGGCCCTCACCTAAAATATTTTGCAGGGTCAGCTCACCTGCAGCCCCTCACCTACAATATTTGAGAGGGTCAGCTCACCCGCAGGCCCTCATCTACAATATTTGAGAGGGTGAGCTTACCTGCAGGCCCTCACCTACAATATTTGAGTGGGTCAGCTTACCTGCAGGGCCTGAACTACAAAATTTTACAGGGTTAGCTCACCAGCAGGCACTCACCATCATTTTTTGCAATGTTCAGCAGCAGGCCCTCAAACGTAATATTTTAGAGGGTCACCAGCATGCCCTTGCTCCAAATTTTTTGAGGGTTCACCTGCTACTGGCCACCGCCACCAGGGACCGAGCACCCCAAAGGCAGCTTCAAGGTGTTCCCTGGCATGGCACTTCTTTAAACAATGTGCTGACGACAAAACCCAAATGGTTTGCACGCTGTGCCATCAGAGCCTGAAGTGAGGCATTAACGTTCTGAACCTTAGCACAACCTGCATGACCAGGCATCTACATGCAAAGCATGAACTGCAGTGGAGTAAACACCGTAAAAACAAGGAACTCACTTAGGATCCCCCTGCTCCCTCTTCTGCTGCTGCCTCTCCCTCTTCCTTCGCCTCGGGAGGAATGTTGGCACCTGCCGCCCACAAAACGGAGGATGTGCCACCGACAACACCACCAGCATCACCTAGCATCTCCACCATGTCAAAGCTTAAATTCTCACCTAGCCACCCTCGAGCCCTGGGCCTGAATGCCAGCATTTCTAAACTACTGGCCTTTGAAATGCTGTCATTCAGGCTGGTGGACACAGACAGCTTCAAACAGCTGATGGTGATGGCTGTCCCACAATATCTTGTTCCCAGACCGCCACTACTTCTCCAAGACAGACGGGCCTTCCCTGCACAACCAAGTATCCGATAAAATCAAGTGTGCACTGCGCGACGCCATCTGTGGCAAGGTCCACCTTAACACATGGCCAGGGACGCTATATCTCCCTAACTGCACACTGGGTAAATGTAGTGGCGGCTGTACCCCAGGCGGAGAGTTCTTTGGCGCACGTCCTTCCGCCGCCAAGGATCGCAGGGCATCATTCTTTGCCTCCTGTAGCCTCCTCTTCCTACTCGGCTTCCTCCTCCTCTGCTTCCTTCTCATCCAGTCAGCCACACACCTTAACCACCAACTTCAGCACAGCCCAGGGTAAACGTCAGCAGGCCGTTCTGAAACTCATATGTTTGGGGGACAGGCCGGTTTGACGCACATCCCTTGCCTGGCGCATGTGCTGAATTTGTTTGGTGCAGAAGTTCATTCACAACTACCCCGACATGTCAGAGCTGCTGCATAAAGTGCGGGCCGCCTGTGCGCGCTTCCGGCATTCACATCCTGCCGCTGCTCGCCTGTCTGCATTACAGCGGAACTTCGGCCTTCCTGCTCACTGCGTCATAGGCGATGTGCCCACCAGGTGGAACTCCACCTTGCACATGCTGGAGAGACTGTGCGAGCAGCAGCAGGCCATAGTGAAGTTTCAACTGCAGCACGCACGGGTCAGTCGCACTGTGGAACAGCACCACTTCACCATCAATGACGGGGCCTCCATGCGAGACCTGTGTGCCCTGTTGCGCTGTTTCGAGTACTCCACCAACATGGCCAGTGGCGATGATGCCATTATTAGCGTTACAATACCACTTCTATGTCTCCATGAGAAAACACTTAGGGCGATGGTGGAAGAGGAAGTGGCCCAGGAGAAGGAGGAGGAGGAGGATGAGGGGTCATTTTTAGCATTTTCAGGCCAGTCTGTTAAAAGTGGCTCATAGCGACGTTTTTTGCAACAGCAGAGGCCAGGTACAAATGTGGCCAGCCAGGGCCCACTACTGGAGGACGAGGAGGATGAGGTGGAGGAGGATGAAGATGAAGCAGGTTCACAGCGGGGTGGCACCCAACACAGCTCAGGCCCATCACTGGTGCGTGGCTGGGGGGATACGGAGGACGATGATGATACGCCTCCCACAGAGGACAGCTTGTCCTTACCTCTTAGCAGCCTGGCACAGATGAGCGACTACATGCTGCAGTGCCTGCTCAACGACAGCAGAGTTGCCCACATTTTAACGTGTGCGGACTACTGGGTTGCCACCCTGCTTGATCCCCGGTACAAAGACCATGTGCCCACCTTACTTCCTGCACTGGAGCGTGATAGGAAGATGCGCGAGTACAAGCGCACGCTGGTAGACGCGCTCCTGAGAGCATTCCCAAATGTCACAGGGGAACAAGTGGAAGCCCAAGGCTAAGGCAGAGGAGGAGCACGAGGTCGCCAATGCAGCTGTGTCACGGCCAGCTCCTCTGAGGGCAGGGTTAGCATGGCAGAAATGTGGAAAAGTTTTGTTACGACGCTACAGCTAACTGCACCACCACCTGATACGGAACGTGTTAGCAGGGAGCAGCATTTCACTAACATGGTTGAACAGTACGTCTGCACACCCCTCCACGTACTGACTGATAGTTCAGCCCCATTTAACTTCTGGGTCTCCAAATAGTCCACATGGCCAGAGCTAGCCTTTTATGCCTTGGAGGAGCTGGCCTGCCTGACGACCAGCGTTTTGTCTGAACGTGTATTCAGCACGGCAGGGGGCGTCATTACTGACAAACGCAGCCGCCTGTCCACAGCCAACATGGACAAGCTGACGTTCATAAAAATCAACCAGGCATGGATCCCACAGGACCTGTCCATCCCTTGTGCAGAATAGACATTTATAACTGCCGCCCCCCTCAACCATATATTCTTGTACTCCGGGGCACTTCTTTATTGAATCATCTTTTTTTAATTTTACCATTATATTGCGGTGCAACCAAAAGTTGAATGAACCTCTCCTCCGTCTAGGTGCCAGGGGCCTAATTATCTGAAAGCAGCCTGTTACAGTGGTGGGTGACATGAATCCCGATTCTCTGCTTTACAACCTCTGTCTTCTGTCTGGGTACCGTGGGCTAAATATCTGGAAGTTGCCTTCTCTATTGCTGGGTAACATGAAGCATGATTCTCTGCTATGCAACCTCTCTCCTCCGTCTGGGTGCCAGGGGCCTAATTATCGAAAAGTGGCCTTCTCCATTGGTGGATGACATGACGCCTGATTCTCTGCTATGCGACCTCTGTCCTCTGTCTGGGTGCTGGGGCCTAAATAAATGAAAGTGTCCTTCTCCATTGGTGGGTGACTTGAAACCTGATTCTCTTCTATGGGACCTCTCTCCAATTGATATTGCTTAATTTTTATTTATTTTATTTTATTTCATTTTCCCCATCCACATTTGTTTGCAGGGGATTTACATACATTTTGCTGCCTTTTGCAGCCCTCTAGCCCTTTCCTGGACTATTTTGCAGACTTTTTAGTGCCCAAAAGTCCGGGTCCCTATTGACTTCAATGGGGTTCGGATCCTGAACCCGAACATTTTCGGGAAGTTCGGCTGAACTTCTCGAACCCGAACATCCAGTTGTTCGCTCAACTCTACTTTTTACAAATATGATATTCAAATTCATGAAGTCAAGCACCAGTCATACCACTAAGAGCTCATAAGGCTTTTGTTAACTCAAATGAGTATCAGAATGCTTGCATTTGTAAGACATGTTTTGAAGCAGGCAATTTTGAGATATGCTTTATTTTGACATTTATTAGTACTAAACAGTTTAATCCTGACATGATTTAACCTGAATGAATGGCAAACAATGAAGCAGATTGTCAGTTTCTGTAGCATGTCAAACATGCACAATAAGAAAATTTTAGCATGTCAAACACATACGGTAAATCATTAAATACCGGTTTATTATTTATTCAATTCACCTACAATGACAACAGTGTCCTTATTTGTTGTTTTTAATATCATTATAAAGTATTTATAAAGACATAATACAGCTCTGTGTCATTACCCTTGGTAATGTCTAAATGTTAACTAGCCTCAAAGACTATGAACACCTTTGGGGCCTTTTCTTTTGTTTAAATGCATGTATTTTTTTATGAAAAACATGTTAGCAAAATGGTTTAATTAAAAGTATTCTACTGTTTGGCATCTATGGCTTCCACATATAACAGTTCCTCTCTGCTATCACTCCTCTCTTTAATTATTGAATTATCTTCTAAGGCTTCACATCAGCTGTGATTTTCAGTTTTTTTGTTCCAGTGTAGAAACATTGACTATAATAGTGTTTGTTGGGTTTCTATTTTTCATTAGGGATTCTCACAAAATACTGTATTTTGTCCTGCTTTTTTTGCTGGAACTATGTGACGGAGGCTCCCACCAGAACCTCTGCCACAAAAGTGGAAATAGGTGAAGCTGATTTGGGATGAAATTTGGTCATAAATTAGTTTAGAAGACCATTCAGGAAAGTATAGATGGTCTGAGTTCTTTGATGGATTCCACTGTGAATGACATTCTGTGCCTTGCTATGTACTGTGATACATACAAACTGCAGAAGCCAAATGGTGCAGCATTTTTTAATAAAACCTTATCACAAAAAATGTGTTTAGCAGAAAATATATACATTTAGCTCAAATAAATGTCAGTAGGTCATAGATGTTCACTTTTTTTAACAGTTGTAAGAAGTCGAACGGCAAACATTTTATAGCCCCATACCTATGAGGCCTGAGAAAATTTCATTGGTGATATCGACTGTTTGAAATGTGCCCTACAAATCAGTTTACTGTTGCAAAATTTCTGTAGTGAAACAACCATTTAAAAGTAAATTAATCATTATTTTGGAAAAAAACACAATAAAACCTTCATAATCAGAAAAAATAAGAAACAGGCCCATTTCAAATGTTGCAGTAGGGATGCAAATGAGCTCTTAATAAATGCTGCCTCTAATGCCACCAGATATGAGGCAGCTATCCTATCAGTCAATATTTGACTCTTTAAATAGGCCTTGAGACATGACTTGGATAGCATCTAGAGATGAGCGGATTTTTCCAAAATTTAATTCGGCGGGTTCGACAAATTTTTGGGAAAAATTTGCTTCCATCCAAATGTAAAAAATAGCTATTTTAGGGCTGCAGAGAGCCTTTATAGGGGCATGGTATACTGTGCCTTGCCGTAATACGCAAAGGTACTGTGGTAGTGAAATAATACTGTGAGTCAGTATGACATGCAGATGACAGGGGTCACTCTAGAATCACTGCACACTTCTCTTATTTGGGCAGTCAAAGGGCCAAAACTGACCAAATAACTGAAGTACTGTATCAACTGCTTATAGGTAGATGTTAGCATCAAGAAGAAGTGCACTCCTTTTACGCCTTCATTAGCTGATTCCTGACAGAGTGGAGAGGGTAAAAGTAGGGATTGCGCTACAGGAGAAGATTCTTTTCTTTTTATCTTTGTCTAATGTTCGTAGCATTCTTCATACAATCAATAACTCTCAAAAATGGCATGGAAACCTGAAATAAAGTAGCAAGACGCACTTTGGTGTAGTATGTTCTGAACACCTATCGCACCAAGTGGGTGCAGTATACTCACAAGACTCCACTTGCAAAATGCGTAGATAGAATACTCTTGTGTATCTTCAATAGGAGAGCTTTATCTATGGAGAAGGCGAGGACCAGGAGCCGTAAGTTCACCTTCAGCAGATTTTAACCCAAACCAGGATCCCACCGACAGAGCACCACTTGCAGAGGATATCACCCAACTCACACTTCCATAAGATCTCAAAGGAAGGAGGGCGCAAGGATAGTGAAGTACGTACCAGTTGCCACAGATAAAAATGGTTTAATATACTCACAAATGTAAAATCGTATCATGAACAATCTGTGCTGCCCAGATTGTTCATGCAGATTGTTCATGATATGATTTTACCTTTGTATTTTTCCGTCAGAACAATGTGGAGCATAAACCTTCACCCGGTCAGCATTTGCTCAATAATTCATCAGTAGCGATGTCGCAAACATAAAATTTTCCGTTCGCAAGCGGCGAACGCGATCTTCCGAAAATGTTCGCGAACGGGCGAACTGGGCGAACCGCCATAGACTTCAATAGGCATGCCGGAGGGGGATCCATGGCAAAACTCCCATGGAAAATTACGTAGTGGACGCAGAGTCGGGTTTTAATCCATAAAAGGCATAAATCACCTAACATTTCTAAATTGTTTGGAATAACGTCCTTTAAAACATCCAGTGTGTGTACAGTATACAATCAGGTATGATGTTGTATCGATCAGGTAGTGTAAGGGTTACGCCAGCTTCACAGTGACAGACCTAACTGTGACAGACCAAACTCCCCATTTAACGCACCGCAAACAAATGCAAACAGTCCATTTGCACAACCGCAAACTCCCCATTTGCACAAGGTTGGATACCAAGCTAGCCATGTCCCGTTCCTTGTCCTCACTGACGTCATTGAAGGTCTCTTCCTCGCGCAATGTGCTGTGCCACCCTATATGAGTGGTGTGTTCAGTAATCAGTAGTACTATTTTTATCAGTTTAATCCCTGTTACGTCCCCTATCAGGGGACGTGTATCGAATAGATTTTAGGAACCAGGATATGGAAAAAGAAGCTTGGTCGGTCCTCTTGCTTCCAATTTGGAGCACTGCGTGTGCACCGTGCAATGTACTGTGCAACCCTATATGAGTGGTGAGTTACTTAGTACTATTCTTATCAGTTTAATCCCTGTTACGTCCCCTATCAGCACTGGCAGTGGGCACACTACAGTCAGTGGAAGTGGGCCTGACACACACTGGCAGGCAACTAACCTTAGATTAATGGGTAAAAATGAAATGCCTTTTTTATGCAAAGTCTTGTGCCACCCGTTATGAGTGGTGGGCACTGGCAGTGGGCACACTACAGTCTGTGGGCCTGCAGCTCCTCACACATGGGCAGGCCAGGCAACTGCAATATATATATGGAGAAAAAATAAATAAAGGCAGACTAATGTAGCAGCCCTAAAAAGGGCTTTTTGGGGTGCTGTGACGCTGTCCTTACAGCAGATGAGTCTGTGGACACAGAACACAGGCCTAGCTAACACTTTCCCTATGAATTCAGAATCATCAACACAGCAGCAGCTGCAGACTGAATCTAAAATGGCTGTCCTTTTTATAGGAGGTGGTAAGGTGTGGGAGGGAGGGTGCTGATTGGCTGGAATGTGTCTGCTGACTGTGAGGTACAGGGTCAAAGTTTGCTCAATAATGATGTATAGGGGGTGGACCGTACATCGCATATGTTCGCCCGCCGTGGCGAACGCGAACAAGCTATGTTCGCCGGCGAATACTTCAGGACATCTCTATCCATCAGTATTGCTAATGCCAAAAAAAACAGGAGTGGATCTAAAACAGAGATGACACATGAATGGAATATTTGCATGTCTTCTGTGTTTTCTAACCCCTCCTACTTTTGGCTACCAAATCATATGCCAATTATGACGAGACCATACAGGCCTTAAAGCTGCTAGACAGACAGGATCCATTGTGCGTTTCATTTTTCTTTCCTTCTGACAGATCAGACATAGTGTCAAATAAATGATGATGTCAGCCAGGCCAAAAGCCAAAATAGTGACCCAGTCATGAATTGGAGAGGGTGGGAACAGCATGAGAAGTCCAAAGAGTCCAAAAGGGTGACATAGTGTGGAGGTGGCAGCAGCATGAGTAGGCACCAGAGTTGCACAATATCAGAGTCTGGAGGTGGCAGCAGCATCAGGAGACCACAGAGTGGCACAATGACAGAGTCTGGAGGTGGCAGGAGCAGCAGCATCAGGAGGAGGCCACAGAGTGACACAATGACAGAGTCTGGAGGCGGCAGCAACATGTGGAAGCCACAGAATGGCACAATGACAGAGTGTGGAGATGACAGCAACATAATTAGGCCACAGAGTGGCACATTTACAGAGTCTGGAGGAGGCTGCAGCATGTGGAAGCCCAGAATGGCACGTTGACAGAGTATGGAGGAGGCCGCAGCATGAGTAACACAGAGTGGCACAATGACAGAGTCTGGAGGTGGCGGCAGCAGCATCAGGAGGAGGCCACAGAGTGGCACAATGACAGAGTCTGGAGACGGCAGCAGCATGTGGAAGCCACAGAATGGCACAATGACAGAGTGTGGAGATGACAGCAACATGAGTAGGCCACAGTTACAGAGTCTGGCAGAAGCATGAGGAAGCCACAGAATGGCACAATGACAGAATATAGACGTGGCAGCTGCCCCCTGTCATCATCATTTCTGACAGGCAGCCAATGGCAGGGGAAGAAAGTGGCGTTTTCTGTATGACTTAGCCTACATCTATACCCTGTAGTTCCCTCATCCATCCTCTCTTCCGGTCTCTCCTACTGATTATCTTCAATTTTTCTCTCCCTGCCATATACAGAACTAGGAGCAATTTGGCCCCAATCGTCTCTAATAAGAGTCGTAGTGACTGACACCTCTGTCTATGTGAGTCACGGTGTATGTCAGACACGGCTCTATTAGTTAGATTTACCTGTTCCAAAATGTATTCACCATGTCTGATCCAGATTTGGAAACATGTCATGGGCCCCATGTCCCCGTTTAGTTACAATTCTAGCATTCATCACCATAACAATTTATTCCCCACTGCCGAAGCGAAGCATGATGTCAGGAGGAGGCGTGGCCGGCGATAGCGGTCAGACGCGAATTGGCTGCCTGTCAGAAATGATGACGACAGGAGGAGGCCTAGTAGGCAGTAGTGGTCATGCAGCGATTGGCTACTTATCAGAGGCTGGGCAGTGAGAGGGAAGGAGCTGTCTCCATTTAACCAGCGCACAGTTTGCGCGTGCCACGGCCGCTACAGTGCCCGAAGGCTCGTTTGTTTGCTGCATGCACGCCATCAGAGGCCTGCAGCTTTTTGAATTAATATTAGCTATTTAGTCAGCAACAAGATCAAGTGTATTGGCGTGACTGCTGCGTACCCACCATCAGGGTCGCAATAGTTAGTCTCGACCAGACACGTAGATCAATGCTCCTGATGAAATACCGATACAAATCGGCAGGGAAACGCGTCGAGCATTAGCACTGCAAGATATACATGACGCATGCAGGCTGACTTGCTCTTTCTATTTGAGCCTTTTTAGGAACGCTCCTGCTGCATATTAGTCCCACACAGTTATAGGGTCACGCACAATTTATAGGGACTGGTGCAAATATACAGTATATATATAATGTGTGGCAGGAAAATAAATGTGCACTGTGCAATTGAGAGAGATTTCTCTGCTGTCCATACATACATGCTACAGAAATAATGCTGTGATGTACATACCATACTAAGTTCACCAATCAGTATTATGTGTTTAGAACTCATTAAAGGTGAAGTTGTATTATATGTATCGAATACTTTGAAACACTCTATCTGCATATAAAGCTATTGTTATAACATGCATGGAAATTTTATCTAAAACAGAACAATTACTTACCGTGATCAGGAGTTATTCCTAACTATCTCGAAAGTTGCTGGCAACCATTTTCATCACTTATATAGTGAATAGTGCGGGCTTGCTTGTATGCTTATGTGCGTACGTGGGGCGTGCGAGCATTATAGTGCAATCGAAAAGAATATCACGAATATCACAAAATCAAAAATATTTGGCGAAAATTCGCCTAAATATTTGTGATATATCTCAAATTTGAATATTGCCCCTGCCGCTCATCAGTACTCTTAATGGGCCAGTGCACACACTTTCAAATCCTTCCCTAGCCAATAGATGGGGGTCCTTGGGTTTTTAAGACACCCTTTCTGCATGGCGGAGGCCTGAGCTTTAGGTTCTGTGGTGGCTAACAAAGGTCACCTGCATTTATCCTGTATTTGCTCTTGTCTGTGCTCCAGATTGTACCTGTCTTGCCTGTGTGTTCCAGCACTTCCAGTTTCACTTCTGTATTGTTTAAGTTTGGATACTTTCATACTAGCGTTTCTATTTTCTGGTATTGAGATCCGTTATGGGGTCTTAATACCGGAAAATAACACTTCCGTTTTGTCCCTATTTATTGTCAATGGAGACAAAACGTAACTGAACAGAAAAGAATAGAGTTGAGCGGACACCTGGATGTTGGGGTTCGAGAAGTTTGGCCGAACTTCACGAAAATGTTCGGGTTCGGGATCCTAACTTGACCGGAACTTGACCCCGAACCCGAACCCCATTGAAGTCAATGGAGACCCAAACTTTTGGGCACTAAAATGGTTGTAAAATAGCCCTGGAAAGGGCTCGAGGGCTGCAAAAGGCAGCAGAATTTAGGTAAATCCCCTGCAAACAAATGTGGATAGGGAAAAAACTTAAAATAAAATAAATATAAAAATTAATCAATGTTAATTGGCAACTTGGAAGAGGAGGTGGAATAGGAGGTTGGGGTGGCGTCAGGTGGGAATGCTATGGTAGTTGAAGTTCTCCTCACAGCCATAAAGGATTCATATCTGCCTGCAGCGCCACAGGCCTCATTCACAGATTCAGGCCCATGGCAACCATACATGGGAGTTGGAGAAGTTCTCCACAGCCAAAAAGGATTCATGTCTGCGAGGAGTGCCACAGGCCACATTTACAGATACAAGGGAGTTGGAGAACTTCTCATCACAGCCAAAAATAGATTCATGTCTGCATGCAGTGCCACAGGCCTCACTCACAGACTAAGGCCCAAGACAACCATACATGGGAGTTTGAGAAGTTGTCATCACAGCCAAAAAGGATTAATGTCTGCCTGCAGTGTCACAGGCCTCATGCGCAGACTCAGGGCCCTGGTATCCATAAATAGGAGTGTTCAAATCACGCCAAAACAATATTGATTTCACTCAGCAGTGCCACAGGCAACAATCACCCATTCAGGCCCATGGCTCCCGCAAAGAGGAGAGCGGTCCCGTAACAGCAACACAGGCCTCAGGTCAACCTGCAATGGAACAGTACATTATCATTTATGTAGGCCCTATCACCCAGACAGAGGTGAGCGGTCCCATAACAGTAAAACAGGCATCATGTTACCCAGCAATGGAACAGGCCACTTTCAACAATTTAGGCCTTAGTACCCAGACAGAGGAGAGAGGTCGCATAACAGCAAAACAGGCATCATGTCACCTACCAATGCAGCAGGCGATTATCATTAATGTAGGACCCTGGCACCCAGACAGAGGAGAGAGGTCCCATAACAGCAAAACAGGCATCATGTCACCCACCAATGCAGCAGGAGATTATCAGTAATGTAGGCCCTTGGCACCCAGACAGAGGAGAGAGGTCCCATAACAGCAACACAGGCCTCAGGTCAACCTGCAAAGGAACAGGCCATTATCATTTATGTAGGCCCTGACACCCAGAAAGAGGAGAGGTCATTTGTCAACAAAAAGAGTTTAATGTCTCCCACTAATGCAGCAGGCAATGAAACGAAATATCGGCCCCTGACACCAAGACAGAGGAGAGGTCATTTGTCAGCAAAAATAGTTTAATGTCTCCCACCAATACGGCAGGCGATTATCTGAAATGTAGGCCCCTGGCACACAGACAGAGGAGAGGTTCATTCAACTTGGGGTTGCCCCCAAAATAATGGTACAATTAAAAAAAGAGGATTCAATAAAGAAGTGCCCTGGAGTACAAGAATGTATGGTTGAGGGCGAGGCAGTTATAAATGTCTATGCAAAATAAATGTGGAGCTCCAGTTATGGGTCTACAACACAATAAAAGCCAGATATCCCTCAAAGGAAGGAAAACCAAGCAAAGGGGTGTCTCCATTACAGAGATCACCAAATCCACCATATTAAGTGGCCCGTATGTCAAGATCCCGCTTTTTTACAAGCTTTAAGGATGTGACAGGGAAAACCTAAGCTAGGTATCCATCCACAGACAGCTGTTTCTGGGTGTTGCCCCTCATCAGTGTGGAGTAGGATTCTGGCTAACCGGGAGCAATGCCTCGGAGACTACTCAAACACAACAATAGCTGATATCAGGGAGACCAGCTACAAAAAACACCGCAAAGCCTCACTTAAGAGTCTCAACACAGCAATCCGAAGTGCAAAGTTCCCTGGGAAACAGGAATATGCAAAATAAATGTGGAGCCCCAGTTATGGGTCTACAACACAATGAAAGCCAGATATCCCTCAAAGGAAGGAAAACCAAGCAAAGGGGTGTCTCCATTACAGAGATCACCAAATCCACCATATTAAGTGGCCCCTATGTCAAGATCCTGCTTTTTTACAAGCTTTAAGGATGTGACAGGGAAACCTAAGCTAGGTATCCATCCACAGACAGCTGTTTCGGGGTGTTGCCCCTCATCAGTGTGGAGTAGGATTCTGGCTAACCGGGAGCAATGCTTCGGAGACTACTCAAACACAACAATAGCTGATCTCAGGGAGACCAGCTACAAAAAAACACCGCAGAGCCTCACTTAAGAGTCTCAACAAAGCAATCCGAAGTGCAAAGTTCCCTGGGAAACAGGAATATGCAAAATAAATGTGGAGCCCCAGTTATGGGTCTACAACACAATGAAAGCCAGATATCCCTCAAAGGAAGGAAAACCAAGCAAAGGGGTGTCTCCATTACAGAGATCACCAAATCCACCATATTAAGTGGCCCCTATGTCAAGATCCTGCTTTTTTACAAGCTTTAAGGATGTGACAGGGAAACCTAAGCTAGGTATCCATCCACAGACAGCTGTTTCGGGTGTTGCCCCTCATCAGTGTGGAGTAGGATTCTGGCTAACCGGAGCAATGCCTCGGAGACTACTCAAACACAACAATAGCTGATCTCAGGAGACCAGCTACAAGCACGTGAGCCTCACTTAAGAGTCTCAGCACAGCAATCGAGTGCAAAGTTCTCTGTTTCCCAGGGAACTTTGCACTTCGGATTGCTGTGTTGAGACTCTTAAGTGAGGCTCCGCGGTGTTTTTTGTAGCTGGTCTCCCTGAGATCAGCTATTGTTGTGTTTGAGTTATAAATGTCTATTCTGCACAAGGTACGAACAAGTCCTGTGGGATCCATGCCTGGTTCATTTTAATGAACGTGAGCTTGTCCACGTTGGCTGTGGACAGGCAGCTGCGTTTGTCTGTAATTACGCCCCCTGCCATGCTAAATACACGTTCAGACGATACACTGGCCCCAGGGCAGGCCAGCACCTCCAAGGCATAAAGGGCAAGCTCTGGCCATGTGGACAATTTGGAGACCCAGATGTTAAATGGGGCAGGACCATCAGTCAGTACATGGAGGTGTGTGCACAAGTACTGTTCCACCATGTTGTTGAAATGCTGCCTCATGCTAACACGTTCCCTATCAGCTGGTGGTGCAGTTTGGTGTGGAGCGGTGACAAAACTTTTCCACATCTCGGCCATGCTTACCCTGCCTTCAGAGGAGCTGGCCGTGACACAGGTGCGTTGGCGACCCCTTCCTTCTCCTCCTCCGCCTCTGCCTTTACCTTTTGCTTCCACTTGTCCCCCATGTCAGTTGGGAACGCCCTCAGGAGCGCGCCTACCAGCGTGCGCTTGTAGTCGTGTATCTTCCTATCACGCTCCAGTGCGGAAATTAAGGTGGGCACATTGTCCTTGTACCAAGGATCCAGCAGGGTGGCAACCCAGTAGTCAGCACAAGTTAAAATGTGGGAAACTCTGCTGTCAATGCGCATGCACTGCAGCATGTAGTCACTCATGTGTGCCAGGCTGCCAGAGGTAACGATAAGCTGTCCTCTGTAGGTGGTGCATTGTCTGTGTCCTCCGTATCCTCCCAGCCACGCTCCTGTGATGGCCCTGAGCTGCGTAGGGTACCACCCTGCAGTGAAACTGGTTCCTCCTCCACCTCATCCTCCTCCTCCTCCTCCTCCAGAAGTGTGCCCTGGCTGTCCATATGTGTACCTGGCCTCTCCTGGTGCAGGGGCCCACCCTCAGAGCCACTTCTGTATGACCTGCCTGAAACCCTGTGAAATGCCCCCTCTTTCTCCGCCTCCTGTGCCGCATCCTCTTCCATCATCTCCATAACATTTTTTTCAAGTAGACATAGAAGGGGTATTGTAATGCTAACTACGGTGTCATCAGCACTGGCAATGTTGGTTGAGTACTCCAAAGACGGCAACAAGGTACACAGTACTCGCATACAGGCCCAGTCATTGGTGGTGAAGTGGTGCTGATCTGCAGAGCGACTGACCCATGCATACTGCATCTGAAACTCCCCTATCGCCCGCTGCTGCTCTTCAGCATATGTAAGGTGGAGTTCCACCTGGTGGGCATGTAGCACATGCAGTGAGCAAGAAAGCCGAAGTTACGCTGCAGCGCAGACAGGCGAGCAGCAGCAGGGTGAGAATGCCGAAAGCGTGCACATACGGACGGCACTTTCAGTAGCAGCTCTGACATGTCTGGGTAGTTTTTAAGAAACTTCTGCACCCCCAGATTCAGGACATGTGCCAGGCAAGGGATGTGCGTCAAACAGGCTAGTCCCAGAGCTGCAACGAGATTTTGCACATTATCGCACACCACCAGGCCGGGCTTGAGGCTCACCTGCAGCAACCACTCATCCGTCAGCTGTTCTATGCCCTCCAAAGTTCCTGTGCGGTGTGGGGTTTGTCACCAAAACAAATGAGTTTTAAAATCGCCTGCTGACGTTTACCCCGAGCTGTGCTGAAGTTGGGGGTGAGGTTCTTTCGATGACCGGATATGGGGGTGGTAGAAGAGGAGTAGGAGGTGTCACAAACTCGCCCCAAGCTCCCAGACCGCAGTACCTGATCAGACAAGGATCAGATGCCAGCAATCAATCGGGACAAGTTCTGACACTACACACTATCCAATTTGATCACCCTGCTTCTTACAATCTACCAGATTGCATGGGAGATTAAATTATTAACCGGTTCCTTTTTAGAAATGAAGGAACTTTACAGGGGCCTAGGCTTGGAAGAACTCCTCTCCCACCTACCAGCCCACACACTCATTCACACAGCAAACAACCACCACCAATCTGATCTAACCAACCCGATCTGCCAGATCAGACTTGGTGAGACTTGGTGGGAATCCCTCCTGCCACACACACAGGGCCTTCAAGGCAAACTTACCACCTGGACACAGACCTCTCCTCTAAGAGGCTGCTGTCCTCACCTTGTCTGTGGGATCAATTACCCCACACACCTCGGTCTATTATATAATCAGTCCTGAGACCGCACACAGAGTCCCAGCACGTACACAGAGGATACCCCACTATCCACACTTCACACAGAAGCTATGGTCACAGACTTATAATCAGACATCAACAGTCACCTTCAGAGAAAGATTTGCATTTAAAGCAAACAGGTAGCTGAAAATTAGGAACTCTAATTGCCTTAAAAATATTGCCTGTGCTAGGTTAAGAAAAAGAGATTTTAATAAAAATAAAGATATTACCGAAAAACAGAAGCATACAGATATATACAAACAGTTTTAAAATAAAAGGGATAAATGAAGACTGACGCTTACGTTACTCACACAGACTGCAGCTATCAGGTCCTGAGGCAAGACAGAAACACGGATCCTCATTCAATTTGATTTGCCTCAAAATGGGGAACTCAGTACAATCTGCTCTGTCCAATTTATGAGGACTGGTCCAGGCAGTCTGTAAGCCGACCTGTAAGGCGGGACACATGGGTGGGCTGTGAGGTTTATGACCTGTCAGTCCCACTGAAATCTGGTCATAACTCGGTGCAGGAGAACGTCCGCCCGATGATTGTGGGCTCATTTTTCAGCTCTCAGGGTTGGGGTCACAGAGGTACCAAACACGGGGTGTCCACGTGGCCCCAATCAGGAGAACCGATTTCCTGAACCAGGGTTATCACAAGTGGGTGGTTCTTGATATGAGCCTAACCGCCATTTCTTGACTGTTACAATGGCATAGGTCAATAACCTCTATTGAGCGGTAAATTCGAGTTATGACCAGAATATGATTTTTGGATTCTTCTGGTGACAGAGAGAGCTGCTCGCCCCCCTCCCTCCGGGATGAACTCAGCTTGCTCCTTTCATAAAGTGATAAACCTCTTTCAATCCCTCATACCTTACACCTCCCCCTTTTACAAGGTGCCTTGGGAGGATGACTCACAGGTCATTCTCCATGGCACCGGTCACTGTGGGTTCAGCAGCCCGGGACAGTCCATCCGCATTCCCATGGTCACTCCCCTTCTTGTGCTGGATGGTGAAATCGTACTGCTGCAAAGCCAGACTCCATCGCAGCAGTTTTCCGTTGTCACCGGCTACACTGTTCAGCCAGCTCAAGGGGTTATGGTCTGTGATCACCGTAAAGTTGCGCCCATAGAGGTATGGCTCTAGTTTCTTAAGAGCCCAAACTATGGCAAGACACTCCTTCTCGATGGTGGCATATGCCACCTCCCGGGGCAGCAACTTTCGGCTAAGGTACAGAACCGGGTGCTCCTCCCCAGCCAGGTCCACCTGGCTGAGGACAGCTCCTAGGCCATAGGTAGAGGCATGCATTTGTACCACAAACCTGCGGGTGAAGTCAGAGGCCTGAAGAACAGGAGAGTGGGAGAGAGCGTGTTTCAAGGCCTTGAAAGACGTCTCACAGTCAGGGGTCCAGGTGACCCTTTTGGGGAGTTTTTTCTTAGTGAGGTCTGTCAGGGGTTTTGCCAAGGCACTGTAATTCGGCACAAATTTCCGGTAATACCCGCAAGTACCCAGAAAAGACATTATTTGATTCTTGGTCTGCGGGGTGGGCCAGGTAGTAATAGCTTCCACCTTGCTAGTCTCAGGTTTAATGGTGCCTCCACCTACCAGGTGTCCCAGGTAGTGGACTTCATTCATGCCCACCTGGCACTTTTCAGGTTTGATAGTCAGCCCTGCGAAGCAGATTTTCTCAAGGACCTGTGACAGGTGGGTGAGATGCTCCTCCCACATGTTGCTGAAGACAGCGATGTCATCGAGATAAGCCACTGCTCAATGTTCCAACCCTCCCAGCAAGTCATTCACCACTCGCTGAAAGGAGGCTGGGGCATTTTTCATGCCAAAGGGCATCACTAAAAACTCAAAAAGCCCAAAGGGAGTGATAAAGGCCGACCTTTCACGTGCTTCCGTGGTCAGGGGTATCTGCCAGTATCCTCTACTCAGATCCATGACTGTTATGAACTGGGCTGCTGCCAGTTTGTCTAACAGTTCATCGATCCTGGGCATGGGATAGGCGTCAAAGACCGTCACAGCATTTAGCTTCCGATAATCCACACAGAACCGGGATGTCCGGTCCTTTTTTGGGACAAGGACGACAAGAGTAGCCCAGGCACTGTTGGATTTTTGGATTATCTTTAAGTCTAGCATCTCCCCCCCTCTCGCTTCATATTCTCTAGAACCTCCAGGGTAACCCGGTAGGCCGACTGCCGGATCGGACGGTGACTGCCGGTATCTACATAGTGCTCTGCCAAGTGGGTCCTACCTGGTTTCCCAGTAAAAAGATCCTGCTGCCCAGAAAGGACTGCTGCAAGTTTACTTTGTTGCTCCCCCGTGAGCTTTGGATTAATGGAAAACAAAGCAACAGCTTCTGGGTATCGGGTGGCATAATCTACCACAGTGAGTATAAACCGTTTGCCAGAAGAGCTGGGAATGGCCAAGGGTCCGATGATATCTACTGCCACCCTCTGGAAGGGCTCATCGATGATGGGCAGAGGGATCAGCGGAGCCTTACTTACATCCCCACATTTTCCCACTCGTTGGCAAGCAACACAGGAACGACAGTAGTTGGCAATGTCCGTTCCCATGTTAGAACTGTATAGAACTGGTAGGCCAGCCTGGCCTTGGTTTTCTGTACTCCCAAATGCCCAGACCAGGGGACTTCATGAGCTACTCTGAGTAGCTGAGCCGGTACTTTTGGGGGTACAATCAACACCCTCTCAGCAACCTGTGATTGGCTGGGGTCAGGGGAAACTGTCTCTCTTTATAACTTACCCTGTTCCCAGTAAACCTTTACTTTGTCAGACTCTCCAGGGGGCCTGGCTGCAGAGGCCCTTAGATCTTCCAAAGTGGCATCTGTAGACAGGGCCTCCTCGAACTCCAAGTTCACGGCAGGTGCCTGCTGCACCGCCCAGGTAATTTCAGGGAGAGGATGTGGGGAAGCTGTGTCACCCAGATGCTCCCCCTGTGCAATCAAGTCCCCCGCATCCTCCTTAGCAGCATTCTGTGCACTCTGCTGTCGAGTCACAACTGCTATGGAGGGTACGGGTGTGGCCTCGTCAATGGAACCTCATAATGCAAATACATCACACTCATTATTCATATGGGAAGCCGGTGGGGGACAGACAGGTGTCTGCCCGGCGTTCCCCTCTGTGGAAGAAACATGATGAAAACATGATGAAAACAAGACACAATGGTTTACTCCCAGTCCCTGCCCAAAGTCCTCTTCTAAGGGTCACTGGTTCACAGGCAGGGGGGCGAGACAGGATCGGAGGGGGTAGAAGCACGTTCATACTGGGAAGTCATGCGGCCCAAGTCAGTGCCCAGCAGCACGTTAGTCGGAATGGAGTCTGACAACCCCACTTCTCTCAGGCCTCACCCTGCACCCCAGTCTAGGTACACTCAAGCCATGGGGACAGTAGGGCTAACTCCCCCAATCCCTGTCACAGTTATGGTCTTTCCGGGAAGGATGTCTTGGGGGTCTACCAGCTCGGGATGCACGAGGGTCAGCTGTGTGCCGGTATCCTGCAGACCAACGGTAACCTTTTCTCCGATTTTAACAGGTTGCAGGTTATCAGCATTGGAACTTGGCTGTGTGGCCACGCAATACACGCCAGAGGGTAAACTGGAGGGGTTCCCCGGCGGCCCGGATTTCTTCTTGTCTGGGCAGGTGAGGCTGATATGGCCGGTCTTGTTGCACACATAGCAGCGCCGGACATCTGCGGTTGCGGGTTTCCCTCCAGAGTGGTGGGTGTTTGCCCCAGCGGGCATTCGGTTGGCAACAAAAGGGGGAGGAATACTGGGCTTGGGGCTCTTCCAGCTAGGACTTGGTTTGTGGTGGTCGGGCACCCTGCTTGTCACATATAGGTCAGCAAGCTCTGCAGTTTCTTCGGCTGTTTTGGGCAGTCGCGTTAGGACAAATTGCTTGACCTCAGGGGGGCATATGTGAAGTAGCTGGTCCTGGATGGTGAGGTCAGCAAGACCCTCGAAGGTAGTAATGTCCAGACCCTTGACCCACTGGTTAAAGGCATATCTCAGGCTACCCAGGACATCGGTATAGCTGGTCATTGGGGCCACGCTGCAGAGTCCTGAACCGTTTTTGGTACATGTCAGGGGTGAGGTTGTAGCTTTTGATGATGGCCGCTTTGATTTTAGCATAGTCCCCATCACAGTCCATAGGCAGGTCAGCAAAAACATCCAGTGCCTTTCCTCTCAGGCCTGGAGTGAGATATTTTGCCCACTGGGTGTCGGGGAGCCGATACTGGCGACACACCTTTTCAAAGCTCCTGAAGAATCCATCAACTCCTGACCTCTCGTCCATCACAGGGAACTTGTCAAAAGACGGCATTGGTTGACATACCTCTCTGGTGTCTGTGGGGACAGGTGATGAAGGACCCCGGTCGAGCCGTGCCAATTCCAGCGTCAGCTGGCGCTCTGCGGCATCCCTCTCAGCTTGGCGTTCAGCGGCCCTCTGGTACTCGAGGATGAGTTGAAAACGAATGTTGGCATCAGAGTCCCCTAGGCAGGCCAGCGCTGCCTGTAGGGATGAGGGCAGTCCTTCTGAGGGGGTACTCTGCTCAGAGATCTCACCAGCAGGAGAGGCAGGCCTTGGGTTTACCTGACGGAGCAGCTGGGGAGGACTGCCATCTGACCCGGTTGTCATGCCTGTCCTTCCTTCATCATCCGCCTGCAGCGCCCGTACGAGGAAGTCCTTTGTCCGGTCTGAACCATCAATCCCTCTGAGCTGACAGACTAGTGCTTCCTTCGTCATCTTCTGGTATGAGGTGGACATGATGCTGCACTTCACCAAATAAAAAAAAGAAAAGAAAAACAAGAGGGGTGGTGGAACTGTTCTGTATGTGTATGTTCTGCAGCACGGTCAGCTCACCTGTACACTGGCACCGCACTGCCAGCTGTTAGTGGAAGGTTTAATTGCTTAAACCCAGCACTAATGCTTTAAATGAAATCCCACACGCTGCACCACTCTGTCACGAACTCGCCCCGAGCTCCCAGACCGCAGTACCTGATCAGACCAGGATCAGATGCCAGCAATCAATGGGGACAAGTTCTGACACTACACACTATCCAATTTGATCACCCTGCTTCTTACAATCTACCAGATTGCACGGGAGATCAAACTGTTATCGGTTCCTTTTTAGAAATGAAGGAACTTTACAGGGGCCTAGGCTTGGAAGAACTCCTCTCCCACCTACCAGCCCACACACTCATTCACACAGCAAACAACCACCACCAATCTGATCTAACTAACCCGATCTGCCAGATCAGACTTGGTGAGACTTGGTGGGAATCCCTCCTGCCACACACACAGGGCCTTCAAGGCAAACTTACCACCTGGACACAGACCTCTCCTCTAAGAGGCTGCTGTCCTCACCTTGTCTGTGGGATCAATTACCCCACACACCTCGGTCTATTATATAACCAGTCCTGAGACCACACACAGAGTCCCAGCACGTACACAGAGGATACCCCACTATCCACACTTCACACAGAAGCTATGGTCACAGACTTACAATCAGACATCAACAGTCACCTTCAGAGAAAGATTTGCATTTAAAGCAAACAGGTAGCTGAAAATTAGGAACTCTAATTGCCTTAAGAATATTGCCTGTGCTAGGTTAAGAAAAAGAGATTTTAATAAAAATAAAGATATTTCCGAAAAACAGAAGCATACAGATATATACAAACAGTTTTAAAATAAAAGGGATAAATGAAGACTGACGCTTACGTTACTCACACAGACTGCAGCTATCAGGTCCTGAGGCAAGACAGAAACACGGATCCTCATTCAATTAGATTTGCCTCAAAATGGGGAACTCAGTACAATCTGCTCTGTCCAATTTATGAGGACTGGTCCAGGCAGTCTGTAAGCCGACCTGTAAGGCGGGACACATGGGTGGGCTGTGAGGTTTATGACCTGTCAGTCCCACTGAAATCTGGTCATAACTCGGTGATTGTGGGCTAATTTTTCAGCTCTCAGGGTTGGGTTCACAGAGGTACCAAACACGGGGTGTCCACGTGGCCCCAATCAGGAGAACCGATTTCCTGAACCAGGGTTATCACAAGTGGGTGGTTCTTGATATGAGCCTAACCGACATTTCTTGACTGTTACAATGGCATAGGTCAATAACCTCTATTGAGTGGTAAATTCGAGTTATGACCAGAATATGATTTTTGGATTCTTCTGGTGACAGGGAGAGCTGCTCGCCCCCCTCCCTCCGGGATGAACTCAGCTTGCTCCTATCATAAAGTAATAAACCTCTTTTAAGTGGTTCACTACCAGAGTCTGTTTATATAAAGTGTCCTGGAGGCCACAGACCGTTGTCACCTCTAGGTCAGAGGCCAGGAACTAAGGAGATTATGGCTGTGGTCTGGTTTTGAATGTAGGGAGAGACCTTATAGGCCTGGGGTTGACAATAGGTAAATTCAGGAAACATGGCTGCCATTGAAACCCATAATCCATATCCCTCATACCTCACAGGAGGAGGATGATACGTAGTAGGAGGAGGAAGCAACAGGAGGCAACAAATATTGCCCTGCGAACCTCCATGGTGGAAGGACATGTGCCAAACCTCTATCCGCCTCAGGCCCAGCCGCCACTATGTTTACCCAGTATGCAGTTAGGGAGATATAGCGACCCTGGTCATGCTTACTGGTCCATGTATCTGTGGTTATGTGCACCTTGCCACAGATGGCGTTGCGCAGCGCACACTTGATTTTATCCTCCACTTGGTTGTGCAGGGAAGGGACGGCTCACCTGGAAAAGTAGTGGCGGCTGGGAACAATGTACTGGGGGACAGCCACCGCCATCAGCTGTTTGAATCAGTCCGCCTCCACCAGACAGAATGACAGCATTTCAAAGGCCAGTAATTTTGAAATGCTGGCTTTCAGGGCCAGGGCTCAAGGGTGGGTAGGTGGGTATTTCCTCCCTCTCTCCAATGTTTGGGAGATGGACAGCTGAATGCTGCCGTGTTACATGGTGGAGATGCTTGGTGAGGGTGTTGTATGTGGTGGTGTTGTTGGAACATCCTCTGTTTGCTGGTCGCCAGGTTCATGCTTTGCATTTTGATGCCTGGTCATGCAGTTTGTGCTCAGGTTAAGAACGTTTATTCCTCGCTTAAGGCTCTGATGGCACAACATGCAAACCACTCGTGTCTTGTCGTCAGGACATTGTGTGAAGAACTGCCACGCCAATAAACTTCTTGGGGGAGGCCTTGGTGTGCTCGGTGCCTGGGTGTGGTGGATAGTAGCAGACGTACTGTCTCTGGAACGGTCGCTGCGCTTTTGCACGCTTCTCCCTCTTTTGCTGTGCTGATGCCTCTGTGTGACTGCCGCCTCTTCCTCAGAACTGCACGCCTCACTAGCACGACCTTCAGTCCAGTCTGGGTCTAGGACTTCATCATCCTCCATATCATCTTCCACCCATTCATGACCCCTGCCCTCCTCGTCGGTCTGCATATTGCAGAAACCTACAGCAGTTGGCACCTGTGTTTCGTCATCATCAGAGACGTTTTGCAGCCGTATTCCCATGTCCTCATCCTGCAACAAAAGGTGTTGAGCATCAGTGCATTCAAGGTCTTCCTCTTCTGGGGCAGGGCTAGGTGGATGGGCCTGGGAAACCCTGCCAACAGAGTGATCAAAAAGCATGAGACTTTCCTGCATGATTTGGGGCTCTGACTGCTTGGCTGATTTTCAAGGGAGTGAGTTGGAAGACTGATGGGCATGGGCTGCAGGTGCCAATTCTGAGCTTTCTGCAGAGAGCTGGGTGTTAGATACTGTGAAGGAACTGGAGGAACTGTCATCCACCCAATCTATTATCGCCTGTACATGTTCTGGCTTCACCATCCATAGAGCTGCATTTGGGCCTAACAAATAATTCTGCAGATACTGTCGCCTACTCGCACCATAGCAAGGTTTTTCCCTTGGAGCGGTAGTTGGCGCTGAATGGCCATGTCCTCTCCCTTTAACAGGAGCTCCGCCAACACCACCACGACCATGCCCACGCCCCTTATTTGATGTTCTCCTCATTATTTGCATTCACCCACCAAGCTGAAAGATTGGTTTCTATCCGGTGTCAATTTACCTGCCACTATTCGACAATTACGTTCGCTACGGCAGTGCCCGTGTCATAAAAATGCTCTGTGGACCCAGAATATTTTTTGGGCCCAAAATACACTGATTCTCAATTTCTATGTGGAAATGTAAACAAATTTTGGGTACGCTGTATGCACAAGTGGTTTGTGGAACAAGAACAAGTATTTTTGTAATAAAATACCGAAAATTAGTATTTCACTGCAGTAAATTGAAATTAATTATTTATACGCCGGATGCATAACAGTTTTTTTTTTCAATAAAACCCCAAAATGCAGTTTTTAACTGCTGTACATTAACAGTAGATATATATACTATGTATGGACACCAGATTTGGGGACCCAGAACACAGATTTGGTCACCAAAATTCACAACTGTAGAATTTAACTGTTATAAATTGGAAATAATTATTTAAATGACGGATGCACAATTTTTTTTTCAGCCTAAAACACGACTTTTTTTAATTAACCCCAAAATGCAGTTTTTAACTGCATTTAGATGTACATTAAAAGTAGATATTTATACTATGTATGGACACCAGATTTGGGGACCCAGAACACGGATTTAGTCACCATAATTCACAAATGCAGTATTTGACTGTTATAAATTGGAAATAATTATTTAAACTACGGATGCACAACAGTTTTTTCGGCCTAAAACACAGCTTTTTTCAATAAAACCCAAAAATGCAGTTTTTAACTGCTGTACATTAAAAGTAGCTATTTATACCATGTATGGACAGCAGATTTGGGGACCGAGAACACGGATTTGGTCACCATAATTCACAAATGCAGTATTTAAATGCTATATATTGGAAATAATTATAACGACGGATGCACAACAGTTTTTTCGGCCTAAAACACAGCTTTTTTCAACAAAACCCCAAAATGCAGTTTTTTACTGCTGTAAATTTAAATTGGATATTTATACCGTGTATGTACAACTGCTTTGTGAGGCAAGAATATTGCTTTTTCCCCCACAAAAAAAGAATAATGCACTATTTCTCAGCTGTAGTGTGAAATCGGTATTTAAGTGGTATTTCAGTGGTATTTCAAGATGCTCTGTGGATCAGGATTACCACTTTTTTGTCAAAAAAATACACTTATGCTGTATTTCACAGCAGCAATGTAAAATTGGTGGTTGGAATGGGTATTTCAGACTGTTTGGTGGACATTTAATTAAGGTTTTTTTTCTATGAAAAACAAAGAAGCACTATTTCCCTGCAGAAATATAAAATATGTCGTTGGACAGTGTATGCTGAACTGTTTTGTGGACAAGGAATATGGTTTTCTCCCCAAAATTACAAGGATTCTCTATTTTACCGCAAAAATGTCAAATATATATTTTGGCGGTGTCAAATAGGCTTGGTGGATCAGGATGACCACTTTTATTTAAACTAAAATACACTGATGCACTATTTGATAGCTGGAATGGAATATACGGTTTAGTGCATTGTATTGCACCACAGATCCCAGACTAGACACATAGACCATGTCACCCCTTAAACATAGAAAAGGCAATATAGGGGACTTGAGCAGCCAGAAAAAAATGTTTTTTTCCTTCACTGATCTACAAAATAGGATTAGGCTGATGTCCCAGGCTGGCTGGCACACATGCAGTACACTGCAGTGGATAAAATGGCCACCGAGCACCACCTTAGTGACAGATGGATCACAAAGAAAGATTTCTCTGGCAGTGGCTTGTTACAGAAATGTTGGATTGCTGAAGCTCCCTCCCTCTCTATTTGCTGTATCTTGTGGATTAAAGTAACACAGGTTCTTTTGATTTCTGCCCTATTCTGTCCCTGATCGCAGCACCAGCATCCTCTCTGTAAGCTCAAATCAGCAGAGTGACGTGCGGCAGTACAGGGCTTTAGCTTATAAAGAGGCTGGGTCACATTAGTAAGCATGGCTGTGATGGCTTCTTAGGGCAAGGAATTGCCGAACAACGGACACAAACTTTTTTTTTTCAATTTTCGGGTTCGGGTCCGTGTCCCGAACACCCCAAAATTCGGTACGAACCCGAATTATACAGTTCAGGTTCGCTCAACTCTAGAACAGAATGCTCCAAAATGCATTCGTTCCTTTTTGTTACATACTCATATCGGTGAGCTGCGGTTTTCTTTCCGTCATGCGGTGCGGAGCAAGTTTAACTCTGACACAATTTGACACATTGGCTCTATGGAGTTTATGACAGATCCGTCTTGGGTATGTTAAAGATAATACAACCGGATCAGTTCATAATGGATGCAGATGGCTGTATTATCAGTAACGGAAAAGTTTTTGCTGAGCCCTGCAAATCCATCAAAAATGCTAGTGTGAAGGTAGCCTTTACCATGTCCATCTGCCTCATCTGTATTTTCACTGTCACCCTGCCTGTCTGTGTTTCCTGTGTCTTCCACCATCTATGCTTCAAGTGTGCTGTCTGGATCTAAAACCTGCATTCAATTCTTAGTGACTGGTGAGACTATACCTATATAGTGTTTTTAGTAACCTGAGCTTCTGGTGCTTGTACCATAGTTCATGACCCCTGTGGATGAGCTGTGAACTATACTGGGGCTATCCCAGGAAGTAACAGTCCAGTTACTTGCCTGAACCAAAGACCAGACACCAAAGCCAAACTTACACTTTTCTATAATCTAATTAGAGACTAAAAGGAAGAAGGAAGAGTTCCTTCTTGGCAATTGCCTGCTCGTTTGTGGAGGACACAGCTGCTATTAAATGCAGCAATTTCCTCCAGAGCATGGGAAGTGTGATCGCTAATGCTATCACTCCTCTCCATTCTAACTAGTTGTTTGCCTACTGCAGATTGTGATTAGACAACCATGATCTGCCATCAGCAAACAATGATTTTTAAACCTGTTGAAAGATTCCAACTGGCCGATGAACAAGCGTTTACTTTTTCATCAGGTAACCAGTGGCAGTATTACACTGCCAGGCCATCACTGACATCCGTTAATATGAACGCTCATTAACAATGATCTGGCAAACAACTTGCCAGTCTAATACACCCTTTACTCTCTAAGCTAATTTTGTTATTCTGTTGTTTTGTTAATGCCTGTTTCTTACACCATGCCCAGTGTGAGTGCATGTTTTTCTTCAGACATTTTGTTACACCATGCCTGCATTTACTTTTGACTGTATAAATTTAACGTTTATTTTCTGTTTTAATGTTGTTTCTCTTAATGAGAGTGCTAAAACATGTTTCTACTGGCAAACACTGCATTCGATTTTTTTATTTTTTTATTCTCTAACCACTAAGAACAGTTAGTGGAACTGTGGTGATATGGTAACAAAATGCAGTGCAGGCAACAAAATGATAGATGATTAGTGATGAGCGGCAGGGGCAATATTCAAAATTAGCGATATTTTGTGAATATTTGGGTGAATATTCGTTATAAATTTTTATCGAATTTGCGATTATTTTCTGGATTGCAAAAATTGTCAATGTAATATTTGCATAATGCGCACGCAATACAGGCGTATTCTATATATAAGCTAACTAACTATCTAGTGTAATGTGACACAGTAAAGCACAGAGCACAGCAAAAACACTGCTGTCTCTCTCAGAACTGAAAACAAATTGCAGAAAATGGCTGCTGTTGAAGTTCTTATATAGAAAAGGTGTAGGAAACTTTCCTATTGGTTGCTCGGGATGTTGCTCAGCTCAGACAAAGACAGTGCAGCCTTCTCATTGGCCCACAAGCAAGCAGCAGGGAGGGATCATGGGTTCAGAGGAAATAAAATCTAGAATATTTGCGAATATGAATATATAGCACTATATTCTAAATATTCATGAATTCTTGAAGTAGCGATATTCGCCATACAAATTCACGATTAAAATGTTCGCGCCAACACTATAGATGATAATTTTTCAGTCCCCTCCTTCTTTTGTCCTGTTGTCTTCAGACATTCTTATGTAATATCCCAGAATGGTATAACCATTCATACACTCTGCTACTGTCTCTAATGGGCTAACCATAATATCATCTGTGTATTTATTCCTCTTACACTGTGCATTCATTGTTCTGTTTTGTTATTTGTTGTATTACATATTATATGCCTGGTTCACCAGCAGGTGGCCGTGTATATGGCAGAGAGATCTTTAGAGAGAATGGAACTTACCATTTCATTCTCCCCCTTTTGGGCACAAGTGGGTCAGTCCTGTTTCCCACCAAGGGAGCGGTTGCAGGAAGTTTTTAGTCAGTCTAAGTCTAGTCTAGTGTTGGAAGGAGATGAGATTCCCCCTGACTCCTTACAGATTAACCAACAGAGTGTTGCAAGGGGGGTCAACAGCCAAAGCCACCCCACTCCAGAGATAAAAGAAAAGTCCTAAATTTAAGCTACCAGACTAAAGCTGAGTTTAGCACAGAAGAGAGATAAAGCAGAATATTTAAGTTTGCCTGCCAGTTTATGCCAAAACATGTTGGAAACCAGAGAAACGCCACTTCTTGTACGGATGCAAGTTGAGTAAGGTAAATCTGTTGAACGCTATAAAAGTCTGGACTTGACCATTTCCCTACTTCCACCATTACTCTCCCCTTTATTGCTTCGGAGGCTATCCCTGGGGATAGACGGTATACAGGTAGGAGCACCGTGACACACAGAGAAAACTATTGAGGCCGCACCCCACCACTCGGCATTCCTAAAAACCTGAGACACGATCGGCCCTGGGGGAGGCACAATGCACTTAGTGATCTGTAAAATCTAAATGCCATTTTGATCAATTCATTCAAAATGAGTCCCAAAAGTTTTTGTTTGCTGGAAACCATTTTTATTTTTTTTATTCACATCAACATTGATTTATTTAGAATCCATTTGCTCGTCACTATTATGAATACTTTTGATAAGAGAGAATCAGATATTTAAAACCTCTGCATCTGTCAATATGAAATTAAAGTCATATGGAGGTATAGTAGGTATATATATTTCTGCTTGAGAAAGGCTCCGGTATAGGAGCTGAAACGTTGCCATGCCTTTTGGGTGAATAAAGAAACACTTCTGCTTTTTATCCACTATTGGAGTGCTGCTCTATTTTTACCATTACATAATTTTTGGAACGGTTTGTCCTTTTTGGAGCTTTGCACCCAGCTACTTGCAGGTGGTGCTGCCTCATTTTTGTATATATATATATATATATATATATATATATATATATATATATAGTATATATAGATATAAATATATAGATATATATAGTGTATATATATATATATATATATATATATATATATATATATATATATAGTAGTATATATTTAGAAATACTTGTTTTTGTTGTTTTTTTGTATGAAAACAGGACAAACAAAAAAAAACAAAAAAACAAAAAAAACATACATAGATATAAACATAGCAATAAAATGAGGACATTTTCTAGTTTTAATAAATCAAGAAACAAATAACTGTGAGAACTATTCCTGTTTTTATGTCTATTTTTCACCCCGAGACTATACAGAACTGATTCTTTTTTGTGTGGTAAATGTCAGTTCAGTACAAAGTTATTTATTTTTGCAGCCCACTATGACTCACATAACTTTTAAAATACCTAATAACAATGGTTGGCCTTTAAAAACATGAGAGAATAAATGTTGCCACAGTAGGTTCCCCTAATAATGTGAAAATCCACTAAATCTCAGAGAAATAAAAGCTTTTCTACTATTGTGTTTCAAGATAAAAAGTGGGTGTACAAATCTTACATATTTAAGTTGCCTTGCAGAATGCCCTGAGGAATTCAACATCTGACCATGGTTTTCTGACTGGACTTAAGTAAATTAAGGAAAAATAATGTTTATTTAATTAAGAAATATGTTTTAAATGAATCATGATTTAAAGTGTCTCAATAATTCTGTTAGTGATTAGATGGAATCAGTGTATTTAAATCTAATTTAGCCTCTATGTCTATGCAGAAGATCACTGTACAGCTTAGGAGTCCCTGCTCTGACTCCATATATACTGTAGCTATGTCTATATCTGAAGTCAGTGCTTGGGGACACCCAGTGTATTTAAATCAAATTTAGCCTGTATTTCAGAAAAGTTTCTGCTGGGATATGATTTCATGACCTTCTGCATTAGAGGCAAGCATCTTAACCACTTGCCGCCACGCTAACGCCGATGGGCGTCAGCGCGGCGGCTCTCTCAGGTCTCACTGCCGCCTATCGGCGTCATCTCGTGAGACCCGAGATTTCACATGAACGCGCGCGCGTCGTGCGTGCGCGTTCATGTGATCGGAGCCGGGACAACTGAAACTACAGCCTGCCAGCGCTGATCATGCGCTGGCAGGCTGTAGATGCGGAAAAACGCATTTAAATCGCATATCAGACGCTGTTTTTTAAACAGCGCCTGATATGCCTGCTGATCTAGCTTGCCTGGTGGTCCCTTTGTTTGGGACCACCAGAGGAAACATAGGAAAAGTGCACCAATCACTACACACACCCCCACACCCCATCACTGATTAACCCCTGATCACCCATGTCACCCCCTGATCACCCCTGTCACCCTGTCACTAATCACCCCCTACAGGCTCATTCAGACGTCCGTATGTGTTTTATGGATCCATGGATCTGCGGATCCATGGATCTGCGGATCCGCAAAATACGGACACCGGCAATGCGCTTCCGCATTTTGCAGATCCGCGACAGAACTATATAGAAAATGCTTTTTCTTGTCCGCACTGCGGACAAGAATAGGACATGTTCTATATTTTTGCGGAACGGAAGTGCAGACTCGGAAGCGCGGATCCGTAATTCCGGATCCGAGCGGGACAAAGTCTGTCCCCATAGAAATGAATGGGTCCGCAATTCCGCTCCGCAAACAGAATTTCGGACGTGTGAATGGGGCATAAGGGTCCCGTTATCACCGCCAGTTAGTTAGCTACTTGTTAGTTAGCTAGCGCCCACCGCACCGCAATCACTGATTTGGCAGAGATTTTTTCATCCACATTGACCGATGCGAATGAAAAATCTGTGCTGCTCATTTTATTTTTTTTTCAGCGCAGCGGCTGAACGGAAAAAATCTCATTACCCGTATGCTCAATATAAGGAGAATCGCAGAAACTCCTAATGCTGGCCATACGTGTAATGATTGCGGAGACCCTCAAATGCCAGGGCAGTACAAAAACCCCACATGTGACCCCATTTTAGAAAGAAGACACCCCAAGGTATTCTGTGAGGGGTATGGTGAGTTCATGTAAAATTTTATTTTTTGTCACAAGTTAGTGGAATATGAGACTTTGTAAAAAAAAATATATATATATATATATATATATATCAATTTCCGCTAACTTGTGTCAAAAATTTTTTTTTTCTGTGAACTCGCCATACCCCTCACAGAATACCTTGGGGTGTCTTCTTTCCACAATGGGGTCACATGTGGGGTATTTATACTCACCTGGCATTTTAGGGGTGCTAAAGTGTGAGAATCCAAATGCGTAAAAATGCCCTGTGAAATCCTAAAGGTACTCATTGGTTTTAGGGCCCTTTGCGCATCTTGGCTGCAAAAAGTGGCACACATGTGGTATCGCCGTACTCAGGAGAAGTAGGGCAATGTGTTTTGGGGTGTATTTTACATATACCCATACTGGGTGTGAGAAACATCTCTGTAAATGACAACTTTTTAAAAATTTTTATTCAAAGTTGGTAATTTACAGAGATATTTCTCTCACCCAGCATGGGTATATGTAAAAATACACCCCAAAACACATTGCCCTACTTCTCCTGAGTACGGCGATACCACATGAGTGACACTTTTTGCAGCCAAGATGCAAAGGCCCAAATTCCCATGAGTACCTTTTAGGAGGGCATTTTTACGCATTTTTCTTCTCACGCTTTAGGGCCCTAAAATGCCAGGGCAGTATAAATACCCCACATGTGACCCCATTTTGGAAAGAAGACACCCCAAGGTATTCGCTGAGGGGCATAGTGAGTCCATGAAAATTAAACTTTTTGTCAAAAGTTAGCGGAAAGGGAGACTTTGTGAGAAAAACAATAAAAATCAATTTCCACTAACTTGTGCCAAAAATTTTTTTCTATGAACTCGCCATGCCCCTCATGGAATATCTTGGGGTGTCTTCTTTCCAAAATGGGGTCACATGTGGGGTATTTATACTGCCCTGGCATTTTAGGGGCCCTAAAGCATGAGAAGAAAAATGCGTAAAATGCCCTCCTAAAAGGTACTCATGGAATTTGGGCCTATGCATCTTGGCTGCAAAGTGTCACTCATGTGGTATCGCCGTACTCAGGAGAAGTAGGGCAATGTGTTTTGGGGTGTATTTTACATATACTCATGCTGGGTGAGAGAAATATCTCTGTAAATTGACAACTTTGTATAAAAAAATTTAAAAGTTGTCGTTTACAGCGATATTTCTACACCCAGCATGGGTATATGTAAAATACACCCCAAAACACATTGCCCTACTTCTCCTGAGTACGGCGATACCACATGAGTGACACTTTTTGCAGCCAAGATGCGCAAAGGCCCTAAAACCAATGAGTACCTTTAGGATTTCACAGGGCATTTTACGCATTTGGATTCTCACGCTTTAGGTTCCCTAAAATGCCAGGTGAGTATAAATACCCCACATGTGACCCCATTTTGGAAAGAAGACACCCCAAGGTATTCCGTGAGGGGCATGGCGAGTTCACAGAATTTTTTTTTGGCACAAGTTAGCGGAAATTGATATATTTTTATTTTTTTATTTTGTTTTTTACAAAGTCTCATATTCCACTAACTTGTGACAAAAATAAAATTTTACATGAACTCACCATACCCCTCACGGAATACCTTGGGGTGTCTTCGTTCTAAAATGGGGTCACATGTGGGGTATTTATACTGTCCTGGCATTTTAGGGGCCCCTAAAGCGTGAGAAGAAGTCTGGAATCCAAATGCGTAAAAATGCCCTGTGAAATCCTAAAGGTACTCATTGGAATTAGGGCCTTTGCACCAGGCTGCAAAAAGTGTCACACATGTGGTATCGCCGTACTCAGGAGAAGTGGGGCAATGTGTTTTGGGGTGTATTTTTATATATACCCCTGCTGGGTGTGAGAAATATCTCTGTAAATGACAATTTTTAAATTTTTTTATACAAAGTTGTCAGTTTACAGAGATATTTCTCTCACCCAACATAGGTATATGTAAAAATACACCCCAAAACACATTGCCCTACTTCTCCTGAGTACGGCGATACCACATGAGTGACACTTTTTGCAGCCTGGGTGCAAAGGGCCCTAAAACCAATGAGTACCTTTAGCTTTACATGGCGGCTCACAATTAGCCCCGCCCAAAATGCCAGAACAGTACAAACACCCCACAAATGACCCCATTTCGGAAAGTAGACACCCCAAGGTATTCACTGAGGGGCATAATGAGCCCGTATGAGATTTTTTTTTTTTTTTGCCAGAAGTTAGCAGAAATGGAAACTTTATTATTATTTTTTTCCTCAGAAAGTGTCATTTTCCGCTAACTTGTGAAAAAAATGAAATGATACATGAACTCACCAAGCCCCTCCGCGAATACTTTGGGGTGTCTTCTTTCTAAAATGGTGTGATTTGGGGGTATTTATACTTTCCTGGCATTCTAGCACCTGAAGAAACACGACAGGCGCTCAGAAAGTCAGAGCTGCTTCAAAATGCCGAAATTCACTTTTTGCACCATAGTTTGTAAACGCTTATAACTTTTACCCAAACCAATAAATATACACTTATTGGACTTTTTTTATCAAAGACATGTAGAACAATACATTTAGAGAAAATTTATATAGAAATGTAGTTTTTTTTAAAAAATTTTACAACAGAAAGTGAAAAATGTCATTTTTTTGCAAAAATGTCGTTAAATTTTTATTAATAGCAAAAAAAGTAAAAATGTCAGCAACAATGAAATACCACCAAATGAAAGCTCTATTAGTGAGAAGAAAAGGAGGTAAAATTCATTTGGGTGGTAAGTTGCATGACGGAGCAATAAACGGTGAAAGTAGTGTAGTGCGGATTTGTAAAAAAGGGCCTGGTCACTAGGGGGGTATAAACCTGTGGTCTTCAAGTGGTTAAATAGAGATGAGCGAAGTTTTCAAAAACTTGGTTCACCGATTCGCCAAATTTTTGGGAAAAAATTTGATACGATCTGAATGTATGTGCGTCGAATTACATTAAAAAACTGCTATTTTCTGGCTGCTGAGAGCCTTTATAGTGGTGTAGAACACTGTGCCTTGCAGTAACACGCATAGTGAGTCTGCTTTGGTAGTGAAATAATAATATGAGTCTGTATGACATCCAGATGACAGGCGTCACTCTTAGAATCACTGCATACTTCACTTATTTGAATGGTCACGGGGCCAAAACTGACCAAATAACTCAAGTATCAACTCATCCTTACAGGTGGATGTTAGCGTCAAGAAGAAGCGCACTCCTTTAACACCCTTGTCAGCTGATTCCACATAGATGTCTACAGAACCTGTTCTATTAAACACTTATACAAGTAGAGCCCCCTGACAGAGTGGAGAGGGTGTCAGCAGTAAGTTTGTGTTGATGTCACTGATTAATTTTCCCCATTCTCTGATCCGTCAGAACAATTACCCAGAAAAAACGGATACTGTCTGTGGAGCATACGCTTCACTAGGTTAGCATTTGCAAGACAATAATCTATCAGTATTGCCAAAGGCAAAACACAATGGAGTGGATCTAAAACAGAGATGAAACATGAATGGAATATTTCCATGTCGTCTGTGTTTTCTACCAACTCCTGCTTTTGGCTAACAAATCATAAGCCAATTCTGATGGGACTATACACGCCTTAAAGCTGCTACACAGACAGGATCTGTTGTGTGTCTCGTTTTTCCTTCCTTCTGACAGATTAAAAGAAGTGTTAAATAAATGATGATGTCAGCCAGGCTGAAAGTCAAAATGGTGGCCCAGTCATGAAGTGAGGAGGGTGGGAACAGCATGAGAAGTCCACAGAGAGGCCCTATGACATAGTGGTGAGGTGGAAGCAGCATGAAGAGACCACAAAGTTACCCGATAACAGGGTCTGGAGTTGGCAGCAGATGAGTAGGCCACTGAATGGCCCAATGACAGAGCCTGGAGGTGGCGGCAGCATGAAGAAACCACAGAGCGGCACAATGACAGAGTCTGTAGGCGACTGCAGCACGAGGAGACCACAGAGTTGAACAATGACAGAGTCTGGAGGTGGCAGCAGCATGAGGATACCACAGAGCAGCACAATGACAGTCTGTAGGCGGCTTCAGCATGAGGAGACCACAGAGTTGAACATTGACAGAGTCTGGAGGTGGCAGCAGCATGAGGAGACCACAGAGCGGAACAATGACATAGTCTGGAGGTGACAGCAACATGAGTAAGCTGCAGAGTGGCACACTGACACAGTCTGGAGGTGGCGGCAGCCTGAGTAGGCCACAGAGTTGCACAATTACAGAGTCTTTAGGTGGCAGAAGCATGAGGAGACCACAGAGCAGCACAATAATAGAGTCTGGAGGTAGCAGCAGCATAAGTAGGCCACAGAGCAGCACAGTGACAGATTTTGGAAGCGACAGCAGCATGAGGAGACCACGGAGAAGCACAATGACAGAGTCTGGAGGTGGCAGCAGCATGAGGAGACCACAGAGCAGCACAATAACATAGTCTGGAGGTGGCAGCAGCATGAGTAAACCACAGGGCAGCACAATGATAGAGTCTGGAGGTGGCGGTAGCATGAGGAAGCCACAGAGTGGCAAGGTGACATACTGTGGATGTGGGTGGCAATACCAGTACTCGCTGAAGATCGTGGGTGAAATAAACCGCACTTGGCATCAGATGTGTCACAATAGGCAGGTAATAGCATAAGAATAGTAGCTGAGGCAGGTTGTCAGAAGAAATCGGTCTCTTTTGTCAAATTGTTGGTGTGGCACCATGGATGATCTTGTCTGATGTATGAGGCATTGGTGTGTGGAAATCCTGGCTGATCCATGCCTGATTGATCTTAATGCAGTGTCCCAATATGTGCTATATGTGGGCACTAGTGTTGAGCAGACACCTGGATGTTCGGGTTCGAGAAGTTCGAACTTGACCCCGAACCCCATTGAAACCAATGGGGACCCAAACTTTTGGGCACTAAAAAGGCTGTAAAATAGCCACGGAAGGGCTAGAGGGCTTTAAAAGGCATCAAAATGTAGGCAAATCCCCTGCAAACAAATGTGGATAGGGAAATGACTTAAAATTAAATAAAAAAAAATTAACCAATATCAACTGGCAACTTGGAGAAGGAGGTGGAATAGGAGGTTGGCGTGGCGTCAGGTGGGAATGCTATGGGAGTTGAAGTTCTCATCACAGCCAAAAAGGATTCATGTCAGCAGTGTCACAGGCCTCACTTACAGACTCAGGCCAATGGCAACCATTCATGGGAGTTGAAGTTGTCATCACAGCCAAGAAGCAATAATGTCTGCCTGCAGGGCCACAGGCCTCATTCAAACATTCAGGCCCACGAGACCCACAAAGTGGAGAGTTAAAATCACGCCAAGACCATATTGATTTCACTGAGCAATGCCACAGACCTCATTCACAGATTCAGACCCATGGCACCCACAAAGAGGAGAGTTACAATCATGCCAAAACAGTATTGATTTCACCCAGTAGTGCCACAGGCCCCATTCACTAATTCACGACCATGGCACGCGCAAAGAGGAGAGCGGTCCCGTAACAGCAACACAGGCCTCAGGTCAACCTGCAATGGAACAGGCCATTATCATTTATGTAGAACCCTGACACCCAGACAGAGGGGAGGTCATTTGACAGTAAAAAGAGGATAATGTCTCCCACTAATACAGCAAGCAATTAAACGAAATATAGGCCCCTGACAACCAGACAAGGGGGCGTTCATTTAACAGTAAAAAGAGTTTAATGACCCCCACCAATACAGCAGGCGATGAAACAAAATATAGGTCCCTGACAATCAGTCAATGGGGAGTTCATTTGACAGTAAAAATAGTTTAATGTCTCCCACCAATGCAGCAAGCAATTAAACGAAATATAGGCCCCTGACAACCAGACAAGGGGGCGTTCATTTAACAGTAAAAAGAGTTTAATGACCCCCACCAATACAGCAGGCGATGAAACAAAATATAGGCCCCTGACAAGCAGACAATGGGGAGGTCATTTGACAGTAAAAAAAGTTTAATGACCCCCACCAATACAGCAGGCGATGAAACAAAATATAGGCCCCTGACAATCAGTCAATGGGGAGTTCATTTGACAGTAAAAATAGTTTAATGTCTCCCACCAATGCAGCAAGCAATTAAACGAAATATAGGCCCCTGACAACCAGACAAGGGGGCGTTCATTTAACAGTAAAAAGAGTTTAATGTCTCCCACCAATGCAGCAAGCGAGTAAACAAAATATAGGCCCCTGACAACCATACAATGGGGAGGATATTTGACAGTAAAATAAGTTTAATGACCCCCACCAAAACAATAGGCGATGAAACAAAATAAAGGCCCCTGAAAAGCAGACAATGGGGAGGTCATTTGACAGTAAAAAAAGTTTAATGACCCCCACCAATACAGCAGGCGATGAAACAAAATAAAGGCCCCTGACAAGCAGACAATGGGGAGGTCATTTGACAGTAAAAAAAGTTTAATGACCCCCACCAATACAGCAGGCGATGAAACAAAATAAAGGCCCCTGACAAGCAGACAATGGGGAGGTAATTTGACAGTAAAAAGAGTTTAATGTCTCCCACCAATGCAGCAAGCGATTAAACGAATTATAGCCCTCTGACAACCAGACAATGGGGCGGTCATTTAACAGTAAAAATAGTTTAATGTCATCCACCAATGCAATAAGTGATTAAATGAAATATAGGCCCCTGACAACCAGACAATGGGGAGGTCATTTGACAGTAAAAAGAGTTTAATTGTCCCACCATTGCAGCAAGCGATTAAACAAATTATAGCCCTCTGACAACCAGACAATGGGGAGGTCATTCAACAGTAAAGAGTTAAATGTTTTCCACCAATGCAGCAAGCGATTAAACAAATTATAGCCCTCTGACAACCAGACAATGGGGCGGTCATTTAACAGTAAAAGTAGTTTAATGTCATCCACCAATACAGCAAGCGATTAAATGAAATATAGGCCCATGACAACCAGACATTGGGGAGGTCATTTGACAGTAAAAAGAGTTTAATGTCTCCCACCAATGCAGCAAGCAATTAAACAAATTATAGCCCTCTGACTACCAGACAATGGGGCGGTCATTTAACAGTAAAGAGTTTAATGTCTTCCACCAATGCAGCAAGCGATTAAACAAATTATAGCCCTCTGACAACCAGACAATGGGGCGGTCATTTATCAGTAAAAGTAGTTTAATGTCATCCACCAATACAGCAAGCGATTAAATGAAATATAGGCCCATGACAACCAGACATTGGGGAGGTCATTTGACAGTAAAAAGAGTTTAATGTCTCCCACCAATGCAGCAAGCAATTAAACACATTATAGCCCTCTGACAACCAGACAATGGGGCGGTCATTTAACAGTAAAGAGTTTAATGTTTTCCACCAATGCAGCAAGCGATTAAATGAAATATAGGCCCCTGACAACCAGACCATGGGGGTGTCATTTGACAGTAAAAAAAGTTTAATGACCCCCACCAATACAGCAGGTGATGAAACAAAATAAAGGCCCCTGACAAGCAGACAATGGGGAGGCCATTTGACAGTAAAAAGAGTTTAATGTCTCCCACCAATGCAGCAAGCGATTAAATGAACTATAGGTCCCTGACAACCAGATGATGTAGAGATCATTTGACAGTAAAAAAAGTTTAATGACCTCCACCAATAGAGCAGGCAATGAAACAAAATAAAGGCCCCTGACAAGCATACAATGGGGAGGGCATTTGACAATAAAAATAGTTTAATGTCTCCCACCAATGCAGCAAGAGATTAAACGATATATAGGCCCCTGACAACCAGAAAATGTAGAGGTCATTTGACAGTAAAAAAAGTTTAATGTCATCCATCAATGCAGCAGGTGATTAAATGAAATATAGGCCCCAGACAACCAGACAATGGGCGGTCATTTGACAGTAAAAAGAGTTTAATGTATCCCAACAATACAGCAGGCGATGAAAAAAAATATAGGCCCCTGTCAACCAGACAGTGGGGAGGTCATTTGACAGTAAAAAAAAGTTTAATGTCTCCTACCAATACAGCAGGCGATGAAACAAATATAGGCTCCTAACAACCAGACAATGGGGCGGTCATTTGACTGTAAAAAGAGTTTAATGTCTCCCACCAATACAGCAGGTGATGAAACAAAATATAGGACCCTGACAACAAAACAATGTAGAGATCATTTGACAGTAAAATGAGTTTGAAGTCTCCCACCAATGCAGCAAACGATGAAAGAAACTATAGGCCCCTGACAACCAGACAATGTAGAATTCATTGGACAGCATAAAAAAGGATAATGTCACCCACCAAAGCAACAGGTGATTATCTGAAATGTAGGCCCCTGACATAGGAGAGAGGTCCCATAGTAGAATATCAGGCTTCATGTCACCCAGCAATGGAAAAAGCCACTTTCAGTTATTTAGGCCCCAGCAATCAGACAGAGGAGAGAGGTCCCATAGCAGAAAATCAGTCTTCATGTCACCCACCAAAGTAGCAGGCGATTAGCAGAATTTTAGGCCCTTGACACCCAGACAGAGGAGAAGTCATTTGACAACAAAAAGAGGTTAATGTCACGCACCAAAGCAGCATGCGATTAGCTGAAATGTAGGCCCCTGGCACACAGACAGAGGAGAGGTTCATTCAACTGGATGGCCCCAGAATAATGGTACAATTAAAAAAAGAGGATTCAATAAAGAAGTGCCCTGGAGTACAAGAATGTACAGTTGAGGGCGAGGCAGTTATAAATGTCTATTCTGCAAAAGGAATGGACAAGTCCTGTGGGATCCATGCCTGGTTAATTTTAATGAACATGAGCTTGTCCACATTGGACAGGCGGCTGCGTTTGTTTGTAATGACGCCCCCTGCTTTTCTAAATACACATTCAGACAATACACTGGCCTCAGGGCAGGTCAGCAACTCCCAAGCTCTGGCCATGTGGACAATTTGGAGACCCAGAAGTTGAATAGGGCAGAACCATCAGTCAGTACGTGGAGGCGTGTGCACATGTACTGTTCTACCATGTTGTTGAAATGCTGCCTCCTGCTAACACGTTCCCTATCAGCTGGTGGTGCAGTTTGCTGTGGCACGGTAACAAAACTTTTCCACATCTCGGCCATGACAACCCTGCTGTCTGAGAAGCTGGCCGTGACACAGGTGCGTTGGCCACCTCTTCCTCCTCCGCCTCTGCCTTCGCCTTGTAGTTACGCATCTTCCGATCACACTCCAGTGCGGGAATTAAGGTGGGCAGGGGGCCAACCCAGTAGTCAGCACAAGTTAAAATGTCGGAAACTCTGCTCTCGTTTTGCATGCACTGCAGCATGTAGTCGCTCATGTGTGCCAGGCTGCCCAGAGGTAACGGTAAGCTGTCCTCTGTAGGTGGTGTATCGTCTGTGTCCTCCGTATCCCCCCAGCCACGCTCCAGTGATGGCCCTGAGCTGCGTAGGGTGCCACCCTGCAGAGAAACCGGTTCCTCCTCCTTTACCTCATCCTCCTCCTCCCCCCCGTCCTACAGAAGTGTGCCCTGGCTGTCCACATGTGTACCTGACCTCTGCTGTTGCAGGAACCCACCCTCTGAGCCACTTCTGTATGACCTGCCTGAAACCCTGTGAAATGCCCCCTCTTCCTCCTCCTCCTGTGCCGTAATATTTTTTTTAAGAAGACATAGAAGGGGTATTGTAATGCTAACAACGGCGTCATCAGCAATGGCCATGTTGATTGAGTACTCCAAAGACCGCAACAAGGTACACAGGTCTCGCATGCAGGCCCAGTCACTGGTGATGAAGTTGTGCTGATCCGCAGAGCGACTGACCCATGCATACTGCATCTGAAACTCCACTATCGCCCGCTGCTGCTCGCACAGTCTCTCCAGCATATGTAAGGTGGAGTTCCACCTGGTGGGCATGTCGCATATGAGGCGGTGAGCAGGAAGGCCGAAGTTACGCTGCAGTGCAGACAGACGAGCTGCAGCAGGGTGAGAATGCCGAAGGCGCTCACATACAGACCACACTTTCAGCAGCAGCTCTGACATGTCTGGGTAGTTTTTAAGAAACTACTGCACCACCAGAATCAGCATATGCGCCAGGCAAGGGATGTGCGTCAAACCAGCTAGTCCCAGAGCTGCAACAAGATTTCGCACATTATCACACACCACCGGGCCAAGCTTGAGGCTCACCGGCACTAACCATTCATCAGTCTGCTGTTCCATGCCCCTCCAAAGCTCCTGTGCGGTGTGGGGTTTGTCACCCAAACACATGCTGCTGACTTTTACCCCGGGCTGTGCTGAAGTTGGGGGTTTAGGTTCTTTCGATGACCAGATGTGGGGGTGTTAAAAGAAGAGTAGGAGGAGTAGGAGGAGGAGGATGATGATGCTGAGTAGAAGGAGATAGCAACAGGGGCAACGAATAATGCCCTGTGATCCTCGGTGGTGCAAGGACATGCGCCAAACCGCTATCCGCCTCGGGCCCAGCAGCCATTACGTTTACCCATTGTGCAGTTAGGTAGATATAGTGACCCTGGCCGTGCTTACTGGCCAATGTATCTGTGGTTATGTGGACCTTGCCACCTTGCGCAGCACAAACTTGATTTTATCCTCAACTTGGTTGTGCAGGGAAGGGCCATCAGCTGTTTGAAACATTCCGTCTCCACCAGACGGAATGACAGTATCTTAAAGGCCAGTAATTTTGAAATGCTGGCATTCAGGGCCAGGGCTCGAGGGTGGGTAGTTGGGTATTTCCTCCTTCTCTCCAATGTTTGGGAGATGGACAGCTGAATGCTGCCTTGTGACATGGTGGAGATGCTTGGTGATCGTGTTGTATGTGGTGGTGTTGGTGGAACATCCTATGTTTGCTGGTCGCCAGGTGCCACGGGGACGCCAGAGGTGGAGGGTGAGGCCGAGCCAGCAGCAGAAGAGGGAGTAGGAGGAGTATGAGAGAGTTCCTTTTTTGTTTACTTCACTGCAATTCATGCTTTGCAGGTAGATGCCTGTTCATGCAGGTTGTGCTCAGGTTAAAAATGTATATGCCTCGCTTCAGACTCTGATGGCATAACATGCAAACCACTGGTGTCTTGTTGTCAGGACATTGTGTGAAGAACTGCCACGCCAATGAACTACTTGGAGTAGGCCTTGATGTGCTCGATGCCTGGGTGCGGTGGACAGTAGCAGGCGTACTGTCTCTGGAACGGCCACTGTGCTTTTGCACCCTGCTCCCTCTTTTTTTTTTCTGTTGCCTCTGTGTGACCACCGCCTCTTCCTCAGAACTGCATGCCTCACTAGCACGTCCTTTAGTCCAGTCTGGGTCTAGGACTTCATCATCCTCCACATCTGAACGCTGAGTATATTTTTCTTTTTCCACGTATATACGCCACAAAAGGCTTTTCAACAGAGGCTTATAGACTGTCAGTTTAAAAAAAAAAAAAAACAGCTCCTAAGGCTTAGTGATCTGAAGTGAATGGGACAAAGCGGAGGAAGTAGGTCCAAGCTGGAAGAGCAAGACGCGGTCCTCGTGCGGTTTCTGTGCTGCAGAAAAGTCCCCATAGTGTCCAGTAAGCATTACCGCAGATAGATGCGGGCTGGTGTGTATTAGTTCATTTTTTTTTCTATTGCGCCTCTCTTATAAACGTTGTCACATAAGGGCACAGTGTGTAAAACGTAAATACAAAATTTCAAAACAACGTAATTCAGTCCATACCACAAAAATTAATTTCCCACATTTAACCACTTCAGCCCCCCTAGCTTAAACACCCTTAATGACCAGGCCACTTTTTACAATTCCGCACTACACTACTTTCACCGTTTATTGCTCCGTCATGCAACTTACCACCCAAATGAATTTTACCTCCTTTTCTTCTCACTAATAGAGCTTTCATTTGGTGGTATTTCATTGCTGCTGACATTTTTACTTTTTTTGCTATTAATCAAAAATTACCGAAATTTTTGCAAAAAAATGACATTTTTCACTTTCTGTTGTAAAATTTTTCAAAAAAAAATGCATTTCTATATAAATTTTTCTCTAAATTTATTGTTCTACATGTCTTTGATAAAAAAATCCAATAAGTGTATATTTATTGGTTTGGGTAAAAGTTATAGCGTTTACAAACTATGGTGCAAAAAGTGAATTTCTGCATTTTGAAGCAGCTCTGACTTTCTGAGCGCCTGTCATGTTTCTTCAGGTGCTAGAATGTCAGGAAAGTATAAATTCCCCAAATGACACTATTTTAGAAAGAAGACACCCCAAAGTATTCGCGGAGGGGCTTGGTGAGTTCATGTATCATTTCATTTTTTTCACAAGTTAGCGGAAAATGACACTTTCTGAGAAAAAAAAAAAAGTTTCAATTTCTGATAACTTCTGGCAAAAAAAAAAAAATCTCAGACGGACTCACTATGCCCCTCAGTGAATACCTTGGGGTGTCTACTTTCCGAAATGGGGTCATTTGTGGGTGTGTTTACTGTTCTGGCATTTTGGGCGGGGCTAAATTGTGAGCCGCCATGTAAAACCTAAAGGTACTCGTTGGAATTTGGGCCTTTGCGCACTCAGGCTGCAAAAAGTGTCACTCATGTGGTATCGCCAGTACTCAGGAGAAGTAGGGCAATGTGTTTTGGGGTGTATTTTTACATACACCCATGTTGGGTGAGATAAATATCTCTGTAAATTGTCAACTTTGTATAAAAAAATTTAAAAGTTGTCGTTTACAGAGATATTTCTCACACCCAGCAGGGGTATATATAAAATACACCCCAAAACACATTGCCCTACTTCTCCTGAGTACGGCGATACCACATGTGTGACACTTTTGCAGCCTGGTGCGCAAAGGCCCTAATTCCAATGAGTACCTTTAGGATTTCACAGGGCATTTTTACGCATTTGGATTCCAGACTTCTTCTCACGCTTTAGGGGCCCCTAAAATGCCAGGGCAGTATAAATACCCCACATGTGACCCCATTTTGGAAAGAAGACACCCCAAGGTATTCTGTGAGGGGTATGGTGAGTTCATGTAAAATTTTATTTTTGTCACAAGTTAGTGGAATATGAGACTTTGTAAAAACAAAATTAAAAAAACAAAAAAACAATTTCCGCTGACTTATGCCAAAAATAAAAATTCTGTGGACTCACCATGCCCCTCACAGAATACCTACGGGTGTCTTCTTTCCAAAATGGGGTCACATGTGGGGTATTTATACTCACCTGGCATTTTAGGGGCCCCTAAAGTGTGAGAATCCAAATGCATAAAAATGCCCTGTGAAATCTTAAAGGTACTCATTGGTTTTAGGGCCCCTTTGCACCCAGGCTGCAAAAGTGTCACACATGTGGTATCGCCGTACTCAGGAGAAGTAGGGCAATGTGTTTTGTGGTGTATTTTACATATACCCATGCTGCGTGTGAGAAATATCGCTGTAAACGACAACTTTTTAAATTTTTTTATTCAAAGTTGTCAATTTACAGAGATATTTCTCTCACCCAGTATGGGTATATGTAAAAATACACCCTAAAACACATTGCCCTACTTCTCTGAGTACGGCGATACCACATGAGTGACACTTTTGCAGCCAAGATGCGCAAAGGGGCCCTAATTCCAATGAGTACCTTTTAGGAGGGCATTTTTACGCATTTTTCTTCTCACGCTTTAGGGCCCCTAAAATGCCAGGGCAGTATAAATACCCCACATGTGACCCCATTTTGGAAAGAAGACACCCCAAGGTAATCCGTGAGGGGCATGGCGAGTTCATAGAAGATTTTTTTTGGCACAAGTTAGTGGAAATTGATTTTTATTGTTTTTCTCACAAAGTCTCCCTTTCCGCTAACTTTTGACAAAAAGTTTAATTTTTCATGGACTCATTATGCCCCTCAGCGAATACCTTGAGGTGTCTTCTTTCCAAAATGGGATCACATGTGGGTATTATACTGCCCTGGCATTTTAGGGCCCTAAAGCGTGAGAAGAAAATGCGTAAAATGCCTCTCCTAAAGGTACTCATTGGTTTTAGGCCCTTGCGCATCTTGGCTGCAAATGTCACTCATGTGGTATCGCCGTACTCAGGAGAGTAGGCAATGTGTTTGGGGTGTATTTACATATACCCATGCTGGTGAGAGAAATATCTCTGTAAATTGACAACTTTGAATAAAAAAATTTAAAAAGTTGTCGTTTACAGCGATATTTCTCACACACAGCATGGGTATATATAAAAATACACCCCAAAACACATTGCCCTACTTCTCCTGAGTACGGCGATTCCACATGAGTGACACTTTTTTGCAGCCAAGATGAGCAAAGGGGCCCTAATTCCAATGAGTACCTTTAGGATTTCACAGGACATTTTTACGCATTTGGATTTTCACGCTTTAGGACCCCTAAAATGCCAGGGCAGTATAAATACCCCACATGTGACCCCATTGTGGAAAGAAGACACCCCAAGGTATTCCGTGAGGGGCATGGCGAGTTCACAGAAAAAAAAAATTTGGCACAAGTTAGCGGAAATGGTATTTTTTTTTTTTTTTTTTTTTTTTTACAGTCTCACATTCCACTAACTTGTGACAAAAAATAAAATTTTACATGAACTCACCATACCCCTCACGGAATACCTTGGGGTGTCTCCTTTCTAAAATGGGGTCACATGTGAGGTGTTTGTACTGCTCTGGCATTTTAGGGTCTCCGTCATCATTACACGTATGGCCAGAATTAGGAGTTTCTGCTATTCTCCTTATATTGACCATACGGGTAATGAGAATTTTTTTCCGTTCAGCCTCTGCGCTGAAAGAAAAAAATGAACGTCACAGATTTTTCCATTCACATTGATCAATGTGGATGAAAAATCTCTAAAAATGTGCAAAAAAAGAGGGAAAAGCTATAAAGCTGCGATCGCTAAGGGACCCTAAGGCCTCATTCAAGCTGTCCGCAATTCTGTTCCGCAAAATTTTGCGGAACAGAAATGTGGATACATTCAATTCTATGGGGACAGACTTTGTCCCGCTTGGATCCGTAATTGCGGATCCGTAATTGAGATCCGCAAAGTATAGAACATGTCCTATTCTTGTCCGCAATTGCGGACAAGAAAAGGCATTTTCTATATAGTTCTGGCAATGTGCGGATCCGCAAAATGCGGAAAGCACATTGCTGGTGTCCGTAGTTTATGCGGATCCGCGGATTTGCGGATCCGTGGATCCGCAAAACACATGCGGACATCTGAATGAGCCTTACAGGGGGTGATCAGTGACAGGGGGTGACAGGGGGTGATCAGGGGGTGACATGGGAGATCAGGGGTTAATCAGTGACAGGGGGTGGTGGGTGGGGCGGTGGGGGCGGTGGGGGGTTGTGTGGTGATTGGTGCACTTTGATATTTTTTCTCTGGTGGTCCCAAGCAAAGGGACCACCAGAGAAGCGGGTAGCAAGCAGATCAGACGCTGTTCACAGAACAACGTCTGATCTGCGATTTTTTCTGCCATATACAGCCTGCCAGCGCACGATCGGCGCTGGCAGGCTGTAGTATAACTACATGCGAGCGCGCCGATGGCGCGCATTGCGCATGTGCGGGCGCGTCCTCGCGTCATCTCGCGCCTCGCGAGATGACGCGCCGATGCGTCCGATCAGAGCTACAGGGCCGCCGCCAGGACGCAATCCTGCGTGCGGCGGTCCTGTAGCGGTTAACTGCAGTGCTGAACACTGAATATATCTTGATTTTTGTACAGAAATAATAAGATATAAGTGCAGCAGCGAATGGCAAATGTATATTTATTTTTCTACTGATATACGTCACTAAAGGTTTTTCAAGATATAAGTGCAGCAGCGAATAGTGAATGTATATTTCTTTTTCTACTGCTATACGTCAACAAAGGTTTTTCAATGTATAAGTGCAGCAGCGAATGGCAAATGTATATTTCTTTTTCTACTGATATACGTCAATAAAGATTTTTCCACATGTAAAGTGCAGCAGGTAATGGCAAAAGTATATTTCTTTTTCTACTGATACACGTCAATAAATGTATTTCGACATATAAGTGCACCAGCGAATGGTGAATGTATATTTATTTTTCTACTGAAATATGCCAGTAAAGGCTTTACCAGATATAACTGCAACAGCGACCTGAGAATATATATTTCTTATTCAAGGACTGAAATAGGCCACTATACGCTTTCACCAGAAATAACTGCAACAGTGCAGTGCATGTATATTTTTCTTTTTTTACTGAAAGACGCCTCTATACACTTTCAACGGAAATAACTGCAGAAATGACCTGAAAATATATATTTCTTGTTGGACTGAAATTGGCCACTATACGCTTTCAGAAGAAATAACTGCAACAGTGCAGTGCGGATATATATTTCTTTTTTTACTGAAATACACCTCTATAAGCTTTAACCAGAAATAACTGCAGAAGTCACCTGAGAATATATACTTCGTGTTGGACTGAAATAGTCCACTATACGCTTTCACCAGAAATAACTGCCAAAGTCGAATGCGTATACATTTTTCTTGTAGTAATGAATAAGTTACTAAGATATAAGCCTCTAAAGGATTTTCAACATAACACTTGCAGCCCAATAACAAAAAGCTGGAATGACAGAGCTGTCTGAAGACTATGGATCCCCAAATAATCTTTCCCTGCACTTGAAAATCACTTTCCTATTAATGTCCCTAGCGCCTTCTGATGTCTCTCCCTGCACTAAGGTGCTGTGAAATGATTCCTCCCTATCCTTTCCCTGCAATTATAAATCGTTTTTTCTGTCTTTTTTTTCCCCACCGTCGTTTTACCACTTGCTGTCCCTAGCGCCTTCACACCTCTGTCCCTGCACTCTGAATGCTGGAAAATGTCTCGCTGTAAGATGCCGCCGTATTTATAGGGCTGTGACATCACAGCTCTGGCTGGCTGCTGTTTGGCTGCATGCAGGCATATCGATCTGGGTGATCCCGTCTTCCTGTATTTCTTTGCCCCATGTCCTCAGTCCTCACACGTGTAGCCACTAGTGTTGAGCGCGAATATTCGAATAGTAAACTTTTTTTATCGAATATTGGCACTTCGCTAATTCGCGAATATTGCGAATATAGCTCTATATATTCGCTATTTCGATTATTTTTTTTTATTGTTATTTTTTTTCTTTCCCACTTCCCAAAAGTAGTTCTACATAATACTTCTTCTACCAAGCCAACCATAATAAACCAGGTCTAAGTTAAAATCGCAATGCAATTGATTCAAATTATATTAATCACATTGCGATTTCAACTTAGACCTGGTTTACTATGGTTGGCTTGGTAGAATTAGCGAATATGACTAATGTATTCGTCATATTCCTCAAAACTAAGATAACAAAGTATTCTCCATCTTCTTTTTAGCTACCTATGCGTCAACTTCGCTAATTCTAGCAATCAAATAGGAATGTTGACTATAGAGACAGCTGTGTTTAATTCGCTATGCGATTATATTACTTTGCTTTTTTTTTTTTTAAATAAATAGAATATTTATAATACTTAATAATTATTATAATTATTCTATTTATTAAAAAAAAATCAAAAGTAATATAATCGCATAGCGAATTAAACACAGCTGTCTCTATTGTCAACCTTCCCATTTGATTGCTAGAATTATCGAAGTTGACGAATATGGAGCTAAAATGAAGATGGAGAATACTTTGTTATCTTCGTTTTGAGGAATATGACGAATACATTTGTCATATTCGCTTATTTTTACCAAGCCAACCATAGTAAACCAGGTCTAAGTTGAAATCGCAATGTGATTAATTCAAGTTATATTAATCGCATTGCGATTACAACTTAGCACTGCTATCTTACATATTAGGCTAGAATTAACGAATATGGAATATAGTAGTGCTAAGTTGAAATCGCAATGTGATTAATATAACTTGAAGTAATCGCATTGTGATTTGAACTTAGAGCTGGGTTTCTAATGGGTCATCTTGCTAGAATAAACAAAGTTAACGAATATGGAATATAGCAGTGCTGTTGAAATCGCAATGCGATGACTTCAAGTTATATTAAACGAATTGCGATTTCAACTTATCACTGCTATATTCCATATTCGTTAACTTTGTTAATTCTAGCAAGCTGACCCATTAGAAACCCAGCTTTAAGTTGAAATCGCAATGCAATTAATATAACTTGAAGTCATTGCATTGCGATTTCTACTTAAACCTGGCTTACTATGGTTGGCTTGGTAGAATTAGCGAAGATGACGAATGTATTTGTCATATTCCTCAAAATGAAGATAACGAAGTATTCTCCATCTTCGCTTTTGCTCCATATTCGTCAACTTCAATAATTCTAGCACTCAAATAGGAAGGTTGACTATAGAGACAGCTGTGTTTAATTCACTATGTGATTAAATTACTTAGCTTTTTTTAAAAATAAATAGAATAATTATGATACTTGATAATTATTATAATTATTCTATTTATTAAAAAAATTATAATAATAATATAATCGCATAGCGAATTAAACACAGCTGTCTATATAGTCAACTTTCCTATTTGATTGCTAGAATTAGCGAATTTGACGAAGGGGTAGCTAAAACGAAGATGGAGAATACTTTGTTATCTTTGTTTTGAGGAATATGTTGAATACATTCGTCATATTCGTCATCTTCGCTAATTCTAGATATCAAACCAATAGGAAAGTAGCCTTAAGTTACAATCGCAATACGCGATTATTTAAATAGCATATTAATCGTGATAACTAGAATAATGACAAATATTCGATTTTGACTAATATGAAACTAATATACTATCGAATATTCGCGAATTTCGTCGAAATCAATATGGCACCTGCCGCTCATCACTACTAAATCGTACATTTGCAGCCTGCGCTGCATTTCTGACAGTCCAATAAAACCGTAAAATACTGTATTTACATTGTTGGTAGAAAAAATCACACTTTTTGTGCTAGATAGTACATTTGCTGCCTGTGATGCATTCCTGACAGTCCAATTAAACTGTAAAATACTGCTGTTATGTTGTTGTTTGAAAAAAAAAACTTATTTTTTGCCAAGTACATTTGCGACCTGCACTGCATTTCTGAGAGTGCAATATAACCAGAAAATACTACTGTGACATTGTTGGTGGAAAAAAACAAACACTTTTTTTGCCATAAAGTACATTTGCCGCCTGCACTGCATTTCTGAGGGTGAAATTCAATCAATATATCCAGCTCTTGTGGGTGGACATTTCCACAGTTATTAGACCAGCAGAGTTGAGCGAACACCTGGATGTTCGGGTTCGACGAGTTCGGCCGAACTTTCGAAAAATGTTCGGGTTCGGGATCCGAACTCGACCCGAACTTCATCCCGAACCCGAACCCCATAGAAGTCAATGGGGACCCGAACTTTTGGGCACTAAAAAGGCTGTAAAACACACCCGGAAAGGGCTAGAGGGCTGCAAAAGGCAGCAAAATGTAGTTAAATCCCCTGCAAACAAATGTAGATAGGGAAATGATGAGTTAACATAAAATAAATAAAAATTAAACAATATTAATTGGAGTGAGGTCCCATAGCACAGAATCAGGCTTCAAGTCACCCACCAATGGAGAAGGTCACTTACTATTATTTTGACCACAGCACCCAGACAAAGGAGAGAGGTCCCACAGCAGAGAACCAGGCATCATATCACCCACCACAGGAGTAGGCCACCATTTAGTTACTTTGACCCCTACACCCAGACGGAGGAGAGAGTTACACAGCAGAGAATCAGGCATTTAGATCACCCACCACAGGAGTAGGCCACCATTGAATCAGACCCCGGCAACCATGTCAGATGGCACAAGCATAAGCTTTATATCAATCAGCACAGGAGAAGGCGACTTTGACAGACTTTGACCCCTACACCCGGACGGAGGAGAGAGGTTTCAAAGCAGAGAATCAGGCATTTAGATCACCCACCACAGGAGTAGGCCCCAATTTAATGGGACCCCGGCAACCATGTCAGATGGCACAACCATCAGCTTCATATCAATCAGCACAGGAGAAGGCGACTTTGAAAGACTTTTGACCCCTACACCCAGACGGAGGAGAGAGGTTTCACAGCAGAGAATCAGGCATTTAGATCACCCACCACAGGAGTAGGCCCCCATTGAATCAGACCCTGGCAACTATGTCAGATGGCACAACCATCAGCTTTATATCAATCAGCACAGGAGAAGGCGACTTTGAAAGACTTTGACCCCTACACCCAGATGGAGGAGAGAGGTTTCACAGCAGAGAATCAGGCATCATATCAACCACCACAGGAGAAGCCACCATTTAGTTACTTTGACCCCTGCACCCAGGAAGAGGAGAGAGGCACCACAGCACATATTCTGGCATCATATCAGCCACCACAGGAGAAGCCACCATTGAGTTACTTTGACCCCTGCACCCAGGAAGAGGAGAGAGGCCCCACAGCACATATTCTGGCATCATATCAGCCACCACAGGAGAAGCCACCATTGAGTTACTTTGACCCCTGCACCCAGGAAGAGGAGAGAGGCACCACAGCACATATTCTGGCATCATATCAGCCACCACAGGAGAAGCCACCATTGAGTTACTTTGACCCTGCACCCAGGAAGAGGAGAGAGGCCCCACAGCACATATTCTGGCATCATACTCAACCACCACAGGAGAAGCCACCATTGAGTTACTTTGACCCCTGCACCCAGGAAGAGGAGAGAGGCCCCACAGCACATATTCTGGCATCATATCAGCCACCACAGGAGAAGCCACCATTGAGTTACTTTGACCCCGCACCCAGGAAGAGGAGAGAGGCACCACAGCACATATTCTGGCATCATATCAGCCACCACAGGAGAAGCCACCATTGAGTTACTTTGACCCCTGCACCCAGGAAGAGGAGAGAGGCACCACAGCACATATTCTGGCATCATATCAGCCACCACAGGAGAAGCCACCATTGAGTTACTTTGACCCCTGCACCCAGGAAGAGGAGAGAGGCCCCACAGCACATATTCTGGCATCATATCAGCCACCACAGGAGAAGCCACCATTTAGTTACTTTGACCCCTTCACCCAAACAGAGGAGAGAGGTTCCACATCAGAGAATCAGGCATCATATCAACCACCACAGGAGTAGGCCACAATTTAATGGGACCCCGGCAACCATGTCAGATGGCACAACCATCAGCTTCATATCAATCAGCACAGGAGAAGGCGACTTTGAAAGACTTTGACCCCTACACCCAGACGGAGGAGAGAGGTTTCACAGCAGAGAATCAGGCATTTAGATCACCCACCACAGGAGTAGGCCCCCATTGAATCAGACCCTGGCAACCATGTCAGATGGCACAACCATCAGCTTTATATCAATCAGCACAGGAGAAGCCACCATTGAGTTACTTTGACCCCTGCACCCAGGAAGAGGAGAGAGGCCCCACAGCACATATTCTGGCATCATACTCAACCACCACAGGAGAAGCCACCATTGAGTTACTTTGACCCCTGCACCCAGGAAGAGGAGAGAGGCCCCACAGCACATATTCTGGCATCATATCAGCCACCACAGGAGAAGCCACCATTGAGTTACTTTGACCCCTGCACCCAGGAAGAGGAGAGAGGCCCCACAGCACATATTCTGGCATCATATCTAGCCACCACAGGAGAAGCCACCATTGAGTTACTTTGACCCCTGCACCCAGGAAGAGGAGAGAGGCCCCACAGCACATATTCTGGCATCATATCAGCCACCACAGGAGAAGCCACCATTGAGTTACTTTGACCCCGCACCCAGGAAGAGGAGAGAGGCACCACAGCACATATTCTGGCATCATATCAGCCACCACAGGAGAAGCCACCATTGAGTTACTTTGACCCTGCACCCAGGAAGAGGAGAGAGGCCCCACAGCACATATTCTGGCATCATACTAACCACCACAGGAGAAGCCACCATTGAGTTACTTTGACCCCTGCACCCAGGAAGAGGAGAGAGGCCCCACAGCACATATTCTGGCATCATATCAGCCACTACAGGAGAAGCCACCATTGAGTTACTTTGACCCCGCACCCAGGAAGAGGAGAGAGGCACCACAGCACATATTCTGGCATCATATCAGCCACCACAGGAGAAGCCACCATTGAGTTACTTTGACCCCTGCACCCAGGAAGAGGAGAGAGGCACCACAGCACATATTCTGGCATCATATCAGCCACCACAGGAGAAGCCACCATTGAGTTACTTTGACCCCTGCACCCAGGAAGAGGAGAGAGGCCCCACAGCACATATTCTGGCATCATATCAGCCACCACAGGAGAAGCCACCATTGAGTTACTTTGACCCCTGCACCCAGGAAGAGGAGAGAGGCCCCACAGCACATATTCTGGCATCATATCAGCCACCACAGGAGAAGCCACCATTTAGTTACTTTGACCCTTCACCCAAACAGAGGAGAGAGGTTCCACATCAGAGAATCAGGCATCATATCAACCACCACAGGAGTAGGCCACAATTTAGTTTATTTGACCCCTGCACCCAGGAAGAGGAGAGAGGCCCCACAGCACATATTCTGGCATCATATCACACACCACAGGAGAAGGCCTCTTTCAGTGATTTAGGCCTTTGGACCCAGACAGAGGAGAGAGGTCAGAGATTAGCTTCATATCCCCCAGCACAGCAGAAGACCGCTTTATTTGACTTAGGCCTCAGCACCCAGACAGAAGACAGAGGTAGCATGGCAGAGGTTATGGCTTCATGTCACCCGCTAGTTTAACCGGCCACTTCATCTGGTTAGCCCTGCGCCCAGACAGAGAAGAGTTTCATTCAACTGTGGGTTTCATAAAATTTGTATCAAATAAAGAAGTGGCCCGTAGCACAACAAGACATGTTTTAGGCAGTTAATAAGGACTACTCTGCACAAGGGAGGGACAGGTCCTGTGGGATCCATGCCTGGTTCATCTTTATGAAGGTCAGCTTGTCCACGTTGGCTGTGGACAGGCGGCTGCGCTTGTCAGTAACGACGCCCTGCCGTGCTGAATACGCGCTCAGATAAACGCTGGCCGCCGGGCAGAAAGCACCTCCAAGGCATAACATGCTAACTCTGGCCACGTGGACAATTTCGAAACCCAGTAGTTGAATGGGGCCGAACCATCCGTCAGGATGTGGAGGTGCAGACATACTGTTCAATCCATGTTAGTGAAATGCTGCCTCCTGCTAACACGTTCCGTATCAGGTGTCGGTGCAGATAGCTGTGGCGTGGAGACAAAACCTTTCCACATTTCTGCCATGCTAACCCTGCCCTCAGATGAGCTGGGCCGTGACACAGCCATGCGTTGGCGACTCTCTGCCACTCCTCTGCCTTCACCTTCCACCTGTTCCCCTGTGACATGTGGGAATGCTCTCAAGAGCGCCTCTATCAGCGTGCGCTTGTACTCGCGCATCTTACGGTCGCGCTCCAGTTCAGGAATTAAAGTGGGCACATTGTCTTTATACCGGGATCCAGCAGGGTGGCCACCCAGTAGTCTGCACACGTTAAAACGTGGGCAACTCTGCTGTCGTTGCGCAGGCATTGGAGCATATATTCGCTCATGTGGGCCAGGGCTACCCATGGGTAAGGACAAGCTGTCCTCTGTGGGAGGCGTATCGTCATCGTCCACCGTATCCCCCCAGCCACGCACCAGTGATGGGCCTGGGCTGCCACCCCGCCATGAACTTGCGTCATCCTCGTCCCCTCCACCTCCTCATCCTCCTCGTCCTCCAGTACAGTGCCTTGGCTGGCGACTTGTGAACCTGTCCTCTGCTGCTTAAACAAACCTCCCTCTGAGCCACTTCGAACAGACTGGCCCGAAAGTGTTAGAAACGAGCCCTCATCCTCCTCCTCCTCCTCCCCACCTGGGCCACCTCCTCTAACATCATTGCCCTAAGTGTTTTCTCAAGGAGACATAGAAGTGGTATTGTAACGCTGATAACAGTGTCATCGCCACTGGCCATGTTGGTGGAGTACTCGAAACAGCGCAGCAGGGCACACAGGTCTCGCATGGAGGCCCAATCATTGGTGGTGAAGTGGTGCTGTTCGGCAGTACGACTGACGCGAGCGTGCTGCAGCTGAAACTCCACTATGGCCTGCTGCTGCTCGCACAGTCTCTCCAGCATGTGCAAGGTGGGTCCACCGGTGGGCACGTCGCATATGAGGCGGTGAGCGGGAAGGCCAGTTCCGCTGTAGCGCAGACAGGCGAGCAGCGGCAGGATGTGAACGGCGGAGCGCGCACAGACGGCCCGCACTTTATGCAGCAGCTCTGACATGTTGGGGTAGTGGTGAATGAACCTCTGCACCACCAAGTTCAGCACATGCGCCAGGCAAGGGATGTGCGTCAAACCGGCTAGTCCCAGAGCTGCCACGAGATTTCGCCCATTATCGCATACCACCAGGCCTGGCTTGAGGCCCACCGGCAGAAACCACTCGTCGGTCTGTTGTTCAATACCCCGCCACAACTCCTTTGCGCTGTGGGGCCTGTCCCCAAACATATGAGTTTCAGAATGGCCTGCTGACGTTTACCCGGGCTGTGCTGAAGTTGGTGGTGAAGGTGTGTGGCTGACCGGATGAGCTGGTGGAAGCAGTGGAGGAGGAAGCCGAGTAGGAGGAGGAGGCTACAGGAGGCAGAGAATGATGCCCTGCGATCCTAGGGGCGGAAGGACGTGCGCCAAGGAACTGTCCGCCGGGGGCCCAGCCGCCACTACATTCATCCAGTGTGCAGTTAGTGAGATATAGCGTCCTGGCCGTGCTTACTGGTCCACGTGTCTGTGGTTAGGTGGACCTTGCCACAAATGGCGTTGCGCAGTGCACACTTGATTTTATCGGACACTTGCATGTGCAGGGAAGGCACGGCTGTCTTGGAGAAGTAGTGGCGGCTGGGAACCACATACTGCGGGACAGCCATGGCCATCAGCTGTTTGAAGCTGTCTGTGTCCACCAGCCTGAAATGACAGCATTTCAAAGGCCAGCAGTTTAGAAATGCTGGCGTTCAGGCCAAGGGCTCGAGGGTGACTCGGTGGGAATTTACGCTTCCTCTCTAAGGTTTGTGAGATATTGAGAGCTGAGCGCTGCCGTGTGACATGGTGGAGATGCTTGGTGACGCAGGTGGTGGTGTCGCTGGCACATCCTCTGTTTGGTGGGCGGCAGGTGCCAACATTCCTCCCGAGGCGGAGGAAGAGGCCGAGGCAGCAGCAGAAGAGGGAGCAGGGGAGCCTGAGTGAGTTCCTTGCTTTTAAGGTGTTTACTCCACTGCAGTTCATGCTTTGCATGTAGATGCCTGGTCATGCAGGTTGTGCTAAGGTTCAGAACGTTAATGCCTCGCTTCAGGATCTGATGGCACAGCGTGCAAACCACTCGGGTCTTGTCGTCAGCACATTGTTTAAAGAAGTGCCATGCCAGGGAACTCCTTGAAGCTGCCTTTGGGGTGCTCGGTCCCTGGTGGCGGTGGCCTGTATCAGGCGAACTCTCTTGGCGGCGGCTGTTCTGCTTTTGCCCCCTGCTCCCTCTTTTGCTACGCTGTTGGCTCGGTCTCACCACTGCCTCTTCCTCTGAACTATGAAAGTCAGTGGCACGACCTTCATTCCATGTGGGGTCTAGGACCTCATCGTCCCCTGCATCGTCTTCCACACAGTCTTCCTCCCTGTCCTCCTGTTCGGTCTGCACACTGCAGAAAGACGCAGCAGTTGGCACCTGTGTTTCGTCATCATCAGAGACGTGCGGACTCCGATGAGGTGGTATTCCCATGTCCTCATCATCAGTAAACATCAGAGGTTGTGCATCAGTGCATTCTATGTCTTCCACCACAGGGGAAGGGCTAGGTGGATTCCCTTGGGAAACCCTGCCAGCAGAGTCTTCAAACAGCATAAGAGACTGCTGCATAACTTGAGGCTCAGACAGTTTCCCTGATATGCATGGGGGTGATGTGACAGACTGATGGGCTTGGTTTTCAGGTGCCACCTGTGCGCTTTCTGCAGAAGACTTGGTGGGAGATAATGTTGTGAACATGCTGGATCCACTGTCGGCCACCCAATTGACTAGCGCCTGTACCTGCTCAGGCCTTACCATCCTTAGAACGGCATTGGGCCCCACCAAATATCGCTGTAAATTCTGGCGGGTACTGGAACCTGAGGTAGTTGGTTCACTAGGATGTGTGGCTGTGGCAGAATGGCCACGTCCTCTCCCAGCACCAGAGGGTACACTAACACCACCACGACCGCGTCCGCGTCCCTTACTAGATGTTTTCCTCATTGTTACCGTTCACCAAGCACCACAATAAGGAAAAAATATTTGGCCCAATGTATTGATTTCAAATTCAGGCCTTTTTTACAGGCACCTACCACTATCTGCCTATTTGTTTATGTAGCTTATTACACTAATCCAGGCACAGCAGTAACCACTGATTTAGGGGAATATCTCTTTTAGGGCAAGTATTTAGGCCCTGGATGAAAGGTATCCTTTTATGGACAGATTTACAATGGGCCTGCAACAGCTGTGACACCAGATTTAGGGTATTGCTATTTTGGCAAGTGAATTTCACCCCAGAACAAAATATATGTTTTTGCGGATAATAATATAGTTTGCCAGGCTCAGCTGTGACACCAGATTTAGTGGATTGCTATTTTGGCAAGTGAATTTCACCCCAGAACAAAATATATGTTTTTGCGGATACTAATATAGTTTGCCAGGCTCAGCTGTGACACCAGATTTAGTGGATTGCTATTTTGGCAAGTGAATTTCACCCCAGAACAAAATATATGTTTTTGCGGATACTAATATAGTTTGCCAGGCTCAGCTGTGACACCAGATTTAGGGTGTTGCTATTTTGGCAAGTGAATTTCACCCCAGAACAAAATATATGTTTTTGCGGATAATAATATAGTTTGCCAGGCTCAGCTGTGACACCAGATTTAGTGGATTGCTATTTTGGCAAGTGAATTTCACCCCAGAACAAAATATATGTTTTTGCGGATAATAATATAGTTTGCCAGGCTCAGCTGTGACACCAGATTTAGTGGATTGCTATTTTGGCAAGTGAATTTCACCCCAGAAGAAAATATATGTTTTTGCGGATACTAATATAGTTTGCCAGGCTCAGCTGTGACACCAGATTTAGAGGATTGCTATTTTGGCAAGTGAATTTCACCCCAGAACAAAATATATGTTTTTACGGATACTAATATAGTTTGCCAGGCTCAGCTGTGACACCAGATTTAGTGGTATTGCTATTTTGGCAAGTGAATTTCACCCCAGAAGAAAATATATGTTTTTGCGGATACTAATATAGTTTGCCAGGCTCAGCTGTGACACCAGATTTAGAGGATTGCTATTTTGGCAAGTGAATTTCACCCCAGAACAAAATATATGTTTTTACGGATACTAATATAGTTTGCCAGGCTCAGCTGTGACACCAGATTTAGGGTGATTGCTATTTTGGCAAGTGAATTTCACCCCAGAAGAAAATATATGTTTTTGCGGATACTAATATAGTTTGCCAGGCTCAGCTGTGACACCAGATTTAGGGATTGCTATTTTGGCAAGTGAATTTCACCCCAGAACAAAATATATGTTTTTGCGGATACTAATATAGTTTGCCAGGCTCAGCTGTGACACCAGATTTAGAGTGATTGCTATTTTGGCAAGTGAATTTCACCCCAGAACAAAATATATGTTTTTGCGGATACTAATATAGTTTGCCAGGCTCAGCTGTGACACCAGATTTAGAGGATTGCTATTTTGGCAAGTGAATTTCACCCCAGAACAAAATATATGTTTTTGCGGATACTAATATAGTTTGCCAGGCTCAGCTGTGACACCAGATTTAGGGTGATTGCTATTTTGGCAAGTGAATTTCACCCCAGAACAAAATATATGTTTTTGCGGATACTAATATAGTTTGCCAGGCTCAGCTGTGACACCAGATTTAGTGGATTGCTATTTTGGCAAGTGAATTTCACCCCAGAACAAAATATATGTTTTTGCGGATACTAATATAGTTTGCCAGGCTCAGCTGTGACACCAGATTTAGTGGATTGCTATTTTGGCAAGTGAATTTCACCCCAGAACAAAATATATGTTTTTGCGGATACTAATATAGTTTGCCAGGCTCAGCTGTGACACCAGATTTAGTGGATTGCTATTTTGGCAAGTGAATTTCACCCCAGAACAAAATATATGTTTTTGCGGATACTAATATAGTTTGCCAGGCTCAGCTGTGACACCAGATTTAGAGGGTTGCTATTTTGGCAAGTGAATTTCACCCCAGAACAAAATATATGTTTTTGCGGATACTAATATAGTTTGCCAGGCTCAGCTGTGACACCAGATTTAGTGGATTGCTATTTTGGCAAGTGAATTTCACCCCAGAACAAAATATATGTTTTTGCGGATACTAATATAGTTTGCCAGGCTCAGCTGTGACACCAGATTTAGTGGATTGCTATTTTGGCAAGTGAATTTCACCCCAGAACAAAATATATGTTTTTGCGGATACTAATATAGTTTGCCAGGCTCAGCTGTGACACCAGATTTAGAGGATTGCTATTTTGGCAAGTGAATTTCACCCCAGAACAAAATATATGTTTTTACGGATACTAATATAGTTTGCCAGGCTCAGCTGTGACACCAGATTTAGGGTGTTGCTATTTTGGCAAGTGAATTTCACCCCAGAAGAAAATATATGTTTTTGCGGATACTAATATAGTTTGCCAGGCTCAGCTGTGACACCAGATTTAGAGGATTGCTATTTTGGCAAGTGAATTTCACCCCAGAACAAAATATATGTTTTTGCGGATACTAATATAGTTTGCCAGGCTCAGCTGTGACACCAGATTTAGGGTGTTGCTATTTTGGCAAGTGAATTTCACCCCAGAAGAAAATATATGTTTTTGCGGATACTAATATAGTTTGCCAGGCTCAGCTGTGACACCAGATTTAGAGGATTGCTATTTTGGCAAGTGAATTTCACCCCAGAACAAAATATATGTTTTTACGGATACTAATATAGTTTGCCAGGCTCAGCTGTGACACCAGATTTAGTGGATTGCTATTTTGGCAAGTGAATTTCACCCCAGAACAAAATATATGTTTTTGCGGATACTAATATAGTTTGCCAGGCTCAGCTGTGACACCAGATTTAGTGGATTGCTATTTTGGCAAGTGAATTTCACCCCAGAACAAAATATATGTTTTTGCGGATACTAATATAGTTTGCCAGGCTCAGCTGTGACACCAGATTTAGTGGATTGCTATTTTGGCAAGTGAATTTCACCCCAGAAGAAAATATATGTTTTTGCGGATACTAATATAGTTTGCCAGGCTCAGCTGTGACACCAGATTTAGGGTGATTGCTATTTTGGCAAGTGAATTTCACCCCAGAACAAAATATATGTTTTTGCGGATACTAATATAGTTTGCCAGGCTCAGCTGTGACACCAGATTTAGTGGATTGCTATTTTGGCAAGTGAATTTCACCCCAGAACAAAATATATGTTTTTGCGGATACTAATATAGTTTGCCAGGCTCAGCTGTGACACCAGATTTAGGGTGTTGCTATTTTGGCAAGTGAATTTCACCCCAGAAGAAAATATATGTTTTTGCGGATACTAATATAGTTTGCCAGGCTCAGCTGTGACACCAGATTTAGAGGATTGCTATTTTGGCAAGTGAATTTCACCCCAGAACAAAATATATGTTTTTGCGGATACTAATATAGTTTGCCAGGCTCAGCTGTGACACCAGATTTAGGGGATTGCTATTTTGGCAAGTGAATTTCACCCCAGAACAAAATATATGTTTTTGCGGATACTAATATAGTTTGCCAGGCTCAGCTGTGACACCAGATTTAGTGGATTGCTATTTTGGCAAGTGAATTTCACCCCAGAAGAAAATATATGTTTTTGCGGATACTAATATAGTTTGCCAGGCTCAGCTGTGACACCAGATTTAGAGGATTGCTATTTTGGCAAGTGAATTTCACCCCAGAACAAAATATATGTTTTTACGGATACTAATATAGTTTGCCAGGCTCAGCTGTGACACCAGATTTAGTGGATTGCTATTTTGGCAAGTGAATTTCACCCCAGAACAAAATATATGTTTTTGCGGATACTAATATAGTTTGCCAGGCTCAGCTGTGACACCAGATTTAGAGGATTGCTATTTTGGCAAGTGAATTTCACCCCAGAACAAAATATATGTTTTTAGTGGATACTAATATAGTTTGCCAGGCTCAGCTGTGACACCAGATTTAGTGGATTGCTATTTTGGCAAGTGAATTTCACCCCCAGAAGAAAATATATGTTTTTGCGGATACTAATATAGTTTGCCAGGCTCAGCTGTGACACCAGATTTAGGGTGATTGCTATTTTGGCAAGTGAATTTCACCCCAGAACAAAATATATGTTTTTGCGGATACTAATATAGTTTGCCAGGCTCAGCTGTGACACCAGATTTAGTGGATTGCTATTTTGGCAAGTGAATTTCACCCCAGAACAAAATATATGTTTTTATGGATACTAATATAGTTTGCCAGGCTCAGCTGTGACACCAGATTTAGTGGATTGCTATTTTGGCAAGTGAATTTCACCCCAGAACAAAATATATGTTTTTGCGGATACTAATATAGTTTGCCAGGCTCAGCTGTGACACCAGATTTAGTGGATTGCTATTTTGGCAAGTGAATTTCACCCCAGAACAAAATATATGTTTTTGCGGATACTAATATAGTTTGCCAGGCTCAGCTGTGACACCAGATTTAGGGTGATTGCTATTTTGGCAAGTGAATTTCACCCCAGAAGAAAATATATGTTTTTACGGATACTAATATAGTTTGCCAGGCTCAGCTGTGACACCAGATTTAGAGTGATTGCTATTTTGGCAAGTGAATTTCACCCCAGAACAAAATATATGTTTTTGCGGATACTAATATAGTTTGCCAGGCTCAGCTGTGACACCAGATTTAGAGGATTGCTATTTTGGCAAGTGAATTTCACCCCAGAACAAAATATATGTTTTTGCGGATACTAATATAGTTTGCCAGGCTCAGCTGTGACACCAGATTTAGAGGATTGCTATTTTGGCAAGTGAATTTCACCCCAGAACAAAATATATGTTTTTGCGGATACTAATATAGTTTGCCAGGCTCAGCTGTGACACCAGATTTAGAGGATTGCTATTTTGGCAAGTGAATTTCACCCCAGAACAAAATATATGTTTTTGTGGATACTAATATAGTTTGCCAGGCTCAGCTGTGACACCAGATTTAGGGCCTGTCACATGGGCGAGTTTTCCGGGTGCAATGCGTGAGGAGACGTATTGCACCCGCACTGAACCAGAATCATATCATTTCTATGGGCTGATGCACATGAGCGGTGATTTTCACGCATCAGCTTCTGCGCTACGTGAAAATTTAGCATGTTGCTATATTCGGCAAGTGATTTCACCCCACGCAGAACCATATATGTTAATGGGGATGCGGATATAGTTTGCCAGGCTCAGCCGCGACACCAGATGCGGATGCGATTGCGATTTTCGGCAAGTGCTGCTCAGCAGAACCAAATATATGTTATTTCCGGATATAATATGGTTATAAGGGAAATAATAGCATTCTTAATAAAGAATGCTGTGTAAAATGAAGAGGAAGGGGTTAAAAATAATAAAAGTTAACTTACCTTAGCCACTTGATCGCGTGAGTCGCGATCTGTCCTCTCTTTCCTGCAGCATCGATGATCTAAAGGACCTGTGATGACGTCACATCACATGGCCCAATCACCTGCTCCATCACTATGGTGATGGAGCATGTGATTGGTCCATGTGACCATGTGACATCATCCAAGGTCATAATCACTATCCTCAGGCTGTGGCTAGTGCTTAAGGACCTTGGATGATGTCACGTGGTCACATGGACCAATCACATGCTCCATCACCATAGTGATGGAGCAGGTGATTGGGCCATGTGATGCTGTGACATCATTACAGGTCCTTTTCATCTTTCAAGCTAACGGAGAGAGGCCGGGCTTCAGCGATCAAATGGACCAGGTAAGTTAAGATTAGTTTATTATTTTTAACCCATTCTGACACCTGTTTAAACATTAGGGAGATGGCCAAGGGTATTATTTTACATTATAACTATGTTATAATGTGAAATAATACCAGCGGGATAATTTCTGACCCAAACATGCACTTCTGTGAAGAAGTGCAGGTTCGAGTCTGGGTACTAAAGTGCCGATTTTTCTCCGCGCGTGCAAAGCATGACAGCGCTTTGCACTCGCAGGGGAAAATATCGCGCGATTCCATGCAGCGCACCCGAACACTAGTTTGCTGGAGTGCACCGCCACGCCCGTCTGACAAGAGCCTTAGAGGTGTTGCTATTTTGGCAAGTGAATTTCACCCCAGAAGAAAATATATGTTTTTGCGGATACTAATATAGTTTGCCAGGCTCAGCTGTGACACCAGATTTAGTGGATTGCTATTTTGGCAAGTGAATTTCACCCCAGAACAAAATATATGTTTTTGCGGATAATAATATAGTTTGCCAGGCTCAGCTGTGACACCAGATTTAGTGGATTGCTATTTTGGCAAGTGAATTTCACCCCAGAACAAAATATATGTTTTTACGGATAATAATATAGTTTGCCAGGCTCAGCTGTGACACCAGATTTAGTGGATTGCTATTTTGGCAAGTGAATTTCACCCCAGAAGAAAATATATGTTTTTACGGATACTAATATAGTTTGCCAGGCTCAGCTGTGACACCAGATTTAGGGTGTTGCTATTTTGGCAAGTGAATTTCACCCCAGAAGAAAATATATGTTTTTGCGGATACTAATATAGTTTGCCAGGCTCAGCTGTGACACCAGATTTAGAGGATTGCTATTTTGGCAAGTGAATTTCACCCCAGAACAAAATATATGTTTTTGCGGATACTAATATAGTTTGCCAGGCTCAGCTGTGACACCAGATTTAGGGTGTTGCTATTTTGGCAAGTGAATTTCACCCCAGAAGAAAATATATGTTTTTGCGGATACTAATATAGTTTGCCAGGCTCAGCTGTGACACCAGATTTAGAGGATTGCTATTTTGGCAAGTGAATTTCACCCCAGAACAAAATATATGTTTTTGCGGATACTAATATAGTTTGCCAGGCTCAGCTGTGACACCAGATTTAGGGTGTTGCTATTTTGGCAAGTGAATTTCACCCCAGAAGAAAATATATGTTTTTGCGGATACTAATATAGTTTGCCAGGCTCAGCTGTGACACCAGATTTAGAGGATTGCTATTTTGGCAAGTGAATTTCACCCCAGAACAAAATATATGTTTTTATGGATAATAATATAGTTTGCCAGGCTCAGCTGTGACACCAGATTTAGTGGATTGCTATTTTGGCAAGTGAATTTCACCCCAGAACAAAATATATGTTTTTGCGGATACTAATATAGTTTGCCAGGCTCAGCTGTGACACCAGATTTAGTGGATTGCTATTTTGGCAAGTGAATTTCACCCCAGAAGAAAATATATGTTTTTACGGATACTAATATAGTTTGCCAGGCTCAGCTGTGACACCAGATTTAGGGTGATTGCTATTTTGGCAAGTGAATTTCACCCCAGAAGAAAATATATGTTTTTACGGATACTAATATAGTTTGCCAGGCTCAGCTGTGACACCAGATTTAGAGGATTGCTATTTTGGCAAGTGAATTTCACCCCAGAACAAAATATATGTTTTTGCGGATAATAATATAGTTTGCCAGGCTCAGCTGTGACACCAGATTTAGTGGATTGCTATTTTGGCAAGTGAATTTCACCCCAGAACAAAATATATGTTTTTACGGATAATAATATAGTTTGCCAGGCTCAGCTGTGACACCAGATTTAGTGGATTGCTATTTTGGCAAGTGAATTTCACCCCAGAAGAAAATATATGTTTTTGCGGATACTAATATAGTTTGCCAGGCTCAGCTGTGACACCAGATTTAGGGTGATTGCTATTTTGGCAAGTGAATTTCACCCCAGAAGAAAATATATGTTTTTACGGATACTAATATAGTTTGCCAGGCTCAGCTGTGACACCAGATTTAGAGGATTGCTATTTTGGCAAGTGAATTTCACCCCAGAACAAAATATATGTTTTTGCGGATAATAATATAGTTTGCCAGGCTCAGCTGTGACACCAGATTTAGTGGATTGCTATTTTGGCAAGTGAATTTCACCCCAGAAGAAAATATATGTTTTTGCGGATACTAATATAGTTTGCCAGGCTCAGCTGTGACACCAGATTTAGGGTGTTGCTATTTTGGCAAGTGAATTTCACCCCAGAAGAAAATATATGTTTTTGCGGATACTAATATAGTTTGCCAGGCTCAGCTGTGACACCAGATTTAGAGGATTGCTATTTTGGCAAGTGAATTTCACCCCAGAACAAAATATATGTTTTTATGGATAATAATATAGTTTGCCAGGCTCAGCTGTGACACCAGATTTAGTGGATTGCTATTTTGGCAAGTGAATTTCACCCCAGAACAAAATATATGTTTTTATGGATAATAATATAGTTTGCCAGGCTCAGCTGTGACACCAGATTTAGTGGATTGCTATTTTGGCAAGTGAATTTAACCCCAGAACAAAATATATGTTTTTGCGGATACTAATATAGTTTGCCAGGCACAGCTGTGACACCAGATTTAGGGTGTTGCTATTTTGGCAAGTGAATTTCACCCCAGAAGAAAATATATGTTTTTACGGATACTAATATAGTTTGCCAGGCACAGCTGTGACACCAGATTTAGGGTGTTGCTATTTTGGCAAGTGAATTTCACCCCAGAACAAAATATATGTTTTGGAGGAAACACTAATATATTTTGCCAGCCACTGCTGAAACCACTGATGTATGGTATTGCTATTTTGGCAATTGAATTTAACCCCAAACCAAAATATCTGTTTTGGCGGACACTATTATATTTTGCCAGCCACTGCTGAAACCACTGATGTATGGTTTTGCTATTTTGCCAATTGAATTTCACCCCAGAAAATAATCTATCCTTTGCCAGACAGCAGACAGTATTATGCTTGTCTAGCCAAAGCTGGAACACCAGATTTAGGGGATTGGTATTTGGGCAATTGTATTTAACCCCTTAATAAAATATAGAAATTGCTATCCTGAGTTTCTAGGGGTGACAATTAGCACAGCCAAGCCCCTGATGGAGGATATAGCAAAAAAAAAATAGTATTGAAGCATTGATGGATGTGTGGCAGCTTGTTCTGGAGCACCACAAGTCACAAAATGGCCGCCGATCAACCCAGAAAATAAGTGACAGAAAAACGCTCTGTGCAGCCAAAAACCAGCAATCAAGTAAATAGCAGAAGTTCACTGATTCTCAGCTGCAGATCGATCCGTTCATTAGGTGCTGTTGCTGACTTTTCCCTGCCTATCTCGCCCTCACAGAAGCTGCATCCTCTCCCTACACTAGTCAGAGCAGTGTGACGTGCGGCGCTACGTGACTCCAGCTTAAATAGAGGCTGGGTCACATGCTGCACTTGGCCAATCACAGCCATGCCATTAGTAGGCATGGCTGTGATGGCTTCTTAGGGCAAGAAGTAAGACGCTAGCTGATTGGCTGCTGTGCAGCCCTTCAGAAAGCGGTAAGAAATCGACGAACACCGAACCCGAACCCGAACTTTTTTGAAAATGTCCGGGTTCGGGTCCGGGTCCCGGACACCCCAAAATTCGGTACGAACCCGAACGATGCGCGAACTGTTCGCTCAACACTAATTGCGGTACATTCTGCCGGCTAGTTGAGGGAGTTCGTTTCCTACTGTGTGCGCCTGGGGCCGAACGGCCACGTCCTCTACCAGCAACAGAGGCTCCACGGACACCACCACGACCGCGTCCTCGTCCCTTAATAGTATTTTTCTTCATTGTTGCGATTCAACTCGCACCACAATGAAATATATTATTTTTTATAAGCAAAATCCCCTCACTGGAATACTTTCAGTCTTTTGACTGTATGGATTACAGATGGAATGACTGTTATATGTGAGTACCGCTTTCTTTGACAGATTCTAGTATGGGTACATATATGTTTTCCCAACCCCAGCACATTAGTTTGCTAATTCCAGATGTATGAAACGCAGGCCTAACTGTATCTAGTATATTGAACGCCAGATAAACTAACTTGGCCTTTTTTAAATTAAAAAAAAATTCCCTCACTGGAATACTTTCAGTCTTTTGACTGTATGGATTACAGATGGAATGACTGTTATATGTGAGTACTGCTTTCTTTGACAGATTCTAGTATGGGTACATATATGTTTTCCCAACCCCAGCACATTAGTTTGCTAATTCCAGATGTATGAAACGCAGGCCTAACTGTATCTAGTATATTGAACGCCAGATAAACTAACTTGGCCTTTTTAAATAAAAAAATTCCCTCACTGGAATACTTTCAGTCTTTTGACTGTATGGATTACAGAATGAATGACTGTTATATGTGAGTACCGCTTTCTTTGACAGATTCTAGTATGGGTACATATATGTTTTCCCAACCCCAGCACCTTAGTTTGCTAATTCCAGATGTATGAAACGCAGGCCTAACTGTATCTAGTATATTGAACGCCAGATAAACTAACTTGGCCTTTTTAAATAAAAAAATTCCCTCACTGGAATACTTTCAGTCTTTTGACTGTATGGATTACAGATGGAATGACTGTTATATGTGAGTACCGCTTTCTTTGACAGATTCTAGTATGGGTACATATATGTTTTCCCAACCCCAGCACATTAGTTTGCTAATTCCAGATGTATGAAACGCAGGCCTAACTGTATCTAGTATATTGAACGCCAGATAAACTAACTTGGCCTTTTTAAATAAAAAAATTCCCTCACTGGAATACTTTCAGTCTTTTCACTGTATGGATTACAGGTGGACTGGTATTAGTAGGGGTGACACAAGCACACCCAAGTCCCTGATGTAGGATTTATATGGCACAGACCACTATTACAAGTGATTAATGGACGTTGGGAGAGATTGTGCTGCAGCACTAGTCCCAAGATGGCCGCCGCCTATCAGCCCAGTAACATGTGCCACAAAATGGTCTGCACAACCTTTAAAAAAATAGCCTTGGACTGTGCTGCTAAATCGCTATTGGTCTGAATCCCAGGTGTAGATGTCTGACTTGTTTGGAGCTTTGGAATGCACACTGTGGCAGCTTCTGCTGCAGCACTACAAGTCGCAAAATGGCGGCCGGCGGTCAGCCCAGGTACATGTGGATGTAAAAATCACTCTGGCCACTCTAAAAATAGCCAATCCCTATCAAAAAAGCAGCTCAGCTGCAGTTGTTCAGATGAATCACAGGTGGAGGAGAGAAATTTGCTTCCAGTTATTCAATTATCCCTGCCTATTCTCGCCCTAGCATCAGCTGCGTCTACCCCTGTTCTATTCACATCGGGAGTGAGCACGTCCCGACGTGCGCACAAGCTTATAAAGAGGCTGAGTCACATGCTGCACTTGGCCAATCACAGCCTTGCCAATAGTAGGCATGGCTGCGATGGCATCTTAGGGCAAGTAGTATGATGCATGTTGATTGATTGCTTTGCAGCCTTTCAAAATGCGCCAAAATACATGCCGAACGACGAACCCGAACTTTTACGAAAAAGTTCGGGTTCGGGTCCGTGTCACGAACACCCCAAAATTCGGTACGGACCCGAACTATGCTCGAACTGTTCGCTCAACACTACAGACCAGTCATTCACAAGTGGCTTGGAGGATGTGTTCCTGCTGCACTGCATACCTGACAGGGAAATACAATATACTCTGTAAATTTGTCTGCGTTTAGATTGTTGGGTGATATATACCCCTTTTTTCTTTCAAAGTAGCCCCCCACTGCATACCTGACTGGGAAATACAATATATTCTGTAAATTTGGCAGCGTTTAGATTGTTGGGTGATCTTTATCCCTTACAAGAGCATGCTGGTAGACACGCTGGTTATGGCATTCCCACCTGACACCGGGGCCTCAGTGGAAGCACAAGGCGAAGGCAGAGGAGGAGGAAGAAGTAGCCAATGGAGCTGGGGCACCACCAGCACCTCAGAAGGCAGGGTTAGCATGGCCGAAATGTGAAAAAGCTTTGACAGCACGCCACAAGAACCAGCACCACTAGCTGGTATGGAACATCTTAGCAGGAGGCTGCATTTCAGCAACATGGTGGAACAGTATATGTGCACACGCCTACACATACTGACTGATGGGTCTGCCCCATTCAACTTCTGGGTCTCCAAATTGGGCACATGGCTTGAGCTTGCCCTTCCTGCACTGGAGGTGCTGGCCTGCACTGCTGCCAGTGTATTGTCTGAACGTGTGTTATGCACGGCAGGGGGCGTTATCACAGACAAGTGCAGCCAACTGTCCACAGCCAATGTGGAAAAGCTCAAGTTCATTAAAATGAACCAGGCATGGATCCCACAGGACTTGTCTGTACCTTGTGCAGAATAGACATGTATACTGGCCTCACCCAGCCTTTGTTATACTCCGGCGCACTTTCTCTTTGTTTTATTTTATATATTCTACAATGTTTTGTGGTCTACCCAAATTAAATAAAATAATAAATAAAAATAAAGTGTTGGCTACCTCCCGGACTTTGCGAGGAAGTTCGGATAAACTGGGAAAACCCGAACTTCCAGGTGTCCGCTCAATCCTAGTAGTAAAGTTTAATTCCACGTGACTAAGGCTTTATTTTGTTGTTGTTGTTTTTTAAATTATAGAGCTATATAACTGTACATTTTCCTCTAAGTGTGGACAGATCAAATCCGTACAGGTGGACTGTAGACCTGCCTGGAGGAATTGCATGCTCATATGATCTTCAGATCTTCCAAATATTGGAACACAGTGTGAATTCACTGCTGGGAATATTCCTCAAACATTGTGATATGTTGATCTTAGTTCTTCAACACATCAGTTTTTCATATGAAATAGACAACCTGGTGGTTCAATCTCACTTTAGAATATCTTGCATGCCTGATTTTACAATGTTTGTAGCATTCTTTATCTGAACAGCATGAAAAGGTTCAGACATGAGATCAGTAATATAAAAGTCTGAGAGTTATGTTACCAGAGATCAAATCAGATTGTGTTTTGCATCTTTCATTTAACAAATGGAAACAGCTTTCCATTTGGGGAAGGGGCGGGAGGTCCGGAAGCCGGGGAGTGAGGTCGGAGGTTTGCACAGCTCTGTAAAGGATTGCCTAATCCAGCACCATCTACCCCTTCCACGCACTCTTTTTGGCATCAATCTGCCTCAGAATCGTTAGTCCTGCCTCGGGCAGCATTTTTAACTGACTCCGGTGAGATTGGACCTACCAGATTCAGGGTTACCGCTTGGGCCTGCTGTGTGTGGAAGGCCATGGACTAAAGTGATGGAGCACGCATGCTCTGCCAAACACCCCTTGAACTACATCAAGAGACCGCTGGAGTGACTACTCAAGGTGATTTGAACCATCTGGGCCAAAGTTACAGCTCCGGGCCTGCCACGCATAGGAGACCGTGGCCTAAAGCTGACCGCAGAGACCCACCTACAGAGTAACTAGAACTGCTCCAGAACCGTTCAACGAGACCTCTGGATCCGCAGTGAAGACCCCCGCTGTGTCCAGCCCTGCAGTCCCCAATGAGCGTGGTGACAGATCTGCCATCTTGCCCAGTACGGACGCTCCACTCAACATCAGCTCTATCCTACACCCTGACCAAGAGTTCAGTACCTTACACATGAGAGAACCCTGGTCTGATCTATAGGTGAGATAAGGAAAGACCATCAAGATACCCACATCCCCCCTTCGGTCTCTCGCAGGCACCCCTCCACATTCATATAGGTGCTGCCTACATTTTTCAGGAACCTCTGTCTGCAAATGAAAGTCCACCATAACCTCATTATTTAAAGGGCCAATGACCCAATTTTTCAGTACAGTCTGTACAGCCTATAAGTGACCTTTCTAGCCTGCTGTTATTTTGCGCTACACCTCTTGCCTGCCATCAGCCTCTGAGCACACTAGCATGTGAAGCTAATATAAACCAAGGGGAACACATTCAACCCAAAACAACTTACACACATATTCAGCTTTTCCTCCCCCCTCAACCTCACCCCAAGCACCCTTCTCTCCAGATTTAAAGGGAATTACACTATCCTAAATCCTTTCCGCAAAGCTAGGAGAAAAGACCATGTACTACATTTTCTACATGTAAAGGGAGTGGGCACAAAGGTCACACAGCAAATATGGTGAAAATTTACAAACAAAAGGGCTCTATGCAGGACATACAGAAACCCTGTCTCAATCAGACCTAGACAGATACATAATGAAGAAAGCTCAAGTTCACCTCAGAGCTCAGTCCCCAACTCCTAAAAGTCCTGCCCCACGCCCAGTACCTACGTCTCAAGAAAGAGACAGTGAAGAAGGTGCAACTGATACCCCCTCCGACCTTCCCATCTCCAGGTCCTTCATCTCACAGGCCCTGAGAGAAAGCTCTCAATCCAGTCCTAGAAGAACTATCTAAAATCAAAAAAGAAATGCGGCAGATAGGACACAGAGTGGAAGCTCTCGAATCCACACAATCTACTATAACAGGGTACACCAAACAGAATACAGATACTCTGGCAATATACAAACAACATATCAACCATATATACAATTACATTGAGGACCAAGACAACAGAGGCAGAAGAAACAATATTCGCCTAAGGGGAGTCCCAGAATCAGTCGCCCCAGATGCAATACAAAAAGCAGTATCCGAAATTTGCCAATCACTACTGGGCAAAGATTACTCTGAATCCATTGTCATTGAAAGAGCACACAGGGCTCTAAGGCCCAAAACCAGACCCAACTAACCACCAAGAGACATAATCTGCAAACTCCTAAACTTTGCCCAAAAAGAGCAAGTGATGAAAAAGGCGAGAGAACACACACAAATAACCTATGAAGGCTCGCCTATTCTTCTATTTCAAGACTTGGCTCCTGCCACACGGAAAAAGAGGCGCATCTTAAAACCACTGACAGACATCCTAAGGCACAGGAAAATTGCCTTCCGCTGGCTGTTCTCATTTGGCATGCTAATTATCTGGAAAGAAAAGAAATACATCATCAAATCCCCAAGCGATCTCCCAGACCTCTTTGAAGCTCTAGAGATTGAAGATGTGGACATTCCTGATTGGTCTACGACAATTAACATCTGCATCCCACCCGAGATCACCCCATCGACCCAATTACTTCAAAGCCCAAAGATCCAAGTAGAAACAAGGAAGACAAACCCTGAGACTTATTATCTCAAAGGGGGACTGAGGCCTAGGTGCTCCCCTACTAACCCTCTCTTCTGACAGCTATGGGGCAACTGGTTTTACCATTGCACCACGGTTGAGACTGGCTCTAACAGCCTGCTCTGGTCTCCCATGCCCTGATTTTCCGACCCTATACCTGCTTTACCAGCTAGAGTTATTCTAGCACCATTTAGTCGAGAGCTTGGGAGTTACCTTTATGTTACTGGTGTGGATTTAGCTTACAGGGCTGGTTTTGCAGCAGGGACATTATAAGTTTGCCTCTGTTAGACATGCTTAAATTTGGTACCACCCCGTCTAACTTTTCATGGTACATGTATGTATGTGTAAGCAGCTGTCTAAATCAATGGCACGCTGCCAACTTTTGACTCTATTTGAAAGTTCTGACCCTAAGTGGTCCTGTTCAGATTTCCCAGACCTTCTAACAGTTTAGTTATTATAGGGGTTAATTGATACTAATGTTAATACCTGCTTTGTTTTATATGTCTTAGCTCTCTCCTGCTCCCACCTTCGCTCTCCCATTTTTCCTGGCCCAAGTAACAAAGCATCCTTTCATACTCTGAAGACACCTCCTCCACACATTTCAAAGATGGGGTAAGTACCCAAAGCATCTTACACCATCTATAATTCACCATGACCACTCTCAGAATAGCAGCTTACAATGTAAAAGGCCTTAAATCACCCTAAAAATTAAGCCAAATTTTACAACAGCTACACAAAGAAAAAGCCAATATCCTCTTTATCCAGGAAACAAACTTTAAGCACAACAAGACACCAAATTTCTCGCACTCTCGCTACAATCTCTGATATCATAGTACTTCAGCCCATTCTAATAGACTAGGTGTGAGCTTGGGTATACATAAGCACACTGATTTCTCCCTGATTGATTCAAAATTAGATAGTGAGGGATGTTTTCTCCTAGTAAAAGGGAAAATAAACACACAACTATACACCTTCATAGTACATAAGGCCAAAAAAAGACATCTGTCCATCTAGTTCGGCCTGTCATCCTGCTAGCTGATTCAGAGGAAGGCAAAAAAAAAAACCTGTGAGGTAGAAGCCACTTTTCCCCACTTAAGGGGAGTAAAAATTCCTTCCCGACTCCATTCAGGCAATCAGAAGTACTCCCTGGATCAACGACCCATCTCTAGTAGCTATAGCCGTAAATAATCCTCTTCTATGTTTGAGTACAAACCTTCTTTCCTCCAGACGCAGAGGATGTCCCCTCATCACAGTGACAGTCCTGGGGATAAATAGATGATGGGAGAGATCTCTGTACTGACCCCTGATATATTTATACATAGTTATTAGATCTCCCCTCAGTCGTCTTTTTTCTAAAGTAAATAACCCTAATTTTGAAAATCTTTCAAGGTCCTGTAGTCCTCTTCAGTTATTACTTTAGTTGCCCTCCTCTGAACCCTCTGCTATGTCCGCCTTGTTCACAGGAGCCCAGAACTGTACACAGTACTCCATGTGTGGTCTGACTAGCGATTTGTAAAGTGGTAGAACTATGTTCTCATCATGGGTGTCTATTGGGCACCCATTATCTTATTGGTGTTATTGGTGTCAGCTACCTGACACTGGTTTTGCAGCTTAGTTTGCTGTTTATTAAAATCCTTAGATCGTTTCCATGTCAGTGTTACCGAGTGTTTTACCATTTAGTATGTACGGGTGACTTGCATTATTCCTTCCCATGTGCATAACTTTACATTTGTCAGTGTTAAACCTCATCTGCCACTTATCTGCCCAAGCCTCCAATCTATCCAGATCCCTCTGTAGCAGTATATTGTCCTCATCAGTGTTAATTGCTTTACACAGTTTAGTGTTTAGTTAACATTTATGGGGCACACAAAAGCTGGTTTGAACTGTTCTGGCAACAATTTATGGTTCAATCAAGGTTTTTATTAAGACAAGGTTCAAAGAAATGACATACGTCCAGATACAGCCAAGTAAGGTGACAAAAGGCGGCATGTTGACAACCGTGTTGTGTTTACATTAGCACATCTTCAACATCGCATGGACAAATGCAAAGAATCTGGATACAAAAGACAAAAACACTAGACAAGAAACAAGAGGGCAGAAAACAAAGGGGGGGGGGGGGAAACCATCAAGTGAGAGGGGCCATAGATCCTACAGGTACCTCTCCAGTATCTAGCCAAGTGTGAAAGCCGGGTGAATTCCTGAACTGTAGCCACGGGTCCCAGGTTTGCAAGTAGGAACGTAACTGATTATGAGCTTCAGCTCCCAGTTCTTCCATCCGAATCAAAGCATCTAACGCGTGAACCCAAGTGGTCCTTCTCAGAGGATCCACTGATTTCCACTGACGTGGTATGATCTGTCTCATGGCCTGCACAAAAAGCCGGAGAGCCCCTTTTTTGACGTGCTGAATTCTACCTGAGTAAATAGAGAGCAAAGCCATCTGAGGGGACGGTGACACAGAAACCCGGTACAAGCATTGTAGAGAGCGAAAACGTCCCGCCACAGGCGGGCGACTCCAGGACATTGCCACCAAATGTGCAGCATAGAACCTACAGCAGATTGACATCTCCAGCATAGGTTGGAGACCGACGGGTAAAACTGATGCAACTTGACCGGGGTCCTGTACCATCGGGAAAGAATTTTATAATTCAGCTCTGGCAACAATTTAAAGAATTTAGGGAGGGCCTGGTAGTCTTAGCTGGAGGCTTTAACCTGTTCCTCAACCCCCGTGTCGACACGTCCTCCAACAGGACTGCTATCCCAAAAAATACTCTGAACTGTATAAAGAGGCTGATTCATAAAAGCAACATTGTAGATATATGGCAAGCTTTAAACCCTAACACTCAAGATTATACCTTTTTTTTTTCCTTCCCCTATAACAACTACCATAGATTGGATTACGTCCTATTCCCAGCCTCTCAAATCCAGTTGTGCACTGAAGCACAGATTGGCCCCATGATCCACTCCAATCACTCCCCAGTATAAGAGATCCCTCACCCAAGAACTTTATTGGGCAACTAAATGAGACGCTGCTGGACAGACCAGCTACAAAAGAGAATTGAAAAAAAAAATTAAAAGAGTACTTCTCAAAAAACACATCAGAGGACACTTCTCCCCAAGTATTATGGGAATCCACCAAATCTGTTATTAGAGGAGAATTCATCTCGGTAGCTTCATACCTGAACAAAGAGAAGTGAGCAAAGATAGCTGGTCTGTACAATAACATCTCTAGGCTGGAATACGCTCATAAACCCTATCCGAGTCCAGAGTGAAACTTAAAAAGGTATTAAATACCCAGTCAGCAAAGCTTTACCTGTCCCTAAAAAAAATTTCGCTCATGGGAACAAACCCACGAAGTTCATGCTACCTTGCTTAAGACAACACTGCTTTCCAGAATTTCTACTCAGAACTGTACAACATAAACATTACAGACTCGGATAGCATTAAATTTAAAAAACGTGACCTAACAGAAGATTTCCTAAAAAAGGTAGATCTTCCCTCCATACCTATAGATCAGGCTTCTAACCTTTGTCTTCCCATTACTATTAAAGAATTAGACTTAACCGTTAAACAGGGGAAGTCCCCAGGACCCGATGGCCTTCCAGGCCATGACTATTCCACCTTCTCAGATACTCTGAAACCGTTCATGCTACCAGCCTTCAATTCAGCTCTTACTGGCACTCTATTCCCACCTCAAACCTTAAACACCCACATTACTTTAATTCACAAACCACAAAAAGACCCAACCTTATGCTCCAGCTACGGACCTATATATTTACTAAATTTAGATCTCAAAATTTATGCCAGGATACTCTCTAATAGAATTAGACCACTGCTCAAAAACCTAATACACTCTGAGCAATCGGGTTTTATACCCGGCCGGGAAGGCAAAGACAACACATATAAAATACTGAACTCGATTGCTTTGATGAAGAGGAGGAACAAATCCATGGTCCTGTTATTTACTGATGCGGAAAATGCCTTCAATAGAGTGGCATGGCCTTTCATTAAATGCATGTCCCGAATGGGGTTCCCTGTCCCCTTCATTGAAACAATATTTATAATGTACAACCATCCAAGCGCTTATATCAAAGTAAATGACATCCTTTCCCAAGCAGTTTTGATTAACAATGGCACTAGGCAAGGTTTCCCTTTATCTCTGATTCTTTTTATACTGACTGTTGAGCCCCTACTCCAACTTATAAGACAAACCAAAGATTTCAAAGGTGTGACATGTAGAGGAATGGAATTAAAACAAGCTGACTATGCCCATGACCTACTCCTAATGGTCTCAAATCCAGCACAGGCGTTTCCCGCCATAGTTGAGGTCTTTCACTCCTTTGGTTACATATATGGGCAAAAAGAAGCAAAATAGGGGTAAGAGCAGGACAATTAGCCTGCAAACAAATGTGGATAGGGAAATTAATTAAAATAATAGAATAAAAAAACAAGTTAAAAATAATGATCTTGAACAAGGAGGCGGAGGTCAAAGTGGAGTAGGGGGTTGAGGAGGCGGTGGACGTGGCGGTGAAAGTGGAAGCGGTGGTGGAGGAGGAGGAGGTAGCCAACAATATTTTTGTAGTTTTTTTTTTTTTTATATAAATTTGGGAAGCCCCCAAAACATTGGGAGATATAAAAAAGAAAACAAATAGAAAGTGCGCTGGAGTGTAACAATGGCTGGGTGCGGCCAGTATACTTCTCTATTCTGCACAAGGTATGGACTAGTCCTGTGGGATCCATGCCTGGTTCATTTTAATAAACATGAGCTGTATGCAGGCAGCTTTGCTTGTCTGTGATCACCTTCCTTGCATTGCTAAGCACACATTCGGACAATACACTGGCCGAAGGGCAGGCCAGCACCTCCAAGGTGTAAAGGGCAAGCTCAAGCCAGGTGCCCAATTTGGAAACCCAAAAGTTAAATGGGGCAGACCCATCAGTCAGTACGTGTAGGCGTGAAAACATGTACTGTTCCACCATGTTGCTGAAATGCTGCCTCCTGCTAGGACGTTCCATATCAGTAGTGTTGAGCGCGAATATTCGAAAAGCGAATTTTTTTAGCGAATATCGGCACTTCGCTAATTCGCGAATATTTCGAATATAGCGCTATAAATTCGCTATTTCGAATATTCGTTTTTTTTTTTTTTTTTTTTTTTTAGTTATATTTTTTTCTTTCCCACTTCCCAAAAGTAGTTCTTACCTGTCATGAGGATTCCTGGCTTCCTGGCTGCTCCAGTCAGTGCCCGTTGCCGCTTCTGCCGACTTCCGTGCTCATGGAGCGTCCCCTTCCATGGGAAAATCTCTATATACTAAAATGTACTGTCGGATTTGAGGAATTACGTTGAAATCGCAATGCGATTAATTCAAGTTATATTAATCGCATTGCGATTACAACTTAGCACTGCTATCTTACATAGGCTAGAATTAACGAATATGGAATATATAGCTATGCACTAGCAGTGCTAAGTTGAAATGCGTAATGCTGAATACTTTAAGTTAAATTAATCGCATTGCGATTTCAACTTAGCACTACTGCTATATTCCATATTCGTTAACTTCGTTAATTCTAGCAAGCTGACCCATTATAAACCCAGCTCTAAGTTGAAATCGCAATGCGATTAATATAACTTGAATTAATCGCATTGCGATTTCAACGTAATTCCTCAAATCCGACAGTACATTTTAGTATATGGAGACGTTCCCATGGTGATGGGGGCGCTCCATGAGCACAGAAGTTATGGTTGGCTTGGTAGAATTAGCGAGGATGACGAATATGGCGAATGTATTCGTCATATTCCTCAAAGCGAAGATAGCAGTATTCTACATCTTCGTTTTAGCAACCTATTCGTCAACCTCGCTAATTCTAGCAATCAAATAGGAAGGTTGACTTGCCAGACAGCTGTGTTAAATTCGCTATGCGATTTTTTTATTTTTTTAATAAATAGAATACTTATAATAATATTATCATATCAAGTAATATAATTATTGTATTAAAAAAAAAAATCGCATAGCGAATTTAATACAGCTGTCTCATAGTCAACCTTCCTATTTGATTGCTAGAATTAGCGAGGTTGACGAATGGGTTACTAAAACGAAGATGTAGAATACCGCTATCTTCGTTTTGAGGAATATGACGAATACATTCGTCATATTCGTCATCCTCGCTAATTCTAGATATGAAACCAATAGGAAAGTAGCCTTAAGTACAAATCGCAATATGCGATTATTTAAATCGCATTTTAATCGCGATAACTAGAAAAAATGACGAATATTCGATTTCGACGAATACGAAACGAATATTCATTCGAATATTCGCGAATTTCGTCGAAATCGAATATGGCACCTGCCGCTCATCACTACATATCAGCTGGTGGTGCTGGTTGTTGTGGTGTGCTGACAAAGCTTTTACACATTTCGGCCATGCAAACCCTCCCAACTGAGGTGCCCCAGCTGTGTTGGCGACTTATTCCTCCTCCTATGTCTTCGCCTTGCACTTCCACTGAGTCAGGTGGGAATGCCATCAGCAGCGTGTCTACAAACATGCCCTTGTACTCGCGCATCTTCCGATCATACTCCAGTGACGGAATTAAGGACGGCACATTGTCCTTGTAGCGGGGATCCAGCAGGGTGGCCACCCAGTAATCAGCACTGGTTAGAATGTGGGCAAATCAGCGGTCGTTGCACAGGCATTACAGCAAGTAGTCACTCATGTATGCGAGGCTGCCCAAAGGCAGCGACAAGCTCTCCTCTGTGGAAGGGGTATCGTCTGTGTCCACTGTACCCCCCCAGCCATGCACAAGTGATGCCCATGAGCTGCTTTGCGTGCCACCCTGCTGTGAACAGGTTCATCCTCCTCATCATCCTCTTCCTCCTCATCCTCCAGAACTGTGCCGTGGCTGGACAATTGTGTACCTGGCCTCTGTTGGTGCAGGAACCCACCCTCCAAGCAACTTGTGAATGACTCGCCTGATAACCATTGAAATGATCCCTGTTCCTCCTCCTCTTCCTCCTGTGCCACATCCTCTTCCATCATCAGACGAAGTATTTTTTCAAAGAGACATACAGGTCCTTCTCAAAAAATTAGCATATTGTGATAATGTTTATTATTTTCTGTAATGTACTGATAAACATTAGACTTTCATATATTTTAGATTCATTACACACAACTGAAGTAGTTCAAGCCTTTTATTGTTTTAATATTGATGATTTTGGCATACAGCTCATGAAAACCCCAAATTCCTATCTCAAAAAATTAGCATATCATGAAAAGGTTCTCTAAACGAGCTATTAACCTAATCATCTGAATCAACTAATTAACTCTAAACACCTGCAAAAGATTCCTGAGGCTTTTAAAAACTCCCAGCCTGGTTCATTACTCAAAACCGCAATCATGGGTAAGACTGCCGACCTGACTGCTGTCCAGAAGGCCATCATTGACACCCTCAAGCAAAAGGGTAAGACACAGAAAGAAATTTCTGAACGAATAGGCTGTTCCCAGAGTGCTGTATCAAGGCACCTCAGTGGGAAGTCTGTGGGAAGGAAAATGTGTGGCAGAAAACGCTGCACAACGAGAAGAGGTGACCGGACCCTGAGGAAGATTGTGGAGAAGGACCGATTCCAGACCTTGGGGGACCTGTGGAAGCAGTGGAGTGAGTCTGGAGTAGAAACATCCAGAGCCACCGTGTACAGGCGTGTGCAGGAAATGGGCTACAGGTGCCGCATTCCCCAGGTCAAGCCACTTTTGAACCAGAAACAGCGGCAAAGGCGTCTGACCTGGGCTACAGAGAAGCAGCACTGGACTGTTCCTCAGTGGTCCAAAGTACTTTTTTCGGATGAAAGCAGAATTTGCATGTCATTTGGAAATCAAGGTGCCAGAGTCTGGAGGAAGACTGGGGAGAGGGAAATGCCAAAATGCCTGAAGTCCAGTGTCAAGTACCCACAGTCAGTGATGGTCTGGGGTGCCATGTCAGCTGCTGGTGTTGGTCGACTGTGTTTTATCAAGGGCAGGGTCAATGCAGCTAGCTATCAGGAGAATTTGGAACACTTCATGCTTCCATCTGCTGAAAAGCTTTATGGAGATGAAGATTTAATTTTTTAGCACGACCTGGCACCTGCTCACAGTGCCAAAACCACTGGTAAATGGTTTACTGACCATGGTATTACTGTGCTCAATTGGCCTGCCAACTCTCCGGACCTGAACCCCATAGAGAATCTGTGGGATATTGGGAAGAGAAAGTTGAGAGACACAAGACCCAACACTCTGGATGAGCTTAATGCTGCTATCGAAGCATCCTGGGCCTCCATAACCATAATGCCACGCCGCATTGAAGCAGTCATTTCTGCAAAAGGATTCCCGACCAAGTATTGAGTGCATAACTGAACATAATTATTTGAAGGTTGACTTTTTTTGTATTAAAAACACTTTTCTTTTATTGGTCGGATGAAATATGCTAATTTTTTGAGATAGGAATTTTGGGTTTTCATGAGCTGTATGCCAAAATCATCAATATTAAAACAATAAAAGGCTTGAACTACTTCAGTTGTGTGTAATGAATCTAAAATATATGAAAGTCTAATGTTTATCAGTACATTACAGAAAATAATGAACTTTATCACAATATGCTAATTTTTGGAGAAGGACCTGTAGAAGTGTGATTGTAATGCTGAGGACTGTGTCATCGGCACTGGCCATGTTGGTAGAGAGCTCGAAACAGTGCAGCACAGCACACATGTCAAGCATGGTGGCCCACTCATTGGTTGTGAAGTGTTGCTGTTCCGCAGAGCGACATACCGTGCGTGCTCGCACAGTCTCTCCAGCATATGCAAGGTGCAGTTCAACCTGGTGGGCACATCGCATATGAGGCGATGAGCGGGAGGGTCGAATTTACGCTGCAGCGCAGACAGGAGACCAGCAGCAGGGCGAGAAAGCCAAAAGCGCGCACAGACGAACCGCACTTTCTGCAGCAGCTCTGACATATCAGGGTGATTTTTCAGGAACCTCTGCACCACCAAAATCAGCACATGCGCCAGGCAAGGGATGTGTGTCAAACTAGCTAGGCCCATAGCTGCTACGAGATTTCGCCCATTATCGCGCACCACCAGGCCAGGCTTGAGGCTCAGTGGCACCAACCACTCATCGGTTTGTTGTTCCATGGACGTCCACAGCTCCTGAAAGGTGTGGGTTTTTCCCCCCAAACAGATGAGTTTTAAAACAGCCTGCTGTCACTTCCCCCTGGCTGTGCTGAAGTTGGTGGTGAAGGTGTTACGCTGACCAGATGAGAAGGCGGTAGAAGAGGAAGCGGAGTAGAAGGAGAAGGCAACAGGAGGCAAAGAGAAACCTCCTGCAATCCTCGGTGGCGGAAGGACATTAGCCAAACTGCTATCCACCCCAGCTGCCACTGCATTTACCCAATGTGCAGTTAGGGATATATAACGTCCCTGCCCATGCTTACTGGTCCGTATCGATGGTTATATGGACTGTGCCACAGATGACGTTGCACAGTGCACTCCAAATTTTGTCCGCCGCTTGGTTGTGCAGGGCTTGCTTGGAAAAGTAGTGGCGGCTGGGAACCATGTTTTGTGGGACATCCACCGCCATAAGGTTTTTAAAAGTCTCTATCTCCACCAGACGGAATGACAGCATTTCAAAGGCCAGGAATTTTGAAATGCTGGCATTCAGGGCCAGGGATTGCGGGTGGGTAGGGGGATACTTCCTCTTTCTCTCCATTGTTTGGGAGATGGATAGCTCAACGCTTTATGAGACGTTGTGGAGATGCTTGGTGATGGTGACGGACGTGGTGGCGTTGCTGCCACATCTTCTGTGTGCGGGCAAACTAATTGCGTTTTGTCGTCAGCACATTGTCTGCAGAACTGCTACGCTAGGGAACTCCTTGGAGCTGGCTTTGGTGTGCTCATTTCCTGGGTGCGGTGGGCAGTAGCAGGCGTACTGGCTAGGGGACAGACACTTTGATTTGGAACACTGCTCCCTCTTTTGCTGTGCGGCTGGTGCTGTGTGACCACTACCTCTTCATCCAAACTGGCACTCGCATGACCTTGATTCCATGCTTCGTCTAGGACCTCATCATCCTCCATATCATCTTCCACCCACTCTTCACTCCTGCCCTCCTTGCCGTTCTGCACACTGCAGAAAGCCGAAGCAGTTGGCACCTGTGTTTCGTCATCATCAGTGCTGCGGTGGTCCTCCCATGTCCACATTCTAAAACATAAGTGGTTGGGCATCAGTGCACTCAATCTGTCCAACTTCTGGAGCAGGGCCATGTGGACGGCCCTCGGAAACCCTGCCAGCAGAGTCATCAAAAAGCATAAGAGACTGCTGCATGACTTCGGGCTCAGACTGCCTTGCTGATTTTCAAAGGGGTGAGGTGAAAGACAGATGCCCATGGGCTGCAGGTGCCAAGTCTGCACTTTGAGCAGAGGACTGGGTGGGATACAATGTGGAGGAACTGAAGGCACTGTCAGCCACCCAATGTACTACCGCCTCTACTTGTTCTGGCTTAACCACTCGTACACCAGTATTCGGGTCTACAACATAGCTCTGAACGTTCTGTCACCTACATGCGGAGGAAGGTGTTTCATTTGGGCGTGTAGCTGGCACAGATCGACCACATCCTCTCCCTGCAAGGGGAACTCCACCAAGCCCAGCAGCACCACGACCAGGGCCATGTCGCTTATTTGATGCTCTCCTCATTCTTTGAGGTCACCCACTGAACTAATAGACAGATTAACTTTATTATTTTCCCTGTCATGTATGCAGTGCAGGTGTAGTTCACGCAATAAATGGGTATATGACGTGCACCTAACTAACCGACGGATGAACTATATCAATTTCCCTGTCACGCATGCAGTGCAAGTATACTTTACGCAATAAACGGGAATATGACGTGCACCTAACTAAGAAAACGGATTAACTATATCAATTTACCTGTTATGTATGCAGTGCCGGTGTAGTTTACGCAATAAATGGGTATATAATATGATTGTGCACCTAACTAACAGACGGATTAACTATATTATTTTCCCTGTCACGTATGCAGTGCAGGTGTACTTCATGCCATAAATGGGTATATGACCGTGCACGTAACTAACAGACGGATTAACTATATTATTTTACCTGTCACGTATGCAGTGCAGGTGTACTTCACGCAATAAATGGGTATATGACGTGCACTAGAGCTGAGCAAATTCGAATTGATCCGAATATATTTGCGGCAAATTACGTACAAAATGTATATTTCCTGGCTACTGAGAGCCTTTATAGTGGTGTAGAACACTGTGCCTTGCAGTAACGCACATAGGGAGTCTGCTTTGGTAGTGAAATAATACTGTGAATCCGTATGACATGCAAATGACAGGCTTCGCTCTTAGAAACACTGCATACTTCACTTATTTGGGCGGTGACGGGGCCAAAACTGACCAAATAACTTAAGTGTCAACTCAGGCTTACAGGTAGATGTTAGCGTCAATAAGAAGCACACTCTTTTTACACCCTCGTCAGCTGATTCCACATCGATGTCTACAGAACCTGTTCTATTAAACGCTTATAAAGTAGAGCCCCCCTGACAGAGTGGAGAGGTTGATATGAGACGTAAAGAAATGGCACTTCGCAGTTGCAAAAGATCTGCAATCTCTTTATTGTTGTCATCAATGAGGAACAAAAACAGCGCGTTTCGACTCACAGATTTGAGTCTTTCTCAAGTACATAAAACACAGAAATGATGTGATTTATATCGACCGCCTCAATCGACGTGGCAAGCACATGACATCAAATCACCATGGAAACATACAAACAAAGGAGGAGTGAAAGCCTGTCAAAAAACGTCATAGACATGTGATTTGCAGTTGCCATGGAAACATATAATCAAATAGCGAAAAGCGCTATATTGTCGCGTAATAACAAGCGAAAATACATCAAAAGCATATGACGCTAGAGTAACCATGGAAACACCTAAACAAAAAAGGCAGTCAAGGCTTTCAGAGATGCTACGTCATTGACACGTGACAAGAAGAAACCCAAGCAAAAGTAAGTATTCTACGGTATGGGTGATAACAATTCAAATAAATCGCACTAGTAAACTCATGCACATGTGTCATAACATAAGAAAAGTATATATTGACTAGAAGAGTCAAATAAATAGAAAAGAGACAGAATAAAATGCACAAGAATAAAACATGGGGTCCACAATAACTATCTAACAAAAAATATATCTATCAAAGAAAGAGGCATCTTGGACTCCAATGTCGCTGCTGGGAACCATATTGTCTCAGTTGTCCGCTACTTTTACATAGCGACAAAATCACGCCCTAAATTCCGCCCCCTCAAAAAAAAAAAAAAAGGCTGGCAAAAATTACAAGGAAACGGCACTCCAATAAACTCTTTATTACACATAAAGGAGGGCATCATACACACCCTTGAAAAATTATCATTGATGGCCTGCTAGTGACCCTCAAAAACATTTGGAGCAAGGGCCTGCTGGTTACCATCTAAAACTGTAGTTGTAGTGAGGGCCTGAAGGTGAGGAAACCCCTTAAACATTGCTTTAATGGCCTACAGGTGAACAGACCATATAAAACATTAGAGGTGAGGGCCTGAAGCCGAGCGAACCCCAAAAAACATTGCAGTAATGGCCTACAGGTGGGCAGACCGTATGAAGCATTGGAGGTGAGGGCCTGAAGCCGAGCTAACCCTACAGAACATTGTAGTGAGGGCATATATATTCTGTATGGAAGAGAAGGCGGAGGAGGAGGCGGAGGCGGATGAGAAAACAAGATTCAAACATATACCCTGTTTTTTGTGGTGAAAAGGGTGCATCTGAATCTGACACGGTCTGCAATGTATTCCTTCACCATCTTCCAAAACTTTTCCCTCCTTGTAGCACTAGACCGCGCTTCAGGGTGAGGTTGGTGGCGGGGTGTACTGAAAGTGTCCCACGCCTTGGAAAGTGTTGCCCTGACTCTGTTGGAATACTGTGTGTTCCCTTTGTCTCCCATCCTTGGTTGCCTAAGGAAGTACGGACTCTGGTGGCCGCATTGTCAGATGGAAATTTTGGAGCAATCTGTCAACAAGTTCCTTCTGGAATTGCATGGTTTTACTCGTACTCTCCACCACAGGAATGAGAGATGAGAAGTTCTCTTTAAAACGGGGGTCAAGATAGGTCAAAACACAGTAATCTGTGTTACCTAAAATGCGTATAACGTGAGGGTCGAGGGAAATGCAGCCAAATATGAAGTCAGCCATGTGTGCCAGAGTACCAACGGGCAAGACGTCGATGTCAACTTCAGGATGACTCGCCATACCCTCATACCCTAAAGTTCCATGGGTACTAGCCTCTGTAGCAGAGGCAAGTGTCTCCAGCTCCTCCTCCCCTTCATGGCCCAATTCGTGCTGAGAAGACGAACTGGGAAAGGTTTGGCTATCACCCTTTGTCATCTCCTCCTCCATTACCTCGTCTGCCACATTCAAAGCATCCTCCTTAATTGTGAACAGCATTTGTTTGAGTGGACACAGCAGTGGGATGGTTACACTGAAAATAGCGTTATCGCCACTGACCATATGTGTGGATTTATCAAAGTTACTTAAAGAGGACCTTTCATCAGGCAAAAAAATGTGTACTAACTATGCTGACATGGAGAGCGGCACCCAGGGATCTCCCTGCACTTACTATTATCCCTGGGCACCGCTCCATTCGCCCGGTATAGGCTTCGGTAACTTCTGGGACTTGGTTATACTAGGCGGAGCCTAGTACACTTGGTTATAGTAGGCGTATCCTAGGCTGTAGCGCTGGCAAATCGCAGCGCACAGCTCATATCCTGGGAGATTTTTTTTTCTCCCAGGCTGTGAGCTGAGCGCTGCGATTGGCCAGAGCTACAGCCTGAGATACGCCTACTATAACCAAGTGATACTAGGCTCCGCCTAGTATAACCAAGTCCCAGAAGTTACCGGAGCCTATACCGGGCGAACGGAGCGGCACCCAGGGATAATAGTAAGTGCAGGGAGATCCCTGGGCGCCGCTCTACATGTCAGCATACTTAGTACACATTTTTTAGCCTGATGAAAGGTTCTCTTTAAACCCTCACATAGGTCTGACATCAATGCCCATTCCTCGCTTGTGAATAGTGGCAGTTGATTGGAAAGGCGACGAACATGTTGCAGCTGGTATTCCCCAACTCCCCTTTGCTGCTCAAAAAGCCTTGCCAACATGTAGAATGTAGAGTTACAGCGCTGATCACGTTGCACAATAGTCTGTGAGCTGGAAGCCGCAAGTGCTGCTGCAGCGTTGACAGACCGGCTGAAGCTATGGACGACTTTTGGAAATGGGTACACAAGCGGTACTTCTTGAAGTACTGAAATACGCCGCTATACGCTTTGACCAGAAAAAAAGTTAAGAGTGAAGTGCGTATATATATTTCTTGATGTACTGAAATATTCCCCTATACGCTTTCAACTGAAAAAACTGCAACAGTACAGTGCGTATATATATATATTTTTTTACTGAAAAACGCTCCTATACACTTTCACCAGAAATAACTGCAACAGTGCAGTGCATATATATTTTTCTTTTTTCACTGAAATACACCTCTATACACTTTCACCAGAAATAACTGCTAAAGTGACCTGAGAATATATATTTCTTGTTGGACTGAAATTGGCCACTATACGCTTTCGCAAGAAATAACTGCAACAGTGCAGTGCGGATATATTTTTCTTTTTTTACTAAAATACGCCCCTATAAGCTTTCACCAGAAATAACTGCGGAGGTGAACTGAAAATATATTTCTTGTTGGACTGAAATAGGCCACTCTACGTCTTGACCAGAAAAAAAAGTAAAAAGTGAAGTGCGTATATATTTTTCTTGTAGTACTGAAATACGCCAATATACCCTTTCAATGGAAATAACGCTTTTAACAGAAATATGCTTTCAATAGAAATAACTGCAGATGTGAAATGAGTATATATTTTTCTTGCAGTATTGAATAAGATACTAACATGTAAGCCTCTAAAGGGTTTTTTAACTTAACACTTGCAGCCCAATAACAAAAAGCTGGAATGACAGAGCTGTCTAATGACTATTCAGACATCTTTCCCTGCACTAAGATGCTGTGAAATGATTCCTCCCTATACTTGTCCTGCACTTGTACATCATTTTCCTATCAATATCTCTGGCGCCTTCTGGCGTCTCTCCCTGCACTAAGATGCTGTGAAATGATTCCTCCCTATCCTTTCCCTGCATTTATAAATCGTTTTTTCTGTTTTTTTTTTCCCACAATCGTTTTTCCACTTGCTGTCCCTAGCTCCTTCACACATCTGTTCCTGCACTTTGAACGCTCGAAAATGTCTGCCTGTAAGATGGCCGCCGTATTTATAGGGCTGTGACATCACAGAACTGGCTGGTTACTAATTGGTTGCATGCATGCATGTCAATCTGTGTGGTCCTGCCTTCTCAGAGTTCCTTGACCATGTCCTCAGTCCTCACATGTGTAGCCACTATTTTAGGAACATTGCAATTCGTTACCACGAAGTGTGAGGAAATTCGCATTAGCTGCGAATCGAGTTTTCCCTGAAATTCCAAACAAATTCCACGTTGTCAGCCTCGATTCGCTCATCCCTAGTCTTTAACAGTAGGGCTGGAGAGAAGAGGTTAGGTTGAGAATTTAGCATTGGGTGGGGGAGGGGCGGGGGGCTCCATTTAAATTTGTGCCTCTGGTAGCCGAAAGGCTTTGTGCACCCCTTCCCCTTGCCACAAAGCACTGAGGGAAAGGGCACAGAGACCATCTGCTGTGTCCGCTCCAGTTACACAGCAAAGCATATTGAGTTTTGTAAAAAAACAAAACAAAAAAAAAAAAAAACAACATTGTGAAATTGTGAAGTGCTGGCATGATAAAAATGGGCGTATGGGTCAAAATAAGGCATTTTGGTATACTGGGGGAAGATAAAAAAAACTTTTTTATAAAATCTGAAAACCCCTTTAAAATGCTTTCATAAAAAATAGACTACAAATAATTCCGTACTGTATATAAGTAGAGTTCAGCGGACACCTGGATGTTCGGGTTGGAAGAGTTTGGTCGTACTTCACAAAATTGTTCGGGTTCGGGATCCGAACTTAACCCGAACTTGACCCCGAACCCAAACCCCATTGAAGTCAATGGGGACCCAAACTTTTGGGCACTAAAATGGCTGTAAAATAGCCCTGGAAAGGGCTAGAGGACTGCAAAATGTAGGTAAATGCCCTGCAAACAAATGAGAATAGGGACTTAAAATAAAATACTGAAAAAATAATAAATAAGCATTCTAAACATGAGCCCAAGAGAGTGACAGTGGCACCTGCCACGCAGCAAACAGAGGATGTGGCGGCAACGCCATCACATCTGGCACCGTCACCAAGCATCTCCACCAAATCCCATGGAAGTGTTCAGCTATCAGCTGTCCATCTTCCAGAAAATGGAGAGAAAGAGAAATAGAAAGAGAAAGTACCCCCCTACCCACCTGCGATCCCTAATTATTGGTCACCCTAATGCAGTTTTGAGATAGTTCTGAGATAGGACACCTTCTTTGAGCACTGCAGTGTTAGATGAGGCAAGCTGATTTTGCGTAGCTAGCCAGCCAAGTCATGATCTCATCTGAATATAGGTAGAGTTGAGCGAACACCTAGATGTTTGGATTCAAGAAGTTCGGCCGAACTTCACGATGACGTGAAAAACCCTAACCCAAACTCCATTGAAGTCAATGGGGACCCAAACTTTTGGGCACTAAAACGCTGTAAAATAGCACAGAAAAGGGCTAAAGGGCTGCAAAAGGCATCAAAATGTAGGTAAATCCCCTGCAAACAAATGTGGATAGGGAAATGACTTAAAATAAAGTAAATAAAAATGATCCAATATCAATTGGCAACTTGGATGAGGAGGTGGAATAGGAGGTTGGGGTGGCGTCAGATGGGAATGCTATAGGAGTTGAACTTCTCATCACAGCCTAAAAGGATTCATGTCTGCCTGTAGTGCCACAGGCCTCATTCACAGACTCAGGGCCATGGACACCATACATGGGAGTTGAAGTTCACATCACAGCCAAGAAAAATTCATGTCTACCAGCAGTGTCACAGGCCTCATTTACAGACTCACGCCAATGGCAACCATTCATGGGAGTTGAAGTTGTCATCACAGCCAAGAAGGAATCATGTCTTCCTGCAGAGCCACATGCCTCATTCAAACATTCAGGCCCACGGGAACCACAAAGAGGAGAGTTAAATCACACCAAGACAGTATTGATTTTACCCAGCAATGCCAAAGGTCTCATTCACAGATTCAGACCCATGTCACCCATAAAGAGGAGAGTTGCAATCATGCCAAAACAGTATTAATTTCACCCAGTAGTGCCACAGGCCTCATTAATTAATTCAGGACCATGGCACCCGCAAAGAGGAGAGCTGTCCCGCAACAGCAACATGCATGACCAGGTCATTTGCCTGGTTATGCAGGTTGTGCACAGGTTAAGAATGTTTATGCCTTGCTTCAGGCTCTGATGGCACAACATGAAAACCAATCGTGTCTTGTCGTCCGGACCGGACATTGTATGAAGAACTGCCACGCCAATTAACTCCTTGGAGCAGGCCTTGGTGTGCTCGGTGCCTGGGTGTGGTGGACAGTAGCAGCCGTACTGTCTCTGGAACGGCCGCTGCGCTTTTGCACCCTGCTCCCTCTTTTATTTTGCTGTTGCCTCTGTGCGACAACCGCCTCTTCCTCAGAACTGCACACCTTACTAGCACGAACTTCAGTCCAGTCTGGGTCTAGGACTTCATCATCCTCCACATCATCTTCCACCCATTCATGACCCCTGCCCTCCTCGTCGGTCTGCACATTGCAGAAAGCCACAGCAGTTGGCACCTGTGTTTCGTCATCATCAGGATGTCCTCATCCTGCAACAAAAGTGGTTGAGCATCAGTGCATTCGAGGTCTTCCTCCTACTCGCACTAGAGGAAGGTGTTTGACTTGGAGAGGTAGTTGGCTCTGAACGGCCACGTCCTCTTCCAGCAACAGGAGCTCCACCAACACCACCACGATCATGCCCACGTCCCCTATTTGATGTTCTCCTCATAATTTGCGTTCACCCACCAAGCTGAAAGACTGGTCTCTCTCCGGTGTCAAATTACCTGCCACAAGTCGACAATTAGGTTCGCTAAGGCAGTGCCCGTGTCATAAAAATGCTCTGTGGACCCAGAATAATGTTTTTTTGTGCCCAAAATACACTGATTCTCAATTTCTATGCAGAAATGTAAAATATTTTTTTTGTTACGCTGTATGCACAAGTGGTTTGTGGAACAAGAACACGTATTTTTGTAATAAAATACAGAAAATAAGTATTTCACTGCTGTAAATTAAAAGTAATTATTTATACGCCGGATGTACAACTATTTTTTTGGCCTAAAACACGGCTTTTTTCAATAAAACCCCAAAATGCAGTTTTTAACTGCTGGACATTAAAAGTAGATATTTATACTGTGTATGGACACCAGATTTGGGGACCCAGAACACGGATTTGGTCACCAAAACACACAAATGCAGTACTACACTGTTATAAATTGGAAATAATTATTTAAACAACGGATGTGAAACAGTTTTTTCAGCCTAAAACACGGCTTTTTTCAATAAAACCCCAAAATGCCGTTTTTTACTACTGTAAATTTAAATTTGATATTTATACTGTGTATGTATAACTGCTTTGTGAAGCAAGAATATTGCTTTTTTTCACACAAAAAAGAATAATGCACTATTTCTCAGCTGTAATGTGAAATCGGTATGTAAGCGGTGTATTTCAAGATGCTCTGTGGATCAGGATTACCACTCATTTGTAAAAAAAATACACTTATGCTGTATTTCACAGCAGCAATGTAAAATAGGTGGTTGTAATTGGTATTTCAGACAGTTTGGTGGACCTTGAATAACGTTTTTTTTCTATAAAAAGAAAGAAGCACTATTTCCATGCAGAAATTGAAAATGTGTCGTTGGACAGTGTATGCAGAACTGTTTTGTGGACAAGAAATACGTTTTCCCCCCAAAATTACACGGATTCTCTATTTCACCATAGAAATGTCAAATATGTATTTTGGCGGTGTAAAATAGGCTTGGTGGATCAGGATGACCACTTTTTTTTAACTAAAATACACTAATGCACTATTTGGTAGCTGAAATGGAATATACGGTTTAGTGCATAGTATACAACAGTGCTCTGTAGCACCACAGAGCCCAGGCTAGACAAATGGACTATGTCACCCCTTAAACATACGCAAGGCAATATAAGGGACTTGAGCAGCCAGAAAAAATTTTTTTTTCCTTCACTGAGCTACAAAATAGGATTAGGCTGATGTCCCTGGCAGTCTGGCAGACATGCAGTACACTGCAGTGGATAAAATGGCTGCCAACCCCCACCTCAGTAACAGATGGATTACAAAAAAAATCTCCCTGGCAGTGGCTGGGTACACAATTGTTGGATTTCTGAGGCTCCCTCCCCCTCTATGTGCTGTATCTTGTGGATTAAAGTTGCACAGGTTCTTCAGATTTCTGCCCTATTGTGTCCCTGATCGCAGCACCAGCATCCTCTCCCTAAGCTCAAATCAGCAGAGTGACGTGCAGCAGTCACATGCTGTACTCAGCCAATCACAGCCATGCCATTAGTAGGCATGGCTGTGATGGCTTTTTAGGGAAAGAAGTAAAACACTTGCTGATTGGCTGCTTTGCAGCCCTTCAGAAAGCGGGAATAAATCGCCGAACAACGGACCCAAACTTTTTTTTAAATGTTCAGGTTCAGGTCCGTGTCCCAAACACCCCAAAATTGGGTACAAACCCGAACTAAACAGTTCGGGTTCACTTAACACTAATTATAGGTCACAGTGCGGTGTGTTTGTGTGTTGCACAAATGTGATTCGACAGCTACTGACGTAGTGTCGGACAAGTGTGAAGGTCATTGAGTGCGTTTGTTCTCAGGACCGCAACATTCACAGGATTGTCACCATCTAGGATCAAACCGTAGGTAGCTCATTCCCCTAGATTATCCATGCACCATGTCTCAGAGTCATGTAAGTCAAGGGGCTGATAGCTAAATAGTGAATCTCCACTGGCCTCATACTTAAAATGGCACAGACAGCTAGTAGTGAATTAGAGATTGTGCACATCTACATTTCCCAGCATATCAATTACTTCAGTGCCTTTCGGTAACAGCATAGTTTTAACTGTTTGTCTTGGCTCACAGCCATTTTATTATTAGATATTAATAAAAGTCAAGTCTTAATCACCACATTAAACCTGGGTCAAGATAGGGTTAAGCCTTTTAGGCATTGTAAATAAGGGGTGTAAAATGGGGTCATTTTGGGGTCATTTCCATTACGTAAGCCCCTCAAAATCACTTTATAACTGAATTGGCGCTTAAAAAATGTTTTTGGAAATTTTGTTGAAAATTTAAAAAATTGCTTCTAAATTTCTAAGCCTTCTAACGTCCTAAAAAAATAAAATTACATTTACAAAAAGATGCCAACATAAAGTAGATATATGTGGAATGTTAAGTAATAAATATTTTAAGAGGTATCACTTTCTTTTTTTAAAGAAAAGAAATTGAAATTTTAAAAAATTGCAAATTTTTCTAGATTTTGGGTAAATTTGGCACTTTTTTTCCATAAATGCAGGTAAAATATATTGACTCAAATTTATGACTTTCATGAAGTACAATATGTCACGAGAAAATAATCTCAGAATGGCTTGGATAAGTAAAAGTGTTCCAAAGTTATTACCACATAAAGTGACGCATGTTAGATTTGCAAAAATCGGGCTGGGATTTAAGGTGGAAAGTTGCTAGGTACTGAAGGAGTTAAAGAGGTTGCCTAGATTTTTATGTTTTCAGATTCCCCTTGCAGGACCTGTGGATTCAAGCACCCTTATCTGCTCTCTACTACTTGGTTCTGGCTGTTTTGGTCTGCTGTGTTTCAGTCTTGCCATGTAAACTTCTTGCATGGCTGGGTGTTGTGTGCACCGCTGCAGTCAATAATTGACTGCAGCAGTGACATGTCCCCCAGGCAGCACATCACTGGCTCATATGCCACTTGAGAGACTTGTTACCGCTGAGGCCAGTCATTGGCAGTGGCTGTGCAAGTGACCTCCATCCGTGCCATAAATTTATACAAGCAGGAGGTCAGTGGTAGAAAGGAGCTGGAACCAAGAGGTTGTGAGCAGGTAAGTATGCTTCAGTCAATAGGTCCATTGGAGAAAGAGGAGAATTTATGGGGTTTGTACGATTTCAGTTAGGGGGGAAAATAATGTTTCAGCTGACCTTTCTTTTGAATAGTTTCACATGTGAGTAATCTGGAAACATTTTAGGGTCCATCTTGTAGTAACAATGACCACTACATTTCTACTCCACTGAACTTAGAATGACCACTACATTTCTACTCCACTGAACTTAGATCATCGTAGATCTATGATCTGCTGTATTCTCAGTTTACAACTGTGTGAAATCTGTATGTGAACATATTAGTGCCATGTTAGAATGACCATTCCTTTTTTTTCTCACATGTCCCTCATTTTACTGCATTGCCATCTGTTATTTCATAACGTGTCATTGGTACTTTCATAATTACCCCTTAAATTGTAACGCAGAATTATTTAAAATGGAAACATACTGTATAAATAAAGGTGATTATTAATTTTATGATGAGAATCTTTTTGAGAAAATGTGCACTTTATATGAGATTTGAAAATATCCAAGCACATGTTATATTGAATAGAAACACAGATAATTAAAAATATGTTTCTGCTGATGTATTCTTTAAAATGAAATCATTTAATCAATTACACATATTTTATTTAGTACATTAAATATTGTCTGCTAGTCTGGAAAAATAAATAGAGCAGAAATACATGAGACCTTCTGTTTTTCTTAGTGATTATAATTGAACAGCCATTAAGTATAATGTAATTAATTAGAGAAAGAGTTGTTACAGTATAGTATAGATAGACAGAGAGAGAGAGACAGATCAGGCCATTCTGATATTGTTTTTTCTTCACATATTGTACTTTATGACAGTGGTAAAATGGAGTCGAAAAATTTCATTTTTATTTATAAAAAAAATACCAAAAAAAGTTATTGATTTACATTCCCCATATCTCTACTTCATGTATCGATCATTTTGGGAACGCCATTTCATTTTTTAGGGATGTTACAAGGCTTAAAACTTTGGAAGCAAACCTGAAATTTTTCAGAAATTTTCAAAAGCCCACTTTTTAGGGACCAGTTCAGGTCTGAAGTCACTTAATGAGGCTTACATAATAGAAACCACCCAAAAATGACCCCAATTTTTTTTTTGTGTCTCCACATTCTGAAAGCCATATTTTTAACTTTTATTTTTGGGGGCGACTGTCCTATGTAGGGTATGATTTTTTGTGGGATGAGATGACGGTTTGATTGGCACTATTTTTAGGTGAATATAACTTTATGATCGCTTGCTATTACATTTTTTGGGATGTGAGGTGACAAAAATGTTTTTTTTTTTACAAAAAATGTTTTTTTTTTGTTTTTTTTTATTTATTTTTACGGTATTTACCTGAGGGGTTAGATCATGCGATATTATTATATAGCAGGTTTTGACAGATGCGGTGATACATAATATGTATACTTTTTTTTCATTTATTTTACTTTAACACAATAACAGCATTTTAGAAAAAAAAATATTTTAGTGTCTCCATAGTCTGAAAGCCATATTTTTTTATTTTTTTGGGCCATTGTCCTACTGTATGTAGGGGCTAATTTTTTGCGGAATGAGATGGCAGTTTGATTGCTACTATTTTGAGAGGCATATGCCTTTTTGATTGCTTGGTATTACACTTTTGGTGATGTAAGGTGACAAAAAATGGCTTTTTTTATACCATTTTTTTGTTTTTGTTTTACGGTATTTACTTGAGGGGTTAGCTAATGTGTGCAAGGGCACAGCAGCCCCCGATGGGAGAGAGAGGGAGCTCCTTCCCTGTTAACCCCTTCCATACAGCGGTCCATACGGACTGCAGCATGGAAGGGGTTAAAACTGCGGACATCTGCAGCACAGATGTCAGGAATTTTAAGCAGAGTGTCAGCAATGTGCTGACACTCTGCTAAAGCCACTAGCCACCAAGGAAACATTACAGAGGAGGCGGGCTGGGGATCGCTATTGCGATCCCACCTGCTGCACCGCCTGCCTCCCGCACTGCCCGCGCCTCCCGCAACCACCCCCCCTGCACCCCCGCAGCCACAATATGATTGGGGGCTGCAGGGGGGGTTAAAGTCTAACACTTTGGAAACATTTAGTCTCTGATCAGAGACACAGTCTGAATTGACCTGCGGTTTGCAGCGATCACCAATACGGGGGGGGGGGGGTACCTTGTTCCGATCACTGATGGCTGAGCGGCATTGATCGGAAATATTCATGACGTAGCGGTACATCATGGGTCCTTAAGGACTCGGGAAACAAGCCATACCGATACGTCCTAAGACCTTAAGGGGTTAATCTATCAAGGTTTTTATATGAACATAGGCTGGTTGAGGTGCTATACATTGAATATATGTATTAATGATGAGCGAGCATGCTCGGCCGAGTACCGTTTCGGCTCGAGCATCACTATGCTCGGCACGCGGCAGTACTCGGACAAATACCACATGTGCTCGTGGCATTGCTCAAGACTCCTCCCTGCACGTTTGGCGCCTCCTAAGCAGCCAATCAACGTTCAGGTAAGTAATTTCCTTCAGTGTAATGTCATACACTGATTGGCTGGCCAGAACACATGATACCTTATTTAAGAGCCGATGTCCCGCGCTCGGATCATCCAGCAACAGGGAGAGCAGACATTAGGCAGGGACAGATAGTGTTTTGCTGGAAATTCACAGATTTAACTCGCAAAAAAAACTATTGAAAGACCAAACAGTTCTTTTTAAGGACTACAGTGTGTGTGTTGATTTTTAATTTTTTTGTACCAGGGGTTAAATTCTGCATTATCTGGGACAGGCGTCTTCAGGAAGGGACAGGTAGTGCAGGGCTGGAAAATCGTTTTTTTAAGTACCCAAAAGCTTTTAAAGGACAGAAATATTTGATACTAGTGAGATCTACTGTACGCCATCAGAAAGCAGTGTGTTTAGCAGATATTACAAAAAGGGGCATATTCACTAGAGTGTGCCTGCTAGTGAGATATACACCGCGGCGGGCGGTGATCGGAACGCGTGGTCTGTAGAAATCATTCAGCAGGCACCATGGGAGAATGCCGAGGGGGGTCCTGTGACCCCCCTGTGTCAGCAATCATAGCAAATTGCAGGTCAATTCAGACCTGTGGTTTGCTGCGTTTCCGGGTCATTCGGGTCTCCGGTGACCCGATAACCCGGAATAGGACGGTGATTGGTGTTGTGATAATCAATTGCATCTGATTGGCTAGGCGGGCTTGCGGGAGATTTAAACTGCCGGAGCTCCTCCTCCCCGCCCTTAGACTTCCATGGAGCGAGGAGAGAGAGGAGCAATCTGTTCATCTGCCACCTCTGCCACCAACGTCGGCCTTCTCAGTGCCATCGGGCGCAAAATGGTATTTTAGGGATAGTGAGGGAGAGATTAGATTAGGCAGGGGTAGTGAGGGAGAGTTAGGGAAAAAAATAAAAGTTTTTTTTGGGGCTTAGCACCTGGATCAGGTGTCTGGGGTGCACAGTACTCAGCTGTGCGACCCTAGACTCCCAAGGGGTGCTGCACTCCCCTCCCCCCCCAACACACACACACTAAATTAAGTTTTACACACACACTCACATGGCCTGCCGGATGTTCTTGACCGAGGAGGCCTACGCCTAGATGCTCTCCGACTCCGAGAGCCCCAGTGAGGACGAGGAAGACCCCACATTCCTATTGTCATCTATTGATGATGATGAGCCCCAAGGAGGCGGAGACGCCTCCAGGCGGAGCCAGGAGCCCCCCATGCCAGGGACCCTGTGTCCCACACTACTATGAACAACCCTGGGGCTCGTACTAGTTTTCCGGCCCACCAGATAAGTCCACCTGAGCCTCCTGCCTGGTGTACCCCAGAGGATTTTGATCCCGTGATTCCTGACTTTGTTGGCCAACCAGGAATCCAGATTCCCACAGTGGACTTCACTGAATATTACTTTTTTAGTCTTTTTTTCAATGACCACTTTGTGAATGTGATGGTGGAGAAAACAAAATTGTTTGCCAAACAGTTCATTGATCAACACCCAGGCTCCATTTTGGCTAGGACCGGTGGCAGCCGAGATGAGGACGTTTTGGGGCCTCGTGCTGCACATGGGCTTAGTAAAAAAAAACTGTGTCAGGCAGTACTGGAGTGGGGACATACTCTTCCAGACCCCACTCTACTGTATGGCCATGACATGAGTCCATTTAGAATTGCCTGCATTACGCAGGTACTGCAGCATGTCCCACCCAAGGTGATCCTGCCTATGATCGCCTGTACAAAATCAGGCCAGTCATCGATTACTTTGAGGCCAATTTTTTGGCAGGCTATACATAGTAACATAGTAACATAGTATATAAGACCGAAAAAAGACATTTGTCCATCAAGTTCGGCCTGTTTCCTACAAGTTGATCCAGAGGAAGTCCAAAAAAACCTGTGAGGCAGAAAGCCAATTTTCCCCACTTAAGGGGAAACAATTCCTTCCCGACTCCAATCAGGCAATCAGAATAACTCCCTGGATCAACGACTCATCTATAGTAGCTATAGCCTGTAATATTATTACACTCCAGAAATACATCCAGGCCCCTCTTGAATTCCTTTATTGTACTCACCATCACCACCTCCTCAGGCAGAGAGTTCTATAGTCTCACTGCTCTTACCATAAAGAATCCTTTTCTATGTTTGTGTACCTGGAAGGGAGGTCGCTGTTGATGAGTCTCTCATTGCTTTCAATGGGAGACTCATTTTCCGCCAGTATGTTCTCTCTAAGCGAACGAGGTATGGCGTAAAGCTGTACAAACTTCGTGAGAGTACCTCAGGGTACACTTACAAGTTTTGTGTGTACGAGTGGCGAGATTCCCATATTGAACCCCCAGACTGTCGCCTAACTCTTCGTGTTAGCGGGAAACTTGTGTGGGACATTATGCACCCACTGCTAGATAAGGATTACCACTAGTGATGAGCGAGCATCCTTGGCCGAGTATTGGTTCGGCTCGAGCATCGCTATGCTCGGCGCTCGGTTTTATTCGGCCGAGCACCAAGTGTATTTGTTGCATTGCTTGAGTCTCCTCCCCACACGTTTCCAAGCAGCCAATCAAGGTCCAGATAAGTAATTCCCCTCAGTATAAGGCCATAGCCATGTTAGCTGTAAGCCTTACACTGATTGGCTTGCCAGAACACGTGATACCATTTCCTATATGAGCTGAGGTCCGGCGCTTAGCTCATTCAGCGTCAGGGAGTGCAGACAGTAGGCAGAGACAAATAGCGTTTTGCTCTAAACTTATTGAGTTTACTCCAAAAACCTTATTGAAAGACCTAACAGTCCATTTAAGGACTAGAGTGTGTGTTTGACAGCATTGCAGCAACTTTTTTTTTTTTTTTAAGAACGGGTTTGCTTCAGCACTATAAGGGACATGCATCACCAGGAAGGGATAGATAGTGCAGGGCTTGAAAATCGCTATTTTTTTACTTCTAAAAGACAAAAAGATATCAGATTAGTGACATCTACAATATGCAATCAAAAAGCAGTGTGTTGAGCAGATATAATAAAAAGGGGCTTATTTACTACAGTGTGCCTGGTACTGAGATATACACTGCACCATCATAAAGCAGTGTGTTGGGCAGACATAATAAAAAGGGGCTTATTCACTACAGTGTGCCTGGTACTGAAAGATACACTGAAACATCAGAGAAATAATTTTTTCTGGGTAAATTAACCTAACTTGTGCCACATCTGTGTATGCGTTCAATCCGCAACCGGTGTAATAATTACTCCAGCAGAGAGTGATTTATATTTTGGCCATAAAACTAGAAATGTGAGGGGCACTCAATCATCTAGCAATACATAGATATAATCACAAATATAATCGAAAATAAGAATGAATATGTTATTTATGGACCAAAATAAATTTTGGATTAAATTCTATAAAATAAAATTATTTTGGTCATAGTTAACTAGTATCGGGAAGATCTGTGTGTGCGTTTAGGCCGCAACCATATATACAGTATTCCCGCAGAGAATACATTTAATTTGGGACAAATTTTTTATCCAATATAGAACTATATCAGAATACAGTGTGTATTGTCAAAAGTGTAGTGACGAAAATCTGTATTTTTCTGTATCCAGTAACTTACTGAAAGCCAATACAGTGTTTATTGTAAAAATTACATTATCTCTGGGCTGGTGTAGGGGCGAAAATCTGCATTTTTCTGTATCCAGTAAACTACAGCAAGCCAATACAGTGTGTATTGTAAAAATTTCATTATCTCTGTCCTAGTGTAGTACCAAAAATCAGTATTTTTCTGTATCCAGTACTGACCTTATCAGAAAACTGTGTCTTTAGCGGACATTAAAACAATCTGTGACACATCTACAGACAAAACCAGTAATATGAAGAAGGCGAGCACAAATGGAGGGGGAAGTGAGCGTGATGCTGATGGTGCAAGCAGAGGCCATGGACCAGGGCGTGATGCTGATGGTGCAAGCAGAGGCAGTGGCCCTGGGCGTGATGCTGATGGTGCATTATGCCGTGGCCATGGGCATGATGATGATGGTGCAAGCAGAGCCCGTGGCCGTGGGCATAATGAAACTGTGCCTGCGGCCAGTGCAACATTAAAAAACAAAACCACCTTACCCAGCTTAATGTCCAACTTAGCTAGGCGGTGCAGGAAAACACTGTCTAGGTCGGACCAGTGCGAACAAGTGGTCGGTTGGATTGCAGAAGATAATGCTTCCAGTCTGTTAAGCACCACCCTCTCTTTCAACCGAATCCTCACTCTGATCCTCCTTCCTCCCACCATGTCGCGTCTGTCCAAACAAAGGATCCCACACTCGGATATTCACATGACCTCTTTTCATCTGCAGTATTTGGTTTGGGTCTCTCGCCAAGCACGCTTTAAGAGGTACCTGAGATATTGTGCCCTGATTCCCAACCTCATGAGCCTTCACAGTCTCAAGAAGATGACGGTGGTGAACGGCAATCATTCGTTCACGAGGTGAATGATGATGAGACACAGTTGCCAATCACTGAGGTTGTGGTTAGGTCAAGTCAGGAGGATGAGCAAAGTGAGGAAGTGGAAGAGAAGGTGGTGGACGATGAGGTAACTGACCCAAAATGGGAAGGTGAAAAGCTGAGCGAGGACAGCAGTTCAGAGGGGGAGGAATCTGCAGCACCGCAACAGTCTGAAAGAGTCAGTGGGGTTGCAAAATGGAGACGTCGGCCCACACCAAACAGGCCCGCAACCATAACACTGAGCACCCCCATGCGTAAATCTACCTTGCCAAGGGGTAGGTGTTCCGCAGTATGGCGCTTTTTTGAGGAAAGCGCAGACAACAAAAGAGTGGTAGTTTGCAACATGTGCAGTACTAAAAGAAGCTGGGGCATGATCCGCCACATGGCATCCAAGCACCCTAATAAGTGGGCCGAATTGCCCGGTCCACAGTCTGGGTCTGCGGGTCCCACCACTGCCTCCTCTTCCCCTGAGTTATGCACTGCTGGTTAATCCAGTGTCAAAGGCGCAGGCCCGGATGCCTCTCGCCCTGCACCTGGACCTTCACATGAACTGTCAGCAACAGGCATTTGAACGCAAGCGCAAATAAAAAACAACTGGATGGCGACCTCTTGCTCCTCCTTTGCCTTCGCCTTGGGCTTCCACCTGTTCCCCTGTGACATTTTGGAATGCTCTCAGGAGCGCGTCTATCAACGTGCGCTTGTACTCGCGCATCTTCCTATCATGCTCCAGTGCAGGAAGTAAGGTGGGCACATTGTCTTTGTACCGGGGATCCAGCAGAGTGGCAACCCAGTAGTCCGCACACATTAAAATGTGGGCAACTCTGGTGTTGTTGCGCAGGCACTGCAGCATTTAGTCGCTCATGTGTGTCAGGCTCCCCAGAGGTAAGGACAAGCTGTCCTCTGTGGGAGGCGTATAGTCATCGTCCTCCGTATCCCCCCCAGCCATGCACCAGTGATGGCCTGAGCTGTGTCGGGTGCCACCCCGCTGTAAACCTGATTCATCCTCATCCTCCTCCACCTCCTCCTCATCCTCCTCGTCCTCCAGTAGTGGACCCTGGCTGGCCACATTTGTACCTGGCCTCTGCTGTTGCAAAAAACCTCCCTCTGAGCCACTTCTAACAGACTGGCCTGAAAGTGCTAAAAATGACCCCTCATCATCCTCCTCCTCCTCATCCTGGAACACCACCTCTTCCATCATCGCCCTAAGTGTTTTCTCAAGGAGACATAGAAGTGTTATTGTAACGCTGATAACAGTGTCATCGCCACTGGCCATGTTGGTGGAGTACTCGAAACAGTGCAACAGGGCACACAGGTCTCGCATGGAGGCCCAATCATTGGTGGTGAAGTGGTGCTGTTCCGCAGTGCGACTGACGCGTGCGTGTTGCAGCTGAAACTCCACTATGGCCTGCTGCTGCTCGCACAGTCTCTCCAGCATGTGCAAGGTGGAGTTCCACCTGGTGGGCACGTTGCATACGAGGCGGTGAGTGGGAAGGCCGAAGTTACGCTGTAGCGCAGACAGACGAGCAGCGGCAGGATGTGAACGCCGGAAACGCGCACAGAGGGCCCACACTTTATGCAGCAGCTCTGACATGTCGGGGTAGTTGTGAATGAACTACTGCACCACCAAATTCAGCACATGCGCCAGGCAAGGGATGTGCGTCAAACTGGCTAGTCCAAGAGCTGCGACGAGATTTCGCCCAATATCGCACACCACCAGGCCGGGCTTGAGGCCCACCAGCAGAAACCACGGGTCGGTCTGTTGTTCAATACCCCACCACAACTCCTGCGCGGTGTGGGGCCTGTCCCCCAAACATATGAGTTTCATAATGGCCTGCTGATGTTTACCCTGGGCTATGCTGAGGTTGGTGGTGAAGGTCTGTGGCTGACTGGATGAGCTGGTGGAAGCAGAGGAGGAGGAAGCCGAGTAGGAGGAGGAGGCTACAGGAGGCAAAGAATGATGCCCTGCGATCCTTGGCGGCGGAGGGACGTGCGCCAAGGAACTCTCCGCCTGGGGCCCAGCCGCCACTACATTTACCCAGTGTGCAGTTAGGGAGATATAGCGTCCCTGGCCGTGCTTACTTGTCCACGTATCTGTGGTTAGGTGGACCTTGCCACAGATGGCGTTGCGCAGTGCACACTTGATTTTATCGGATACTTGGTTGTGCAGGGAAGGCACGGCTGTCTTGGAGAAGTAGAGGCGGCTGGGAACAACATACTGTGGGACAGCCATGGCCATCAGCTGTTTGAAGCTGTCTGTGTCCACCAGCCTGAATGACAGCATTTCAAAGGCCAGTAGTTTAGAAATGCTGCCATTCAGGCCCAGGGCTCGAGGGTGGCTAGGTGGGAATTTACGCTTTCTCTCCAAGGTTTGTGAGATGGAGAGCTGAACGCTGCCGTGTGACATGGTGGAGATGCTTGGTGACGCTGGTGGTGTTGTCGGTGGCACATCCTCCGTTTGGTGGGCGGAAGGTGGCAACATTTTTCCCGAGGCGGAGGAAGATGCTGAGGCAGCAGCAGAAGAGGGAGCAGGTGGAGCCTGTGTGAGTTTCTTGTTTTTAAGGTGTTTACTCCACTGCAGTTCATGCTTTGCATGTAGATGCCTGGTCATGCAGGTTGTGCTAAGGTTCAGAACGTTAATGCCTTGCTTCAGGCTCTGATGGCACAGCGTGCAAACCTGAACTATCTGAACTATAAAAGTCAGCGGCACAACCTTCATTCCATGTGGGGTCTATGACCTCATCGTCCTCTGCATCGTCTTCCACCCAGTCTTCCTCCCTGACCTCCTCCTTTTCAGTCTGCACACTGCAGTAAGACGCGGCAGTTGGCACCTGTGTTTCTGACTCTGATGAGGTGGTATTCCCATGTCCTCATCATCAGGAAACATGAGTGGTTGTGCGTCAGTGCATGCTATGTCTTCCACCGCTGGGGAAGGGCTAGGTGGATGCCCTTTTGAAACCCTGCCAGCAGACTCTTCAAACAACATAAGAGACTGCTGCATAACTTGAGGCTCAGGCAGTTTCCTTGATATGCATGGGGGTGATGTGACAGACTGAAGGGCTTGGTTTTCGGGCGCCATCTGGGCGCTTTCTGCAGAAGACTGGGTGGGAGATAATGTTGTGAACGTGCTGAATCCACTGTCTGCCACTCAATTGACTAGCGCCTGTACCTGCTCAGGCCTTACCATCCTTAGAACGGCATTGGGCCCCACCAATCATCGCTGTAAATTCTGGCGGGTACTGGAACCTGAGGTAGTTGGTTCACCAGGACATGTGGCAGTGGCAGAATGGCCACATCCTCTCCCAGCCCCAGAGGGTCCACTGACACCACCACGACCACGTCCGCTTCCCTTACTAGATGTTTTCCTCATTGTTGCGGTTCACCAAGCACCACAATAAGAAAAAATATATTTTGCCCAATGTGAAGACGTCAAATTCAGGCCTTTTGGTGAATGCACCTAACACTATCTGCCTAGTTATTTATGTACCATATTACACTAATCCAGGACAGCAGTAACCACTGATTTTGGGGAATATAAATTGTAAGCCTGGTATTTAGGCCCTGGATGAAAGGTATCCTTTTACGGACAGATTTCAAATAGGCCTGCAACTGCTGGAACACTAGATTTATGGAATTGCTATTTTAGCAATTATATTTCACAACAGACAGAAATATACCCTTTTACGGACAGATCTAAACTAGGCCTGCAACAACTGGAACACTAGATTTATGGAATTGCTATTTCAGCTATTAAATTTCACCACAGAAAGAAATATACCCTTTTACAGACAGATTTAAACTAGGCCTGCAACTGCTGGAACACTAGATTTATGGAATTGCTATTTTAACAATTAAATTTCACCATAGAAAGAAATATACCCTGTTATGGACTGATTTCAAATAGGCCTGCAACTGCTGGAACACTAAAATTATGGAATTGCTATTTTAGCAATTAAATTTCACCAAAGAAAGAAATATACCCTGTTACGGACAGATTTAAAATAGGCCCGCAACTGCTGGAACACTAGATTTATGAAATTGCTATTTTAGCAATTCAATTTCACCATAGAGAGAAATATACCCGTTTACGGACTGATTTCAAATAGGACTGCAACTGCTGGAACACTAGAATTATGGAATTGCTATTTTAGCAATTAAATTTCACCACAGACAGAAATATTCCCTTTTACGGACAAATTTCAAATAGGCCTGCAACTGCTGGAACACTAGATTTATAGAATTGCTATTTTAACAATTAAATTTCACCACAGACAGAAATATACCCTTTACAGACAGATTTCAAATAGGCCTGCAACTGCTGGAACACCACATTCAAGGAATTGCAATGTTTTCAATAGAATTTCAACACAGAAAGAAATATACCCTTTTACGGACTGATTTCAAATAGGCCTGCAACTGCTGAACACTAGATTTATGGAATTGCTATTTTAGCAATTACATTTCACCATAGAAATAAATATACCCTTTTACGGACTGATTTAAAATAGGCCTGCAACTGCTGAAACACTAGATTTATAGAATTGCTATTTTAGCAATTAAATTTCACCACAGACAGAAATATACCCTTTTACAGACAGATTTCAAATAGGCCTGCAACTGCTGGAACACCACATTCAAGGAATTGCAATGTTTTCAATAGAATTTCACCACAGACAGAAATATACTCTTTAACGGACAGATTTCAAATAGGCCTGCAACTGCTAGAACACTAGATTTATGGAATTGCTATTTTAGCAATTAAATTTCACCACAGAAGGAAATATACCATTTCACAGACATATTTAAACTAGGCCTGCAACAACTGGAACACCAGATTTACAGTATTTTTATTTGTGGAACTGTTTTACCACAGAACAAAATCTATCCTTTGATGGACACTAGGGAAATTATCCAGTCACCGCTGGAACACCAGATTCTGGGAATTGCTATTTGTGCTATTAAATTTCACCCCAGAAAAAAAAATATATTCTTTGCCAGACAGCAGACAGTATTACACTTGGCTAGCCACATCTGGAACACCAAATTCATGGGATTGCTTTTTGGCAATTCAATTTCAACTCCAGAAAAAATATATATATTTTGGCTGACAGTTTTACACTTGGCTAGCCACAGCTGGAACACGAGATTCAGGGTATTGCTTTTTGAAAATTAAATTCCAACCCCAGATTTTTATTTTTTATTATAGCTGACAGTTTTACACTTGGCTGGCTAGCATAGCTGGAACACCAGATTCAGGGGATTGCTATTTAAGTGAATTTCAGTTTAACCACTCAATAATATATAGAAAAATCTTTCCTGAGTTACTAAGGGTGACAAAATAAGCACAGCCATGCCCCTGATGTAGGATATAGCAAAAAATAAATAAATAAAAACTACTATTGAGGGATTTATGGACTTTGTGGCAGCTTGTGCTGGCGCACCACAAGACACAAAATGGCCGCCGATCACCCCAGAAAAAATTGAAAGAAAACGCTCTGCCCAGCCTAAAAACAGTGAGCAATTCACTAGCAGTAGTTGAATGATTCACAGCTTTAGATCTTTCACTTCATTAAGTGTTTTTGATGAGTTAGTCCCTGCCTATCTCGCCCTAACGCAGCAGCTGCATCCTATCCCTACACTAATCAGAGCAGAGTGACGTGCGGTGCTCCATGACTCCAGCTTAAATAGAGCCTGGGTCATATGCTGCACTTGGCCAATCACAGCCATGCCAATAGTAGGCATGGCTGTGACGGCCTCTTGGGGTAGGTAGTATGACGCATGTTGATTGGCTGCTTTGCAGGCTTTCAAAATGCGCCATAGAAATCTCTGAATAACGAACCCAAACCCGAACTTTTACGAAAATGTTCGGGTTCGGGTCCGTGTCACGAACACCCCAAAATTCGGTATGAACCCGAACTATGCTCGAACTGTTCGCTCAACACTAATGTAAAGTTATAGAAAACTTGGAAGAATCCACACAGATGGTTAGTGGCGATAATGCTATTGTCGGTGTAACCATCCCACTGCTGTGTCTATTCATACGATCGCTGCTCACAATTAAGGAGGATGCTTTAAATGTGGCAGACAAGGTAATGGGGGAGGAAATGACACAGGGTGATAGCCAGACCTCCCCCAGTTCGTCTTCTCAGAATTGGGATTTGGTCCATGAAGAGGAGGAGAAGGAGGAGAAGCTGGAGACACTTGTCTCTGCTACAGAGGCTAGTACCCATGGAACTTTAATTCCATCTGTTCAGCATGGATTGGCAGAAGAGGAGGAGGATGAGGGTATGGAGAGTCCTCCTGAAGTTGACATTGACGTGTTGCCCATAAGTACTCTGGCACACATGCCTGAATTCATGTTAGGCTGCCTTTCCTGCGACTCCCGCATTATACGCATTTTAGGTAACACAGATTACGAGGTGTTCACCATTCTCGACCCCCGCTACAAAGATAACTTCTCATATCTCATTTCTGTGGTGGAGAGGACGAGTAAAACCATGCAATACCACAAGGTACTTATTGAAAGATTGCTCCAAAATTTTCCATCTGACAATGAGGCCGCCAGAGTCCGTACTTCCTTAGGCAACTGAGGAAGGGAGTCAAGGGGAACACACAATAGTACCAACAGAGGCAGGAAAACACTTTCCAAGGCATGGGACACTTTCATGAAACCCTGCCAGCAACCTCACCCTGAAGCCTAGTGCTACAAGGATAGAAAAGTTTTGGAAGATGGTGAAGGAATACATTACAGACCTTGTCAGCATCCTAAATGATCCCTCAGTGCCTTACAACTACTGTGTGTCCAAGCTGGACATGTGGCACGAACTTGCGTTCTAAGCTTTGGAGGTGCTGGCATGCCCTGCCACCAGCGTATTGTCTGAGTGTGTATTTAGTGCTGCTGGTGGCAAGAAACCATGGAACATACAATACACACCAAAAAAAAAGAATACCGAGATACGAACAGCACATCTAAAAAGTATATCAAATTTATTGGAAACAACAGACACAACAGAGACAAGTTAAAATCATTGTATACAATAAATCATGGCTGTGTGGACCAAATAAGTACCGCACGCCACCCTGACTCTACCACATAAACATCCACATAATCCTACATAGGTAAGCAATAAGTAAAGAAATTTAAAGTGCATGAAATTCATCAACATGAATGAGACGAATATAATACTTATCATGAAGGTAACATATTGGGAGTATGCGTGGTGGACAGGGAAGAAAGCCCAACACGTATCACCAGGCTCTGCTGGCTTACTCAGGGGGTGCCTGTTTGTGTATTGAGTATGAAAACTGTCTATATTACAACTTGCATTAATCTGGGCTTAGTAAACTGTGTACAAAATATGTGGTCTTCTGTATCCCATACTGAACTGAATCTAAAAAAAGTGTATATATTACAATTTCTATTAATCTGGGCTTAGTGAAGTGTGCACAATCTGTGGGTTTTTGTATCCCATACTGATCTGAATCTGAAAACACTGTGTATATTACATTTCCATTAATCTTGGCCTAGAAAATAGTACACAATCTGTGGGTTTTTGTATCCCATACTGAACTGAATCTGAAAACTCTGTCTATATTACAACTTGCATAAATCTGGGCCTAGTACTGTGTAAAAACTCTGTGGGTTTTTGTGTCCCATACTGAACTGAATCTGAAAAAAGTGTGTATATTACAATTTCCAATTATCTGGGAATAGTAAAGTGTCCACAATCTGTGGGTTTTTGTATCCCATACTGAAATGAATCTGAAAACTCTGTCTATATTACAACTTCCAATTATTCTGGGCCTAGTAAAGTGTTCATAATCTGTGGGTTTTTGTATCCCAGACTGAATTGAATCTGAAAAAAGTGTGTATATTACAATTTCAATTAATCTGGGCCTAGTAAACTATGTACAAAATCTGTGGGTTTTTGTATCTCATACTGAACTGAATCTGAATCTGAAGACTGTCTATATCACAACTTGCATTAATCTGGACCTAGTAAACTGTGTACGAAATCTGTGGGTTTTTGTATACTATACTGAACTGAATCTGAAAACACTGTGTATATTACAACTTCCATTAATCTGGGCGTAGTAAAGTGTCCAATCTGTGGTTTTTTGTATACCATACTGAATTGAATCTGAAAACTATGTCTATATTACATCTTGCATTAATCTGGGCCTAGTAAAGTGTCCACAGTCTGTGGTTTTTTGTATCCAATACTGTCCTGCATCAGAAAACTGTGTCTTAAGCGGACAGTAAAACAATCTGCGCCACATCTACAGAAAAAAACATTTATATGAAGAAGGCGAGCACAAAGGGATGGGGAAGTGGGCATGATGCTGATGGTGCAAGCAGAGGCTGTGGGCCTGGGCGCAATGAAACTGTGCCTGCTTCCAGTGCAGCAGAGAAAGAAAAAAAAAATCCACCTTACCCAGCTTCAAGTCCAACTTAGCTGGGCAACGCAGGACAACACTGTCCAAGTCGGACCAGTGTGAACAGGTGGTCTGTTGGATTGCAGAAGATAATGCTACCAGTCGGTTAAGCACCACCCTCTCTTTCACGAAGGCCAGTCTTTGTAGCCAAGAGCCTGGTCAACCGAATCCTCACTCTGATCCTCCTTTCTCCCACCATGTCGGGTCTTGCCAAACAAGTGATCCCACACTCGTATATTCACATGACCTCTTTTCAAGCGTGCTTGGCGAAAGAGCCAAACCAAGTACTGGCAATGAAGAGGTACCTTAGATATTGTGCCTTGATTCCCAACCACTTGAGCCTTCATAGTCTCAAGAAGATGACGGCGGTGAACGGCAATAATTCGTTCACAAGGTGGATTATGATGAGACACAGATGTCATTGACTGAGGTTGTGGTTAGGTCAAGTCAGGAGGATGAGCAGAGTGAGGAAGTGAAAGAGGAGGTGGGGGACAATGAGGTCACTGACCCAACATGGGAAGGTGAAAAGCCGAGCGAGGACTGCAGTACAGAGGGGGAGGGATCCGCAGAACCGCAACAGTCTGGAAGAAGCAGTGGGGTTGCAAAAGGAAGATGTTGGCCAACACCAAACAGTCCCGCAACCGTTACACGAAGCACCCTCATGCGTAATTCTACCTTGCCAAAGGGTAGCTGTTCCGCAGTATGGCGCTTTTTTGAGGAAAGCGCAGACGACAAAGGAGTGGTAGCTTGCAACCTGAGCCATATCAAAATGAGCTGGGGTGGAAACACTAGCAACCTCACCACCACCAGCATGATCTGCCACATGGCATCCAAGCACCCTAATAAGTGGGCTGAATGCCTGGGTCCACAATCTGGGTCTGCGGGTTCCACCACTGCCTCCTCTTCCCCTGTGTTACGCACTACTGGCCAATCCCCTGTTGAAGGCGCAGGCCTGGATGCCCCACGCCCTGCATCTCGACCTTCGCATGAACCGTCAGCAACAACATCCACTTCCCTGTCCCAGCTCAGTGTCCAAATGACTATAACACAGGCATTTGAATGCAAACTCAAATACCCACCCATCGACCCACAGGCCATAGCACTAAATGCTCAACTTTCGAAATTACTGGCCCTTGAAATGTTGCCATTTAGGATTTTGGACACTGAGGCCTTCCGCAGCCTGATGTCGGCAGCCGTCCCTCGGTACACAGTCCCCAGCCGCCACTATTTTTCATGGTTTATCGTGCCCACCTTACACCAGAATGTGTCCCAGAACATCACCCATGCACTGACCAACGCACCACGGACGCATGGACTGGTGGCCAGGGATGCTACATTTCCCTGACCGCACACTGGGTGAATGTTGTGGAGGCCGGGAGTGAGTCGTACCCTGGGATGGCACAGGTGCTACCCACGCCCAGGATTGCGGGCACTACGTCCACTACATTTTTAGAGGTAATTGTTAGGAAACATTCTTTCCTGTATATTCAATTGTATATACAGTACAAGTGCTGCTTAAAATTACAAGGAAGAAGCACTCCGATACAGCCTGTATATCACATAAAGGAGGGCCTCTTTCACATGGTGCTACAATCGTTCAGGTATACTGCTACACTCATAAAGCCTATGCACTAAGTGAAATCGCTCTGAAAAATTACAAGGAAAAGGCACTCTGCTGGTGACCCCCAAACACATTCGGAGCAAGGGCCTGTTGATCTGACCACCTAAGGAGTTAATTGACCTGGTCAGCACAGGCTACCAAGAAAGAATTACCAATTTCTAATCTGAATTTTTGTTTGGGTTCCAGATAACGTCACATAGCAGAGTTGGAGCAAGGAATGGTGGTTAGCAGTGTCGGACTGGGGTACCGGACTGGGCCCTCACCAGTAAAATATATTTTGGGGGCCCACCGTACGAATACATTTAAATATAATAAATAATCTAACACGTTTTTTATATGAACATAGGCTGGTTGAGGTGCTATACATTGAATATATGTATGTAGTGCAGTAAATCTACTGTGTTTTGTGCCACTTGTGCAGGGGGTGGGAGACTAGGGGCCCACCTTGCTCAGAGGCCCACCGGGGGATTCCCCTGTACCCCTGTGGGCCAGTCCGAGCCTGGTGGTTAGCATTTGTTGACTTTTTACACTATGGAAACTCATTACTGGAACTATACCACAATTACAAGCTGCTATCTGACTATATTGAATTATATTGTCTACCCCAAATAATGATTTAGGGAAAGTGGCACATACAATGAAAAAAAGGAATACAATAAATGTTATTAAAGCTTTAGTTTTCAAACCAGGGATATCAACATTTGACTGTATTACCTGTAATGTTTTCTACAATAGAAAGATGGTCAATCCTTAAAAAGACAAATCCAGGATAAAAGAGAATTTCTGAATGGTCATTCCCCCCTGGAAACAGACATGCTTTCGGGTGTCTGCTGATAACTGTAATTCCTCAAGGCACCAAATGCGAAAGGGTCTACTATCTCCTGAAAAGGGATCTTCAAAGTTGAGAGGAAAAAATGGAGTTAAGACTGACATGTTTTTTTAAAAAGCCTTGAAATATTTATTTACTCCTGTGCCACTATATGAAAACAAGAATCCTGTAAAAAACACATGCATGAAAGATTCACCACCGAAGGAAAGCAAATTATGTTTCCTTCTAAGTCTAAAACATAGAAAAGAATATACCATGTGAGCTGACCATAAAAAAATTGTAGGTGAGGGCCTTCAGGTGAGCTAACCCTCCCTGAAGAGGGATATGAGGATAACTAATGCACTGATCCCCAAACTCTTCAGCATCCACAGTCAGAAGATGATGATGGTGGGAATGGCAATTAGTGTTTCACTTGGTGGAGGATGCGGATGAGTGACAGTTGTCAATAAGTGAGGGTTTTGTTAGGTCAACACAAGTGAGGAGGATGACCAGAGTGAGTAAGTGGAAGAGGAGATGGGGTACTATGACATCACTGACCCAACTTGGGAAGGTGGAAAGCCGAGCGAGGACAGCAGGACAGAGGGGATCCACAGCACCGCAATAGGCTGGAAGAGGCTGTGTGGTGGCAGAAGGGAGAAGGCGGGCTACCGGCCCGCAACTGTTCCCCCTTGTGCAAATTGCCCTTGCCAAGGGGTAGTTGTGTTCCACAGTCTGGGGCTTTTTGGAGGAAATTGGGGACGATAAAAGAATTGTAATTTGCAAACTGTAACTGTGCTATACCTAAATAAGAACTTAACATTTCATAAAAATAACCATAACATATTTTACATCCTATTAATAAACTAACTCAAACAATAACAACAAACACTCAAACACGGGAACTTAATGGGGAAGACTAAACACTCGAGGCTAAATGAGTAGGGTTGGGAACACTAGCAACCTCAACTCCAACAGCATGATCTGCCATATGGCATCACAGCACCCTAATAGGTGGCCCAAACCCCTGGGTCCACAATCAGTTGCTGTGGGTCACACCGCTGCCTCGTCTTCCTCCAATGTGTTACGTGCTGGCCAATCCTCTGTCCTAGACTTAGGCCTGGGTGACTCCCTCCCTGCATCTAGGCCTTCGCAAGCACCATCTGCTAGCACACCCACTTCTGTGTCCAAGCACAGAGTACAGATGTCCCCAGGCCATTGAACGTAAGCGCCAATATCCTGCCACCCTCCCACAGGCTATAGCACTAAATGCGCCCCTTTCAAAATTTATGGCCATGGAAATGTTATCATTTAGGTCTGTGGACACTGAGGCTTTCCTCAGCCTCATGGCGGCAGCCGTCCTTCGATACTCAGCTCCCAGCCGCCACTATTGTGTGTGTCCCATAACATCACCTGTGCCCTGACCACGACAGTTATTGGGAAGGTCCACTTAACGACGGACACACGGACAAGTGCTTTTGGCCAGGGATGCTACATTTCCGTAACGGCACACTGGGTGAACCTTGTGTAGGCCGTTAGCCAGTCGGACCCTTGGATGGTACAGGTGCCATCGATGCCAAGGATTGCAGGCACTACTTCTATGAGGATTGCTGCCACCACCTGCATTTGTGGCTGCAACTCCCCAAGTTCTCCTCCGCCTCTCCACCTTCCCCTCCACTGCAAACTCTGAATTCTCATGGGAAAGCGGCAAAAGACCTTGCTGAAATTCATTTGCTTTGGTGACAAAAAGCAGAACTGTGGCAGGGTATAGGGGACCAGGTTGGCTGTGTCTGATAATGGCCACAACTTGTTGGCAGCTTTGTAGCTCGGCAAGCTCACACACATGGCAATCATACAGCATATATGTACCACGCACAACAAACATCCCAAACTTATACATTAATATAACTAAAAACCTAACACACAAGAGTGGAGTTAAATTAATGGCATGAACTTTTTAAGAACTCATAAATAATGATAACATATTTTTTTTACAGCCTAGTCAGAAACTCAAACCATAACAATAAAAAAACCAAACCCTGTAACATAACAGGCCCAGCCCTCAGCAAATCAGGACCATCACAGAGGCAGAAAACAACCTCTGCCCAGTGAAGAAGGGAAAATTGTACATGGTACAAATTCTTATATTACCATGTGGATCCTACCTAATGTCTGGGATCTGGCCATACCATGCCTAGGCCACGTGTTCTCAATTTTCTCCCAACCGACCCCATTTTGCCTGAGCTACTGGTGAAGGTGCAACCTGTATGTGCCTATTTCTGAAAGTCATCTACAGCTGCCGTCGGTTTTGAAACGCTGCAGCAGCGCTTGCATTTGCCAGCTAACAGACTATTGTGCGATGTGAGCACATGCTGGAACTCTATGTTCTACATTTGGTCCAGGCTTTGTGAGCAGTAGAGGGCAGTAATGGAATACCCGCTGCAACATGAGCTTGTATGTCTCACTTCTGTGAGGTTTTACGCAACTTTGAGGGATGGACACAGATGGGGAGTGGCGATGCCACTATTATCAACCTAACCATACCACTTCTATGTCTAGTGAAACTCTGGCTGCTAATGATGAAGGCGGACACTTTACATGTGGAAGAGGTGGAACTAGGGGGAAGACATTACAAAGGGTGAAAGCCATAATATCATCAGTATGAATTGGATGATGATGACGCTACAGAGGGTAGTAACAATAGCAGGTTTATTCCATCTGTTCTGCATATATGGGCAGGAGAGGAGAAAGAGGATAAGGCAAATGAGAGTCATCCTCCTGATGACGACAGCAAAGTCTTGCCCGTTAGGAATCTGGCACACTTGGCTGACTTCATGCCTTACCCACGACCCGTGCGTTACACGCATGTTAGACAACATGCATTACTGGTCATTCACCCTTATCAACCCCCCCCCCCCCACAAAGACAACTTGTCATCTCTCATTCCTGTGGTGGAGAGGACGAGCACACCAATGCAATAACAGAATGTCCTTGTTTAAAAATTGCTTATCAAAGTTCAATATGACAACACTGGATGCAGAGTACGTAGTTCCTTGGGCAACCCAGGAGGGGAGATGAGGGGGACACACCGCAGTTCCAAAAAAAGGCACAAGGCATGGAACAGTTTCATGACACCTTGCTTGCACCCTCACCCTCATGCGCGGCCTAGTGTCACAAGGAGGGAAACCTTTTGGAAGTTGGTGAAGGAGTACATAGCAGACAGTTTCAGCGTCCTCAGTGATCCCTCTGTGTCTTAAAACTATTGGGTGCAAGATGGACACATGGCACAAACTTGCACTCTATGCCTTGGAGGGGCTGGCCTGTACACTGTATTGACTAAAACTTCATCCAAAACGTACACATTACTATAGAATACAAACATAACATACAACAGTGGTGGTAAAACAATGGCATGGCCTGTTGAATAACTCCTAAATAACAAAATACATAACAATAATAACAAATCTTACTGACTAGTCACAAACTGTATCTCAAACCATTATTAACAAAAAGTCAAACACAGTACACAGGGTGATAGCTAGTGTTGAGCGCGAATATTCTGATAGCAATTTTCTTTTTTACGAATATCGACACTTGGCAAATTTGTGAATATTTAGAATATAGTGCTATATATTCGTACAAAATGAATATTTTTTTTTTCTTTCTCAATCTGAACCCAAGATACCGTTGCTGATAAAGAATATTGGACTATGTTCTCTATCTTGGTTAATTCTAGCAAGCCAACCAATAGGAAAGTTATATCCCATTCAAATTTTCATTCACAGTCTGTGAATATTACGTAATGTAATATTCGCATACTGCGAATGAAACTTTGAATGGGGTACAACTTTCCTATTGGTTGGCTTGCTCGAATTAATGAAGATAGAGAATATAGCGCTATATTCGTTATCTTCGTTATCTTCGCTAATTCTAGCAAGCCAATAGGAAAGTTGCTTATACACAGCTCTAAGTTAGATTCGCAATGCGTTCATTTCATTTTTCTTATTTTTTTAAATAAATAGAATAATTATAATAAATAATATAATAATAATAAATAAGTATTATTATCGCATTGCGAATCCAACTTAGAGCTGTGCATAGATCAGTTTACTTGGCTTGGAAGAATTAACAAAAATAACGAATTCGAATATAGCGCTATATTCGTTATCTTCGTTAATTCTAGATAGCAAACCCCGTTCAAAGTTAAAATCGCAATATGCGAATAATTAAATTGCATATTATTCTCAATAAATAGAATAATGACGAAAATTTGACTTCAACGAATATATGACGAATATTCAATCGAATATTTGCGACATATTGCGAAATCGAATATGGCACCTCCCGCTCATCACTAGTGATAGCCAGACCACCCTCAGTTTGCATTCTTGACTAGAGTTGAGCAAACAACTGAAAGTTCGGGTTCGCCCGGTTCAGCCAAACTTCATAAAAAAGTTCAGGTTCGAATTTGACCGGATGTTGACCCCAAACGCCATTGAAGTCAACGGGGACCCGAACTTTGGGGCACTAAAATTGTTCTAAATAAGTCCAGGAAAGGGCTAGAGGGCTGTAAAAGGCAGCAAAATATGGGTAAGTGCCCTGCAAACAAATGTGGATAGGGAAATGACGTAAATTTTAATCCTGAACTAAGACCAGGAGGTCCATATGGACTAGGAGGTTGAAGAGGCGGTGAACGTGGTGTTGTAGGTGGACGTGGTAGTGTAGGTAGATTTGGCGGTGTAGGTGGAAGCAGCGGTGGAGGAGGTGGAGGCAGCCAACAGATTATTTTTATTTATTTTTTATTTAATTTGGGTACACCACAGAATGTTGTGGAATAAATAAAATAAAACAAAGAGAAAATGCACTTGAGTATAACAATGGTTGTGTGAAGTCCGTATACTTGTCTATTCTGCACAAGATACAGACAAGTCTTGTGGGATCCATGCCTGGTTCATTTTAATGAACGTGAGCTTTTCCACATTGGCTGTGGACAGGCGGCTGCGCTTGTCTGTGATAACACCCCCTGCTGTGCTAAACACATGTTCAGACAATACACTGGCTGCAGGCCAGGCCAGCACCTCCAAGGCGTGAAGGGCAAGCTCAGGCCAAGTGCCCAATTTGGAGACCCAGAAGTTTAATGGGGCAGACCCATCAGTCAGTAAGTGTAGGCATGTGAACACATACTGCTCCACCATGTTCCTGAAATGCTGCCTCCTGCTAAGATGTTGCATATCAGCTGGTGGTGCTGGTTGTTGTGGCGTGGTGACAAAGGTTTTCCACATTTTTTCATGCTAATCCTGCCTTCTGCAGTGCCCCGGCTGCGTTGGCAGCCTCTTCCTCCTCCTCTGCCTTCGTCTTGTGCTTCCACTGAGCCCCAGGTGTCTGGTGGGAATGCCATCAGCAGCGTGTCTACCAGCATGCCCTTGTACTCATGCATTTTCCTAACACGCTCCAGTGAGGGAATTAAGGATGGCACGTTATCCTTTTAATGGGGATCCAGCAGGGTGGCCACCCAGTAATCAGCACAAGTTAGAATGCGGGAAACTCGGCTGTCATTGTGCAGTCACTGCAGCATGTAGTCTCTCATGTGTGCCAGGCTTCCCAGAGGCAAGGCACAAGTGATGCCCATGAGCTGCTTTGGGTATCACCCTGCTGTGAACACGGTTCCTCCTCCTCCTCATTCTCCAGAACTCTGCCCTGGCTGGACAATTGTGTACCTGGCCTATGTTGGTGCAGGAACCCACCCTCTGAGACACCTGTAAATGACTGCTTTGACACATCTTCCTCCATCATCGCCCGTTTTTTCAAGGACACATAGAAGTGGGATAGTAACGATGAGAACGGCGTCATCAGCACTGGCCTTGTTGGTGGAGTACTCTAAGCAGGACAACAAGGCACACAGGTCTCGCATGGAGGCCCACTCAGTGGCGGTGAAGTGTTGCTGTTCCGCAGAGCGGCTGACCCGTGGGTGCTGCAGCTGAAACTCCACTATCGCCTGCTGCTGCTCACACAGTCTCTCCAGAATGTGCAAGGTGGAGTTCCACCTTGTGGGCACGTCGCATAAGAGGCGGTGAGCGGGTAGGGAGACAGGCAAGCAGCAGCAGGGTAAGAACGCCAAAAGTGCGCACAGATGGCCTACACTCTCTGTAGCAGCTCTGACATATCGGGGTAGTTTTTCAGGAATCTCTGCACCACCAAATTCAGCACATGCGCCAGGCAAAGAATGTGCGTCAAACCGGATAGACCCAGAGCTGCTACGAGATTTTGCCCATTATCGCACACCACCAGGCTGGGTTTTAGGCTCGGTGGCACCAACCACTCATCGGTCTGTTGCTCCTGCGCGGTGTAGGGTTTGTCCCCCAAACAGATGAGTTTAAAAATGGCCTGCTGTCGTTTCCCCCTGGCTGTGCTGGTGGTGAAGGTGTTATTGTGAGAGGATGAGGAGGTGATAGAGGAGGATGAGGGGTAGGAGGAGGAGGCAACAGGAGGCAAAGAAAAATGCCCTGCAATCCTCGGGGGCGGAAGGACATGCACCAAACAGCTATCTGTCTCAGGCCCAGCCACCACTGCATTTACCCAGTTTACCCTGGCCGTGCTTACTGGTCCACGTATCAGTTGATATGTGGACCTTGCCACAGATGGCGTTGCACAGTGCACACCTTATTTTGTCCTGCACTCGTTTGTGCAGGTAAGGGATGGCTCGCCTGGAAAAGTAGTGGCGGCTTGGAAAGACGTACTGCGGGACAGCCACCGCCATAAGGTTTTTAAAACTCTCCGTCTCCACCAGACGGAATGAGAGAATTTCAAAGGCCAGCAATTTTGAAATGCTGGCATTCAGGACCAGGGATCGTGGGTGGGTAGGGGGATACTCCCTCTTTCAAACCAGTGTATGGGAGATGGACAGCTGAACGCTTCCATGGGACAAACTTCCATTCGACATTTGTTGAAGGTGATGGATGTGGTGGCGTTGGTGTCACATCCTCCGTTTGTGGGGTAGCCGTTGCCACTGTCACTTCAGAGGTGGAGGAAGAGGCCGAGATTGCAGCAAAGAGGGTGCAGGAGGCGTTTACTCCACTGCAGCTCATGTCGATGCTGTGTCATGCAGGTTGTGCTCAGGTTTAGAACGTTTATGCCTCGCTTTAGGCTCTGATTACACAGCGTGCAAACCACTCCTGTCTTTTTGTCTGCACATGGTGTGAAGAACTGCCACGCCGGGGAACTCCTTGGAGCTGTCTTTAGTGTGCTCGGTCCCTGGGTGTGGTGGACAGTGGCAGGCATTGTGTCTAGGGGATGGGCGCTCTGCTTCTGCACCCTGCTCCCTCTTTTTCTGTGCTCGTGTCTCAACCACCTCCTCTTCCTCCGAACTGCACAGGTTACTAGCATGACCTTCATCCCATGTAGGGTCTAGAACCTCATTGTTGTCCACATCATCTTCCACCAAGTCTTCTGCACCCCTGCCCTCCTTGTCGGATTTCACACTACAGAAAGGCGCAGCAGTTGGCACTTGTGTTTCGTCATTATCAGAGACGTGCTGCCGTGGTCTTCCTATGTGCTCATCCTCAAACATGAGTGGTTGGGCATTGGTGCACTCAATCTCTTCCACTTCTGCAGCAGGGCTAGGTAGATGGGACAGGGAAACCCTGCTAGTAGAGACATCAAAAAGCATGAGAGTCTGCTGCATGACGTGAGGCTCAGACTGCTTGGTTGATTTGCAAAGGGGGTGAGGTGCTAGATAGCTGCCCATGGCCTGCAGGTGCCAACTCTGAGCTTTCAGCAGTGGACCGGGTGGGAGACAATGTGAAGGTACTGGAGGCACTATCAGCCACCCAATCTACTAGTGCCTGTACATGCTCTGGCCTCACCATTTGTAGAGTGGCATTAGTGCTTACTAAATAACGTAGAAGGCCCTGTTGTCTAAGCGAACCTGGGGAAGGTGTTTCATTTGGGCGTGTAGCTGGCACAGATCCACCACGTCCTTTCCCTGCAACAGGAACCCCACCAACACCAGCAGCACTATGACCATGGCCATGTCCCTTATTTGACGCTCTCCTCATTCTTTTTGGTAACCCAATGAAGTAACAGACAGAGTTAATAAAACTTGTTCCCTGTCAGGTATGCCGTGCCCGTGTCATAAACAGAAAAGATTGGTTTTGGTCACACCTCTATGTGACAGATGAATTTATTACACTTTGTGCCCTTCCTAATATGCCCTGGCAGTGTGATAAAGATAAAAAATAATTCTAGGTCACACCACAATATGAGAAACAAATTTATTACACTGTGTGGCCTGCCCAATAGGCCCTAGCAGTGTGTTAAAGATAAAAGAATGGTTCAGGTCACAAGTTACTTTGAAAGATATGAGGGGCACAATCAATCGTACGCCACCTTATTTACTGAATACATTTTGGCAAGTCAGGTATGCAGTGCAGCAGGAACACCAACGCTAACCGCAGGGGTACTTTATGGGCCAAGATTATGTTGTTGTTTTTTTCAACCACAATGTCCTAGAGCAATTTACTGACTTATTTGATTGACAGTACATGGCAATAAGTTACTTTATTGGAAATAAAGAGTATTTTTTCAACCCCAGTGAAACAGATGGATTTACTGAATATTTTTCAGTATCAGATTGCCTGTGCAGGCAAAAACTGGAATTTTTTTTTTTAACAACATATATGATTTCTTCACCCACCAATGAAACTGACGGATCCAAGTGAAATTCTTTAACTACACTAGCAGTAGTACAGAGCAGGCTACAAATTTACTTTGTGCTAAGAATTGCGTGTTTTTTCCACCCACAATGTCCCAGTGGAATTTACTGATTTTATTTGATTTGCAGTACAAGGCAAAAAGGTCCTTTATAGGAAAAAAGAGGATTTTTCTTACACCAATTAACAGATTATTGTTCACTATCAGATTGCCTGTGCAGGCAGAGGATGGAATTTATTTCAACAAAATATATTATTTCTTCTATTATTTTCTACCCCAGTGAAACAGATTTGCTGAGCAGGCAGAAAAGGCTCTTAATGGTAAAAAAAAAATATTATTTTTTCCACCCACAGTGAAACGGATTTATAATTATATTTTTCACAATCACAAATGTAGTGCACAGAGCAAAAGTACTATTTAGCACACAAAAAAATAAAAAGCACAGAATCTGATGTATTTAGAGAATTAGTGACAAGGATATATGCAGCACAGGGGTACTTTACAGTATAAAATGTGAAAATATCACCCCCTAAAATCACGGAATAACGGTATTATTTTTCCCTTCCCCTGGCAGATATACAGTGCAGGTGCACTTAAAAAACGGGTACATTTTGCCAAATGAAGTAAAAAGACTGGATTCTATTACGGTCCCTGGCACATATGGAGCTGCAAGTGCACGTCACTTGCACAAAATGGCCACTAACACCAACTACTCACAGAAATATAAAAGTCTTTATCACTGGCCTCATTAAAAAAAAAAAAAAAACTGACATTGCACCCACAAGAACAAAAAGATTGTAAAATCGCTTAGTGAACACAATTCTTATATTATTCAGCAAAGATTGTTTCATATTCTCTCCCTGAGAGCACCAGCAGAAACCTGTCCCTACACTAACAACAGCAGAGTGCTGTTCTGCGCTAAGTGACTCCAGCTTATATAGAGGCTGGGTAACATGCTGCACTTAGCCAATCACAGCCATGCCATTAGTAGGCATGGCTGTGATGGCTTCTAAGGGCAAAGTAGATAGACACTTGGTGATTGGCTGCCCAGCAGCTTTTCAACAAGTGCCATAAAATCTGCCGAACACCGAACCCAAACTATTACTGAAATTTTCGGGTTCGGGTGCCAAAAATCCTAAAATTCGGCAAAAACCAGTTCAGGTTTGCTCAACTCTATTCTTTAAGCCTCAGAGGTGCTGACCCGTCCTGCCACCAGCGTTTTGGCACAGCGGGTATTTAGTGCTGCTGGAGCCATAATAACAGATAAGCTCATGTGCCTGTCAACTGAAAATGCTGACAGGTTGACTATTATAAAAATGAACCGGGCCTGGATTGTCCCTAACTTCTCTACTAGGGTAAATGATTGTGTGGGCACTTTGCGATAAATAAGTGTGTTTGTGGTTGCAGTTTGGGCAATCAGTCTCTAAAAGGGTCACCATTACTTTCACTGTTTTAGAGAGTTAGCACACCTGGAGGCCCTTTGCTACATTATTTTAACTCTGTTTCATTGAGCCCAGGACCAAAGCCTCTGCGTGAACCATCAGCCTCATGCCCACTTTCCCCTCCCCATCTTCATATTAATAGTTTTGTCTGTAGATGTGGTGCAGATTGTTTTCCTGTCCGCTAAAGACACAGTTTTCTGATGCAGGACAGTATTGGATACACTGTATTCAGATGTACTTCAGTATTGGAAGCAAGATACAACAAATTTCTGACAGTAAATTAGGCCCAAGGGAATGTAATGTTTAATATACACACTGTATTGAGATGCAGTTCCGTATTGGATAGAAAAACCAACAGATTTTAGCCACTACACTAGGCCCAAGAGAATGCGCCTGTCAACTGAAAATGCTGACAGGTTGACTATTATAAAAATGAACCGGGCCTGGATTGTGCCTAACTTCTCTACTAGGGTAAATGATTGTGTGGGCACTTTGCGAGAAATAAGTGTGTTTGTGGTTGCAGTTTGGGCAATCAGTCTCTAAAAGGGTCACCATTACCTTCACTGTTTTAGAGGGTTAGCACACCTGGGGGCCCTCTGCTACATTATTTTAACTCTGTTTAATTGAGCCCAGGACCAAAGCCTCTGCGTGAACCATCAGCCTCACGCCCACTTTCCCCTCCCCATCTTCATATTAATAGTTTTGTCTGTAGATGTTGTGCAGATTGTTTTCCTGTCCGCTAAAGACACAGTTTTTTGATGCAGGACAGTATTGGATACAAAAACCCACAGGTTGTGGACACTTTACAAGGCTGATGAATGGAATTTGTAATATAAACACTGTATTCAGATGTACTTCAGTATTGGAAGCAAGATACAACAAATTTCTGACAGTAAATTAGGCCCAAGGGAATGTAATGTTTAATATACACACTGTATTGAGATGCAGTTCCGTATTGGATAGAAAAACCAACAGATTATGGCCACTACACTAGTCCCAAGAGAATGCGCCTGTCAACTGAAAATGCTGACAGGTTGACTATTATAAAAATGAACCGGGCCTGGATTGTCCCTAACTTCTCTACTAGGGTAAATAATTGTGTGGGCACTTTGCGATAAATAAGTGTGTTTGTGGTTGCAGTTTGTGCAATCAGTCTCTAAAAGGGTCACCATTACCTTCACTGTTTTAGAGGGTTAGCACACCTGGAGGCCCTCTGCTACATTATTTTAACTCTGTTTCATTGAGCCCAGGGCCAAAGCCTCTGCGTGAACCATCAGCCTCCCGCCCACTTTCCCCTCCCCATCTTCATATTAATAGTTTTGTCTGTAGATGTGGTGCAGATTGTTTTCCTGTCCGCTAAAGACACAGTTTTTTGATGCAGGACAGTATTGGATACAAAAACCCACAGGTTGTGGACACTTACAAGGATGATGAATGGAATTTGTAATATAAACACTGTATTCAGATGTACTTCAGTATTGGAAGCAAGATACAACAAATTTCTGACAGTAAATTAGGCCCAAGGGAATGTAATGTTTAATATACACACTGTATTGAGATGCAGTTCCGTATTGGATAGAAAAACCAACAGATTTTGGCCACTACACTAGTCCCAAGAGAATGCGCCTGTCAACTGAAAATGCTGACAGGTTGACTATTATAAAAATGAACCGGGCCTGGATTGTCCCTAACTTCTCTACTAGGGTAAATGATTGTGTGGGCACTTTGCGATAAATAAGTGTGTTTGTGGTTGCAGTTTGGGCAATCAGTCTCTAAAAGGGTCACCATTACCTTCACTGTTTTAGAGGGTTAGCACACCTGGAGGCCCTCTGCTACATTATTTTAACTCTGTTTCATTGAGCCCAGGGCCAAAGCCTCTGCGTGAACCATCAGCCTCACGCCCACTTTCCCCTCCCCATCTTCATATTAATAGTTTTGTCTGTAGATGTTGTGCAGATTGTTTTCCTGTCCGCTAAAGACACAGTTTTCTGATGCAGGACTGTATTGGATACAAAAACCCACAGGTTGTGAACACTTTACAAGGCTGATGAATGGAATTTGTAATATAAACACTGTATTCAGATGTACTTCAGTATTGGAAGCAAGATACAACTAATTTTTTTTTTTTTTTTTTTAACATTTTATTGATGAAACGCATAGTACAGATAGAGACATAAATATGCGATCTCAGGAGGGTGAGGCATGAGCCCCCTGATAAGAATGGTTAATTACTACAAAAGATTCAAACTGCATGAAATACAAAAAGAAACTGGGTTCACGTCCGGTATGCAAGGTTGGGGTCGGAGGTCTTCTATATAAAGATACATTAAGTACACAGAGCTCTAATTAACTCTAGTAGTCCTAATCCGAGTGGACCCCGCAGAGCTGGAGTGACTTTTGGCCATAGTGAGCTGAAGAGGTGAGTATGAGCGTGAGAATGTACGTCCAAGAGGCAGAGCTTGGAACTCTTATGGTCAGAATAATGGAAGGGATATAGTAAAAAGGGGGGGGGGGGGGTGAGAGGATGGAGACTACTTTTGATACCCTCTGTAAGAACTCCACCTCGTCCATAATTTATCAAAGGCATGGTGGGACCTTAACTCTCAAGAGGACAATTCATCTAATCTATAAATCTGATCGATTTTGAGGTACCACTGGTCCAACGAAGGAACTGTTGGTGTTAACCAATGAATAGGTAAGAGAAGTTTCGCTGCGCTGAGCAGATATCTAAAAAGCCGAACCTCAGCCAAACGGGCGTTCTTGGGAAATAAATTTAATCTCGGGGGTGGTGGGAAAGGATGACCCACAGATTTGATTCCTGATCCTAAAAATCTCCTGCCACCAGGGTACCAACCTGGGACAGTTCCACCAAATATGGAAATATGTTCCCCTGTCGGTTGAACATCTCCAGCATGTGTCCGAGGCCAGGGCTGAGTAAAGACAGGTTTTGTCAGGAGTTTTATACCAGCGGGATAAAATTTTATAGCTGTTTTCCTGAACTTTAACACATCGCGAGAGAGAGTGTGGAGAAAGGTAAATGGATTGAAGGTCAGTGAGATCAAAGGTTCTGTCCAAGTCTTTTTCCCACAGGCGGATGTAGTTAGGGGTGTGGAAAGTAGGAGGAGTCCTAAGTCTGTTATGGATCCGAGAGATCAGTTTGACAGGAGAGGCAGATTGCGATATAAGGGTCTCGATCCAAGTCAAAGGACGGAGGAGGGTATCTAAAGTGCCGTGCTGAGATAAGTAGGCCTTAAGGAAATATATGAAGTTAAGGTGGGATGGGGCAACACCCAAGTAAGCTCGGATAGAGTCATGAGAAATGGGGGTATCGGACAGGTAAAAATCTCCTATCTTCACTTCCGATCTTTTGATGGACAGAGAGGTACTGTCCAGTAGGGTTTTCGGAGCTAAATGTAAAATGTCTTTTACAGTCAGTAAGGGGGATGGGAGGGGAACACCCAGATTAGAGTTCTGTAAGGAGTTCCAGGCTTGGAATGTGGCTTTCATAACAAGGGAAATGTTAGCTGTTGGAGGGATGTTGTTTTTTTTCCCTAGTAGGAAAGGTCTAATAGGCATATCCAATAGGGTTTGCTCCATTGCTACCCAAGCTTTATGAGGAGGGTGTCTCAGCCAGTCTATTATTCTCATTAGGAGCACCGCTCTGCCATAAAGTTCTGGATCAGGGAGAGCGATTCCGCCTCTGTCCTTGGGGTGGGACAGAGCACTATAAGACCTCCGAGCTTTCTTGTTTTGCCATATAAAGGAACTGAAGATGGATCGAAGAGCCGCATAATATTTAGAGGGGATAGGGAGGGGGAGAACCTGCTGGAGATAGGTTAATTTAGGGATGAACCAGGATAATATGGGCATGTCTAGGCGAGCAATATCCTCTTTCAGCGTTTTAAGAAGGGGAGTATAATTAAGGTCAAACCACCGATTCGGGTCCGTACATATCTTAACTCCCAGGTAAGTCAAGAAGGGGGCGGACCAATTAAAGGGTGACAAGGATTTCAATCTGTTTTTAAGAGAGCCTGAAATCCCAGTGGATATTATTAGAGATTTATTGTGGTTAACTTTGAGATTGGAAAGAGAGCCGTAGGTCTCTAAGAGCCTATACACTTTGGGGAGTGCTAATGTTGGGTTGCTAATTATCAACAGCATATCGTCGGCAAACGCAGCTGTCTTGTGCTGTTGATCCCCTAGCGTAATACCTTTAATATCATCATCCAATCGTATGGCTTGCAATAAGGGTTCTAGCGTTAACAAAAAAACAGAAGCGGGGAAAGGGGGCAGCCCTGCCTGGTGCCATTGCGGATGTTAAATGGGGCAGAAAGGATGTCATTGACCAGAATGGAAGCGGAAGCTCGCTGATACATTGCAGAGATGGCGAGGACAAAGGGGTCCGGAAAGTTCAGGCATTCCAGTACCGAGTACATGAAAGGCCATCCCACTTGATCAAAGGCCTTCTCAGCATCAGTGCTGAGAAGGACCAAGGGCAAATATTTCTTATGTACATAATGAAGAATGTTGAGAACTCTGGCGGTATTGTCCTTGCCCTCTCTATGTTTGACAAAACCAACTTGATCTCTGTGGATCAATGATGGCAGTATAGGTGCCAAGCGGTTCGCCAACATTTTGGCCAATAACTTTAGGTCAATATTAAGGAGGGATATAGGCCTGAAGTTAGAACATTGGGAATGGTCCTTCCCCTCCTTGGGGATAAGAGCTATGTGGGCTCTAGTCATATCACTTGACATGGGGGTGCCCTGTAGAGCTCCGTTAAGTACGGGTAGGAGATGTGGTACTAAGATTTCTCTGAAATGTGAGTAGTAGAAAATAGAAAGGCCATCAGGGCCAGGGTTCTTCCCCTTCGGTGAGTTCCTAATAGCCCTCAGGAGTTCTTCTGTAGAAAAGGGGGCCATTAGGATCTCCCTATCCGAATCTGTAAGTTTTGGGAGATTCAGATCCCCAAGAAAGATGTAGTAGAGGGGCAATCTCCATTTTGTGAATTAGGGGAAGGAGTATGGGGTAGGTTGTATAAAGCTTCATAAAAGTCCCGGAAAAGAGAAGCTATCTTTTGGGAGTCGAAGGTAGTGGAGTTATCGGGCGTTTGAAGCTTATGAACATAGTTGTTAAGTCTCCTTTTTTTAATTCTGTGCATCATAAATTTTGAGGCCTTGTTACCATGGGCGTATATTTTGTGCTGGGAGTGTAGATAGTATTTTGCTGAGGAGGCGTTAAATAGGTTCTTAAGGGAAATTCTAGTCGCAGTGAATTCGTCCAAATGAGATTGTAGTAAAGTGCGTTTATGAACGCTTTCTAGTGAAGCTATCTTTTTGAGAAGCTCTTCAATTTGTTTCATCCTGTTTTTTTTTAACATGGGCACCTGTACTGATACATTGTCCTCTGAAGAAAGCCTTATGAGCATCCCAGATAGTGTGTTTGGAAACGTCTGGGGTGCAGTTTTTGGTAAAGTATTCCTCCAGAGCATGTCTCAATCTCAACTCAGCCTCTGGAATGCTCAAAAGCTGTTCATTAAGGCGCCAATGCTTGGCAGGGCTAGAGTTAGGAGGTGGTGACATTTGGATGTAGAGTGGTGCATGGTCGGATAGCACTATATGTCCAATGGAGGCCTGAGTACACAGCTGGAAATGTTGTTGGGAGATGAATAAATAATCAAGGCGTTGATACGAACCATGTGCCTGAGAGAAAAAGGTATAGTCAACAGAGTTTGGGTTGAGTGAGCGCCAGACATCCATTAGGTGGGCTCGCGAGAGGTGCCGCAAGAGAGAGCTGAGAGCTTTCTGAGAGTGTACAGATTTGTGGGAGGAGGAGTCCAGGATCAGGTTCAAAGCCAGGTTAAGATCTCCCCCCATAATAGTAATGCCCTCACTAAAGGAATCGAGCAATTGCAACACCTCTTTGAGCCAGTGTGTTTGGTTAATGTTGGGCGCATAGACATTTACAAAGGTGTAGAGTTGTTGGCCAATGGTACCCTTAATCAACAGGTATCTCCCGTCCGCATCGCTGCGTTGGTCTAATTGGAGAAAGGGGACCTTCTTCTGGAACCCAATGCTAACACCTTTTGAGTTAGAGGAGGTGGAGCCACAGTGGTACCAATTTGGAAAGTATGAGAAAGAAAGGTTTGGAAAGTGGTCAATTTTAAAATGAGTTTCCTGAAGGAAAATTACATTTGTACCCTCTCTCTTCAAAACCTGAAATATCTGGCTCCTCTTTGATGGGGAATTGAAACCCTTCACATTGTATGATGCAAGTTTCAGAGCCATCATAGGGAGTCAAAACTCAGTTGAAGGAGCAAGAGCATAGATATGTAAGATGTGGTGAAAGGTACTCATCTCTTTGCGGGACCAAAGGGCATATAGAGAGCGAGGAGAGCTTCTGCGTGGTCCAACCCGGCAAGGAAGTAATCCCAGCATAAAACCTATACAACAAAAACAAGTTAACAAAAGCACAAGTATGAGTGCAGCAAAAACGAGAAAACAATTGCACAGAGGTGTATCTAGTGCAAGATGAAGGGGGGTTAGTGTCATACACTAGTTTCAGGTCCCTCTGGGCACATTTGTGACTTCAAATGAGAAGAAGAAGAGATTTCTGATCTCAAGGCAACAGCCTGAGAAAAAAATGTTGGGTTGTATGACAGAGAAGCAGGTCCGGACAGGGAAAGGGGGCATGGATGAAGAAAAAAAAGAGGGAGGGGGGAGAGGTAGGAGAGAGAAAACATGTCTAGAGGGGTGGTAGAAGGGGAGCAGAAGTAAGAGGTAGTAGAAACAGAAGATGAGGACAGGGAAAGATAAGGGGGCAGGGATAGTGAAAAGTAATTGTTATATACCAATATTTGACGCCCCCATTCATTGACGTGGTGAAAATGAATAGCTGTTACCAAGCTAAAGTATGCGTTCTGGCAGCGAAAGAAGTACTGTTACCCCACAATGAAGGCAAATAATAAGAAGAGCGGGTGAGGGAAAGCTCACATAGTGAGGCAGTGGATCAGGAGAGGTAGGTAAGAATTAAGAAGACGATGAGACAAGTTGGAAAGACAGGGAGACAGAAGGATTGGGACATGGACAGTAAGAGAAGCATTATACAGTTATTAGGGACAACTAATGTCCCTAGCTATCATATCCACGCGGACACGTGAGGCGTGTGGAGTCAGAGGTCCTCAGTAGAAATGCGTCTGGGGGTCAGGGGTTGGTTTTTCTTCTTAATGCACTGGGCCTTGGGGGTGTTCCTGGTTTCAAACGGGAGAATCTTCGGTAACTCAGGCAGGAAGGCAAGGTCCTGTACCTTTTCCCAGTCTGCGATGTCTATGTGTTCAATCTCCAGTAGATCGTAGACGGGGGTCAGATCTGCATGATTCTTCACCGTCACTCTTTGGCCCCGGTAGGAGAAAGAAAGGCCTAAGGGGAAGGTCCACCTTATGGGATCCGGCGGTTCCGAAGCCATTCCATTAGGGGTTTGAGGGTTCTCCTTTTCTCGAGAGTCAACGGAGCTTAGTCTTGAAAAATGTTAATCTCGGCACCGTTAAATTTTACCCCTCCAGACGTGCGGGCTTTCTTCTTTAACCTGGAAGTGGAGGAACTTGCAAATAATGTCACGAGGAGGCTCTGAGGCTGAGGGCTTGGGGCGTAGAGCCGTATGAGCTCTCTCAATATCGATGGAGCCAGCGCAGTTCTGGCCTAGCAGGTCAAGGCATATAGTGGTTATAAGTGCCGCCTGATCCTGATTGGAATCTGATTCGGGGACCCCCCTAAACCGCAGGTTATTCCGCCTACCTCGATTCTCTTCGTCTTCCAGTGCACAATAAATCGCATTGAGGTGTTGCTGACACTTCTGTAGGCTAGATGAGGTAGCGGTTTGAAACTCAAAAATGGCGGCCTGTGTGTCTTCCAGAGCCTCTACCCTGTTTCCTATGTGGCCTATCTGGAGATCGAGAGATGTTTTTTGCCTCTCAGCTCCTCTTGATCACTCTGGTCTGCAGGCATGTCAGGATCGCTGTCCTCTGTCCCTTTACAAGTAGCGGGCGCCATCTTGGCTTCTCTAGCCGCGCATATAGCGGTCGTCTTTTTAACAAATTTGTCCATGTCACCCCCTCCTGCGGGAATTTTGAGGGGTTGGGAGAGGTCCCCAGACTTCTGCTGGCCAATTTTACCCATCTGTTCGTCAGGAAGCTTACGTTAGCTGTGAGGGAACCGAGGTAGGATTGCAGAGCTTAGACTCACACGTCCATGCTGCTCCGGCGCTGGCTCCGCCCCCCACAACAAATTTCTGACAGTAAATTTGGCCCAAGGGAATGTAATGTTTAATATACACACTGTATTGAGATGCAGTTCCGTATTGGATAGAAAAACCATTGGGCATACTGAAACAGCGCGATTTTCTGGTAAATAAATTTACACAAATTTTTGGATGTGCCGTGGAAATTAATTTAATATATATATATATATATATATATATATATATATCCAAGAAAAATCAACGCAGCACTCTCTATGAAAAACACCGCAGTGTCTTTATTCACACATGTGACACAAAATAGGCAACGTTTCAATCCCCTTCCGGGATTCTTCTCAAGCCAAGTGCACAGACCAACACAGTTCTGGTGTCTATATACATATCCAGTATTTCATTACATGTGTACATAATTATTTAATCAAGTGATTACAATCATTAAGAAATGGTGCAAAATCAAGTTTTGTGAAAAAATTCAGTCCATTCAAGTATTTCAGGTATCTTCTCATATAGTGTTCTTAATACATATCCCTATGGATGTCATTAAATAAAGTGCTTTGTGCAAGACAGTGCACATCCAAATAAAAATCTTTATAAAAAATTGCATAATGCAAAAAAGTGCAAGTGAATTTTAAAAACACATATTAAAATCTCTTGGCTATAGTTTTTTCGTACATTCATTAGTCAGGACAGAGAAAAGAGTTCTGCATTTTAATACAATTCATCCAGCTTGCTGTTTTTTTAGAGAAAATGAATAGTGTGAACGACATTCATCTGCAAGGTAAAAGATTCTCTTTCAAGGAAATGCATGCTCATCACAGCGTCATGTCTCATGGTGTGGACTAGACTGCACACAAACCCAATGACGTGAGTACATATACAGCCATTGTAGCATTAAAAAAAATGTATTAAAATTTTTTGGGATCATTTTTTATTATCATATTCGCTGTATTCACGTTAGTCTATGTAATTGTATTTCCATACTACAGTGCAACTCACTGCCATAGTGGTTTATATAAAGTCACTCATCCACACCACAACATTAACGCTTCACTACAAAATGTCGCATGCTTAAAAGTTGGTGTAAACTACCATCAATACCAACATGCAATATTGTGTTCATACAACATCTACACCCAATATCGCATAAATAAATCATCAGCAATATTAGATCACCTTTCAGGACGCCTCTCTCGACCCATAAATCCACATATATATAATAAAAAGAAAATAGCGTTATCTATGAAAAAATTCATATCTGGTCTTTACACTCAATGTAATGATGTATCATAAAATCATGCACGGGGAACCCATGCCATCTATCTCATACCCACTGTAACACGATAATCTACATTTAACCCTTGGGGTTTCAATGTTCCAAGGCGGTGTATCCATTTTAATTCACATTTCTTTAAAAGAGTGAGTCTATCCCCTCCTTTTTTCAAATCATTAACTCTCTCTAAAATCATGAATTTCAGATCCTGCTCTCTATGTTGTTTCTCCAAAAAATGTTCAGCTACAGGAAGATCTTTCCTTTTATCCCTGATAGACTGTCGATGATTATTTAATCTCGCCTTGATATCACACGTAGTCTCCCTGACATAAAACAAGTGGCATGGGCACCATAATACATATACCACCCATGAAGATTCGCAGGTAAAGTATTCTTCCCTGTTTGCGGATGCGTGAATTCACTACCCTTTTGTAGATATTTGCAATTCACACATCACAAACACGGGTAACAACCTGTCCTCTTGGTTTTAAATAAAGTCTGTTGTACTTTTTTTTTATGACACTCAACCTCTGTTCTAACAATTCTGTCTTTGATGTTTCTGGAATGTTTGTATGACATCAAAGGCGGTGCAGCGAAGGCCGAAATCGCAGGAAATCTGCTCCTCAATGCACCCCAATGTGAACGCACAATCCGGTCCACTGCCGGACTTAGCTCATTAAATGTTGTTACAAATGGTATCCTCTCCATATTTTGTTTCGTTTTGACCTCTAACAAAGTATCACGAGTTATTTTGTCCGCTTTAATCCTATTCTCCTGGATAACCTTTTTGGGGTAACCTCTTCTTTCAAATGAATTTTCCAATTTTTTTAAGGCACCTTCAGTATGTTCCTCATTATCTACAATTCTTTTTACTCTCAACATTTGGCCATAAGGTAATGACCTGATCGTTTTTTGTGGATGTCCACTCGAAAAATGCAAAATCGTATTTTTATCTGTTGCTTTAATATTTAGGTCAGTATGTAGACTCCCATTATACACATATACCTGAGTGTCTAAAAATTGCACCCATTCACTGGAGGCGGTTAATGTAAGTCATGAAATACATTTAGCGAATCGCTTGTACCCTTCCAAGTAATGAACACGTCATCTATGTATCTCCACCACCCCAGCACATTGTTGAAGTGGGGAGACACATAGATGACGTGTTCCTCCAATGATCGCACAAAAATATTTGCATAGGTGGGCGCGACGTTCAATCCCATCACCGCTCCCACCTTCTGCACGTAATACCTGTCTTGAAAGGCAAAATATTTATATCGTAACGTAATCTCCAAAATATCCAGCATAAATCTCCTCACTTGTTCTGTGTATTGAGAATATTGTAACATTTCACGTACCGCTTCTAATCCCTGTTCATGCCCTATCGATATATACAACGAGACAATGTCGAAGGACGCCAATATCACATCTTCTGTAACTGTAATCTTTGCGATCTTCTGTAAAAAATCTCCAGTGTCTCTGACATACGACCCTGCTTCCACCGCAAATTGCCTTAATGCATTGTCCCAAAAAATCGCAATATTAGACAAGATTGATCCCATGCCCGAAATAATCGGGTGACCAGGGGGGGTCATTCAGGCTCTTGTGGATTTTTGGGAGAACGTATATCAGAGGAGTCACTGGAGACTTCACCACCAAAAACTGCGCTAATTGTGCATCAATTGTAACTTCATTTAGTGCCACATAGATTTTTTTCCTCAATAATTTTCATAATATCAAACTTAGGGTCCCTCGACACCGTTTCATATGTATCATTGGCAGACAATTGGCTATCGATCTCCTGGATGTATTTGGGGGTGTCCATTACCACGATCGCACCCCCTTTATCAGCGGGTTTAATGGTGAGATTGTAGTTTCTGGACAACCTCTCCAATGCATCCATTTCAACTTTGGTGACATTCGGTCACGCCAAAGGTTGACCACATACATTATATTTCAGTTGTGCAACATCCCTTTTAACTGCTTCCATAAACGTCTCAAGAGCATGCAAATTTGTCATGGTTGTAATGTCACTTTTTACAAATATATCAAATTGCTTCAATGTCAAGATTGGCTGTGACATATTATCCAGATCATGAAAACCCATGGGTCTGGAGTCACTCCACACCCTCAGTCTCAGAGTTCTGAAGAGGTGGTGTAAGTCCAGATCCAACTAAAACCAGTCCATCTTTGCCTGTGGACAAAACGTTAAACCTTTGTTCAAAATTCTCAGTTCATGTTAATCAAGTACATGAGAGGATATATTTACCACTTTGTTGTTCATTTCTTTTTCGAGACCTTGGATGCCATATTGCGTGCAATCCTTTGTGGTTTGCTGTTTTCTAGATCTTCCATGTCAATACACAGAACAAGCGAGGAGATTTATGCTGGATATGTTGGAGATTACGTTACGATATAATGCCTATATAATATAATATATAATATAATTTCATGTTTGCGATGTGTGAATTGCAAATATCTACAAAAGGGTAGTGAATTGACGCATCCGCAAACAGGGGAACGGTTTGAGATCAAAGAATAATTTACCTGCGAATCTTCATGGGTGGTATTTGTATTATGGTGTGATATCAAGGCGAGATTACATAATCATCGACAGTCTATCAGGGATAAAAGGAAAGATCTTCCTGTAGCTAAACATTTTTCGGAGAAACAACATGAAGGGCCGGATCTGAAATTCATGATTTTAGAGAGAGTTAATGTTTGGAAAAGAGTAGGGGATAGACTCACTCTTTTAAAGAAATGTGAATTAAAATGGATACACAGCCTTGGAACGTTGAAACCCCAAGAGTTAAATGTAGATTATTGTGTTACAGTGGGTATGAGATAGATGGCATGGGTTCCCTGTGCATGATTTTATGATACATCATTACATTGAGTGTAAAGACCAGATATGTATTTTTTCATAGATAACACTATTTTCTTTTTATTATAGATATGTGGATTTATGGGACGAGAGAGGCGTCCTGCAAGGTTATCTAATATTGCTGATGAATTATTTATGCGATATTGGGTGTAGATGTTGTATAAACACAATATTGCATGTTGGTATTGATGGTAGTTTACACCAACTTTTAAGCATGCGACATTTTGTAGTGAAGCGTTAATGTTGTGGTGTGGATGAGTGACTTTATATGAACCACTATGGCGGTGAGTTGCACTGTATGTATGTAGTATGGAAATACAATTACATAGACTAACGTGAATACAGCGAATATGACGCTGTGATGAGCATGCATTTCCTTGAAAGAGAATCTTTTACCTTGCAGATGGACGTCTTTCACACTATGCGTTTTCTCTACAAAAACAGCAAGCTGGATGAATTGTATTAAATCACAGAACGCTTCTCTCTGTCCTGACTAATGAATGTACGAAAAAACTGTAGCCATATGTGTTTTTAAAATTCACTTGCACTTTTTTGCATTATGCAATTTTTTATAAAGATTTTTATTTGGATGTGCACTTTCTTGCACAAAGCACTTTATATAATGACATCCATGGAGATATGTATTAAGAACACTATATGAGACGATACCTGAAATACTTGAATGGACTGAATTTTTTCACAACACTTGATTTTGCACCATTTGTTACTGATTGTAATCACTTGATTAAATAATTATGTACACATGTAATGAAATGCTGGATATGTATATAGATACCAGAACTGTGTTGGTCTGTGCACTTGGCTTGAGAAGGATCCCGGAAGGGGATTGAAACGTTGCCTATTTTGTGTCACATGTGTGAATAAAGACACTGCGTTTTTTCATAAGAAGAGTGCTGCGTTGATTTTTCATGGATATACATACCTGGTGTCAAGGGTGAGACGCGTGCACCTGAAAATTATAAAAGCGAGTGCTGCCAGATTTAATATAGACAATATAAATATATATATATATATATATATATATATATATATATATATATATATATATACATAAAGAAGAACGTATAGGTGTGTGTATGTATGTTCGGCGATCACTCAAAAATGCAAACATCGATTTCAACGAAACTTGGTATACACATCCCTTGCTATCTAGAAATAAATCTTGTGGGGTTCACTGTTAAAGGGGCGAACACTGTGGAGGTGCTGTTGGATTCACACAGTGACAAGGAGCAGCACACTATATGCACAGGGTCTGCTCTCCTGAATATAGATGCATAACGGAATATGTATTGCACTATGTTGCTGTCTCCCTGAAGGTCTATGCTGGTTTGTGAGCTGTAGGTCGGCTTTGTGGCATAAGAGTTGAGGCAACCCCTTTTGAAAAGTGAAGTACCTGCCGCCAATTGAGCTATTTGTGGTATTTTGTTTGATAAGCGCGGACCTGGATTCTCTGTTCGTTTACTGTGGAGGTCACTGTTAAGGGAGCAGGGGCCACTATTAAAGGGGCAACTGCGGTGGAGGTCACTGTTAAGGCAGCAGGGTACTGTGAGGTCACTGTTAAGGCAGCGGGGTACTGTGGAGGTCACTGTTAAGGGGGTGGACCCCTGAGGAGGTCACTGTCAAGGGAGTGGTGTGCTGTGAAACTTACTTTTTAAGGGGTGGGCTGCTGTGAAGGTCAAAGTTAAGGGGATGGGCTGCTGTGGAGGTGCCATTTTAAAGTGACGGGGCACTGTGGGGGTCAGTGTTAATGGGTGGGGGACTGTGAAGTTAACTGTTAAAGGGGCGGGTGATGTAGGGGTCACTGTTATGGGGATACTGTTGATATATTTTAACAACACACACAAACATTAAATGAAATAGATAAAATATAACTTTCCCAACACGAGTCCTTCTGCTAGAATTTAACACTGAATTCACATTTGACCACTATTCATACAAAACATCAGTCTGAAATTCTTGGTAAAAAACGTGACAAAAAATTCCTTAATAGGATTCCTCTGGTTACTACATACACAGAGGACAGTCACATTATAAAGGAAATAGTCGACAAACATTGGTCAATCATAAAAAGTGGACATGACAATATCCAGGAATTTAAACTCACTACCCTCATGTCATACAGAAAACCAAAAAAACTGAGGGATAAACTTGTGAATGCGGATATAGGTCCACAAAAAAAATGGGACAGAGTTTTTTGCGTGGTCAAAAAATGGGTTGTTTCCATATCTGAATTGTGTGAATTGCCGCTATATACAGAAGGGAAATATTTTCACTCATCCTATTTCCACCAATAAATACACTATTAAGCATTATTTAACGCGTGATTCCACATTTGTAGTTTATGTTCTTTGGTGCCCTTGCAACATGTTAGTTATACGTAGATGAAACCTCTCTGGATTTTAAGACTCGCCTTAATCAGCATAGGTATACAAATCAGGAAAAAGCGGATGGACCTTCCGGTTTCCAAACTTTTTTCGGAGTTTGGTCACAAGGAAGGTGATCTCAAAAACATGTTATTAGATCATGTCCCAGTCTCCAATAAAGCGGGCAATAGAAACTTAGCTTTTAAGAGATGCAAAATCCATTGGATCTCATTACTGAACACCCTTTGACCTAATGGGTTAAATGTAGATTTTAAACCTTCGAACTTTGTGTAATCATTTCCCTTATCATGTTCATTTCTCTCTAATTCTTTTTTTTTTTTTGTGCAGATCTTGGTACTATTTTTACATTTCTGTATAGTTATCGTAACTAAATAGCCTTTCTGTCTTGAAGATAATGAATGAGGATTACAGCACAAGTGGAACCAGCATGGACCGCCTCTTTTCTTTTTGTGGATGTTTTCCATGTAGTATATTACTGTTCCATGTCAGTAAATGTTGGAGTGTGTTTTGGAATGTTTTTTGTCTTCTTTCCATCATTAGTATTAATGTTATTAGAAGAAGAAAAAAAAGGGACGGGATGCTATATCTTTATATAACAGAATTATTATTCTTTATATATTTCATTAAATAATCATCATTAAATGGTTATGGATGTTCCATATAATGTCTGCATGCTGAATTATCGGTATGGGTCTAATATGGAGCTACACATTGTCTGTCTGCCCCATGCAACATAATTGTTGTATGTTGAGATGGATTGACATGCCATTCTGTATATAATGATTCTTTTATTACTCTTTTTACTTTAGTTTTGGATCTGTGGTTTGGCACAATGGTGTTTGATGTCTTTTAAACAGATACAGAGTGCCTGTGTTGATCCTCCAACATGGTTTGGATGTGGTGGAAGCTGCACTGAACCTTGTGCAAGCTGCACTGAACCTATCATTTTGCTCCTAAGATGGGAAGATGCACATATTCTTCCAATATACAATCATTGTGATATATATATATATATATATATATATATATATATATATATATATAGCAAAGATCGGCAGCACTACCTATAAGATATCCGGGTGCACAGCCCACTGGATGAGCCACCGCGTTTTTCTTTTTATTATAATTGGAGTGCTGCCCTTTTTTCTATACCTATATATAATATATATATATATAGAGAGAGAGAGAGATTTAAGCTAGCCGGTCGTATTGCTGCAAGCATGCGGTTCACTGTGTTTTTCAGTGATAATGCGATCATGTGACAGCAATGCTAGGTACCCACTTGCGTGTCATCGTGTGTTCCAAATACGGCGCCATCATGTTACCTGCCGTCGCATAGTTTGGGTTGCGGAATGGGCGCCTCTTTTACAAACAATACTTAGACATGTGCAGCCTGTAACCTGAGACTCCAAACACATGTGTACTGGATCCATGCTGGTCACAACTGTGTTATGTTTTTAATTATGGTCAATTATGTATGTGTTATGGATATACATATACTATTATGATTTGTTTTATTCATTTGGATTTTATATATTTATTATGGCACTTGGTGTTACTAGGTTATTTTTGTGCCTACATTATGTTTGTATTTTCACTTATCTATTAATTGTGTTTGATGATCAATATATATATATATATATATATATATATATACACATATACCCGTATATAATGGTATACATTTGTGTCTCTCTCACAGACACAATATATATATATATATAGTGTATCTACACTTGCACAGCTACTTGCATAGTTGCTTTGGTAGCAGCAGCACAGCCTCTATATCTGGCGCAGGGTGAGATGTCTGGCACTGTCAACCAAGCTAGAGGGGGGAGCCTGCTGAGCAGCAGGAGAGACCATTGTTGCACAAGAATATTGGTGAATAAATTTGTACAAAGCATTTAAATTGTTAATATCATTGTATTTAATATATTATACAACTAAAAATCCTTTCAGGTTGTATAGGAATTGGGAGGTCCCATGAGGCTTGTCAGTGCTGTCTCCACCCTCCCTCTCTCGGAGAAAGATTCTGCAGGTAATGACTGACTGCTGAGGTGTGAAGACCATAGAACAGCAAGGAGCAGCTCCAGTACGAAGATTCTATTCCCCTAAAGCCCACAGGCGACTTATGTGCCAGCCCCCCAGAAGGTAAAAGATCTACAGAAGGTTTAGCCGACAGAAAGGGATTGCTGACTTTGGCAAAGAAGGTAATCGTCACTCATCTGGCTACAGCCTCCTTTGCATGTGGTGGAAACATTGTGAGCTACAAACTGCCCACCGTAACTAAAAGACAGGAGGGCCCCCTGTTTATAGACTGCATTCCTCTGAGGACACTGTGGATATCGTGTATGCAGCTTTTCCTCCATTACACAGCCCCACAAAACAGATAAAACATGTCCTATACTTGTCAGTGAAAATCAGGTTATGGACCCATTAAAGTCTATGGGTCGGCAAAAATTCGGACTGCAATCCATTTTTTGTGAACACACTGACCTGTCTGCAAAAAAACAGATGCACATTTTTTGAAGAAAGCAAAAAACATACTACTGTCTGAATAAGCCCTAAGAAGCATACATATATGATTGCTGTGTCAATATCGACATTTTATCAAAACTTAAGGCAATGCTGGGGCCTGCATCATGCCACTTATATCTGAGTGTCAGTTTCCTTGTACTCACTTTCCACACAGATGAAATTTTACTTATTTATTTATTTTTTTAATTTTTTGGGGGGGTTAAATTTTTTTACGGCGCCGCATAAATTTTAGGTGATTACTGCATCAGTATCGTCATTTTCTCACAGTCCTGGCAAAGCAGGAGCCTGCAAAGCATCATGACAATGCCACTAATGCCTGAGGGTCAGTTCTGTGTACTCACTTTCCACACGGTTGAAACTTTAACTTTTTTTGGAGGCGGGGTTAATACAGTTGAAATTTTGAAACTTTTTTGACCCGTCGGTTACATTTTTTGGAAGGCGCACTGTTGCCGCATAATTTTAGGGGATTACTGCATCATTACCGCCATTTTGTCACAGTCCAAGCAAAGCTGGAGCCTCCAATGCATCATGCCACTGCCACTAAACTGCCAGTTTCGTGAACTCACTTTCCACATGGTTGAAATTTTAACATTTTCTTGGGGAGGGGATTAAATTAAAGACGTAGCATAAATGTACGTGATTACTGTATTAACAATGAAATCTTCTCTCAGTGCAGAAAGGCTGAATGCAATCAATAGACCTCTTCTTGCTGCCAGTGCCCCATCTTCCCACTCTTGCTGTCTGTCTGCCTACCATCACGTTGTGTATAGTTGCTGCACCAGCCTGCATCATGCCATTAAAGACACTTGCTAATATTCTCTGAAGTCAATTATTTTTTTTTTAATCTCATAACACAGTGTGTGTTTGGCAACTTTGGAATATGAAAAAACATGTGCCGGTGCGGTGTTTGTAAACACACTCTATGTTAACGCCATCAAATGCGCGTTTTCCCATAGCCATGTATGTCAGTGTCACTCAGACATCATTTACTATTGCTGTCATTGCGTGCCAGAGCTTGGGAAGGGGAAAAAAATCATAAAAAACGTAAAGAGATAACAAGTTTTCTTAAAAATTATGGGGTCATTTATTAAGACTGGTATTTTAGATGACGGTCTTAATAAGCCCTTGTGCTGGCGGTAGATACACAAAACTTATGTAGAGTCGCCGGCCTCTACATAACTTTGGCAAATCCAGCGCCGGTCTAAATGTAAGCCAGCTTTCCTGCTGGCTTTCATTTAGACCATTTTCTACAGGCATAGAGTTTTTTTTAAATAAAATGGGCATGCCAGACCGTCCCCTTCCCCGCCCATGCTACGCGCACTTTTTAGACCTGGCGTGAGCAGGGAAATGTGGCCTATTGCGGTGCAAATATCCTTTGTGCCACAATCTACACGTCTAATATAGGCATATTTCTGATCATAAATGAGCCCTATGAGTTCTAGGAAAAGATGGAAAAGTGGGGAATAAATTGTCAATGATAATTGGAGAAGCCCAGGAACCATTGATTTTTAGTCCTCAGGTTGACTGCACAGTACGAACATGCCTATGGTGAGTAGGCAGGTCAGAAGAGAAGATTAGTATGTCATTCAGATATACCATATCACAGATATTAGGTAGGTCACAGAAGACATAATTAACAAACTCATGAAGGCCCTGACTGCACAGTCCAAAGGGCATAATGAGTCCTCCACTCATCACGCTCTCTTATCCAGATCAAGTTGTATGCCCACCAAAGGTCCAACTTCATGAACACTCTTGTATACAGAATCAATCAAAGAACTCAAGTATTAGGGGCAGTGTGTACTTGTTTTTCACAGTTATTTTATTCAGACTAATGTAGTTAATATATGGCCGAAAGGGAATTATCCTTTTTCTAAAGAAAGAAGAATACAGCTAAAGATGGAGAGAAAAACTTCTGGATGAAACCTCTTTTCGAGTTTCTCTTTGATAAAATCAGAAATAGCCTGAAGTCCCGCCTGAAGGTTCATGGGCCCAATGGCATACTGAATATATTCCAAGAGAGGCACTCCACTGACTCCACCACCAAAGATTTCTCCAGGAACATTTTAGATATTTGGTACTGTGTCACCAAGGCTTGATGCAGGATGTTATCTGCCAATCCAGAATCCAGGAAGGCCTTTTCAGTAAACTGGATGTCAATGCCTGACCAAGTCACAGGAACACCTAATTGTGGAGAGATTGGAATATTCTTACCCAAGGTCTTCTCTCCATAGGCAAATTGTTATTGCACCTATTCTGATGCTCCTCCTTTCTGCTTTAACCTTGAGACACTCCCTAAACTGGAGATCAATATGGGTAGTCAATAAAATCAGATCATCCAGTGACGTGACAGACAGTCCCAAAAGTCAGCCACTTGGGCCTCATTGTTCCAGGACAATGCTGAGGCAAAGGTTCAAAACTCTATTGAGGATTGTACCACAATAAGAGTCCTCTGGCGGGGTTGCAGCAAAAAAGAGGCAGCAGAAGCTGTCCAGCCAGGTTCTTCAAAGACCTATCAGAAGGTCAAAAGAATGGCTCAAATGTTAGTGGGTCAACCCATTCCCAAAAGTGAGTGTCCAGGCAAAGGCTTCTCCAGAGAGATGGGACACCAGAAAGGCAACCTTGGACCAATCGGTAGAAAACTGGTGAGCTTGCAAGACAAAATGGATTAAACACTGTTCAGAAACCCGAGGCTGGTCTCCCTCATAAAGTGGCAGCAGAAACAGATGCATGTCAAATCCACTGAAGACAACAGAGGGATGTGGTTTTGGTGCAGACGTGGCAGTCTGCGGGTATGGAGCCACAGCAGTTACTGTCAGGGAATCCAAGGATGCAGCAATAGTATTCAGAAATTACAGGAGTTGCTCCTGGCAACTGCACTGAATAGACAGCTCCTTGAAAACTTTAGGTAGTCCCAATTTGGGTGGCCCAGCAGGATCCAGATCCTGAACAAACTATTACAAAGCACGTCAATTTGTTGGTCAAACACTCCTGGGGAAAGTAATAATGGTCTTTAAATTCCTCAGTATTTTGGACTCATTTATTTATCTTTTTTTATATTTGTTATCTTTGTCGACTTTTAGGACTTGTTTGAAAACCTAGTTTTAAGTGGTGTAGTTTTAAGTCAAATGTACGCAGAAATATAAAAAAAAAATTCTCAGAGTTTTTTCTGGAGACGAATAGAGAACTCAAGACCTTTGTATTAGGGATCAACAATGTGGGGGGCGTGATGACGTGAATATACTCACGTTGCGTTCTCTCCTCCTGCTCTCCCTCCCTCCCTCCGCGTCTCCGATGCAGCGGGCAGGTTTGATTTCAGCTCGCTGAAAGCTTGCCATTTGCTCTGCTCTGTGAAGCTGCCCTGCTCAGTGAAGTCTCCCTTTGCGTTCATCGAGGACTCCTTACCTCCTGCTTTCTGTTTGCTGCTTGTTGCCGACTGCCTCCGTTCCTCTTCCTTCCGTCCGTGCTGCTGTGACCTGCTGTGACCTTTCCTCCTGTGACGGCTCTCCTGCTACGGCTTTGCCTGGCTCTCGGTCCTCCGCCCGCTCCTCCTCCGTCTTCTCCGCTCTGTTGCTCCTGTGCTGGACGTGTCGTTTTCCCCCTGTTTGGGCTGCTCTGTGTCGGCTTCTGCTCGCCTGCTGCTGCTGGGCTGTGTTATCAGCTTCTGTTTGCTGTTTCCTGGGATTGAGCCCGTCGAGTGAGGACGCCTGGGACTCGCCACTGGACACGTGAGACACTTAATGGAAGTGGTGTATGAAATGTATTTGTCCCTGCTTGCACATATCTAAGTGCCCCGTTTGGTGTTCTACAGAAGATATTTATTCATTCGGTCAATGGAAGCACAGGACATATAAAAAAAAAAAAAGGAGAGAAAAAAGGGGGGAAAAAAAAAAAAAGGGAAAAAAGGAAAGGAGGAAAAGAAGAAAAAATAAATAAATATATAAATAAAAATCTTTAGGAAAAAAAAAAAAAAAAAAAGAAGGGAGTAAAAAAAGGGAGTAAGCCCAAAGGAATTTTTTTTAAAAAAACCCGGGAGTAAAAAGGAGGTCGCGAAGGAAACGAAACGAAATAAAGGAGAAAGGGAAAGAAGGAATAGGAAAGGGGAAAGGGGGAAAAACAATATAAAAACAAAATATATCATACAGCAAAGAACTTTTAAACAAGAAATGGCCCCAAAGCGCCGCTCAATTGACTCCTCTGGAATAAAGCCAGGGTCCAAGATACTAGAGAGTAAAATTGACAAGTTTTTAAAATCGCCCTCTCTAAATGAAAAGGATTTATCTAAAAGGAAACTGTGTGTTAATCCTAAAAAAGGGGTTAAAACCCCCCAAGCTGAAGAAATCTCAGAGGACGGATCTATAGAGGGTCAGGAAGGAGGGGAAGAAAGCCTGCTAATGCCAACAGAAGCTGAGCATGACCCCTTAGCCTTGGAAGAAATCCTGCGTGCGGTTAAAAATAACGGTATCCTTATGCAGGGGATGTCTACTCAGCTGGGGTCTATGCAGAGTGATATAACCTTGATAAGAGATGAGTTGACAAAAATCCGCGATCGAGTTCTCAGCGTGAAAAAAATGGTCGACTCTCTGCAAACAGATACTGTCATGTTAAAAACTAAGACTGCGTCCCTGGCTTCAGAAAACTCCCTTTTACAAAATAAGCTGGAGGATCTGGAAAATAGATCAAGGCGTTATAACATCCGTATAGTTGGATTTCCAGAAGGAATTGATGGCCGACAGTTAGTGGAGCAACTTAAGGAATTGATTGTGGAAAACCTGGGTAGCGATCATTTTTCGTCTATGTTTCAAATAGAAAGAGCCCACCGGATCCCAGGGGAAACCCATCCCAGGGAGGCCGCCGCGAGCGATCTTAATAAAGCTGTTATTGTCAATGGACAGAGACATGATATTGAGAAGAGCAAGAGAATGCTCACCTATTGTCTACCAGGGTTCAAATTTGCTATTCTTTCCTGACTTTGCTCGGCAGACTCAAGAAAAAGAAGAAGTTTTATTGAGATAAAGAAACGTTTGGCGTCCAAGGATATTAAATATTCTCTACAGTATCCAGCGAAACTGAGAGTGATTTATAATGGGACTTCCCAATTTTTGAAAAACCGCAACAAGTGCTGGACTGGATGGAACAACTGGGCATCTGAAATGTTTCTTCGAAATGAAATGAATTGAAAAGAAGCAACGGAGGGGAGAGAGGGGGATGGGATGAGTGGGGGAGAATGGCCGGAAGATAGAGGTTTGCTGATTAGATCGGGCGGACCAAAAGAGGGGGGGAGAGGGGAGGGATATTGCTCTGCAGGGAGGGGATGCATTTTTTTTTATTTTTTTCTTCTTCTTATAATTAATGCCTGTTAGAACCGTTAAAATAGTCTCTTGGAATGTTAGAGGCCTTGGGGAAAGGGTTAAGAGGCAGGCTATCATGGATGCATTAAAGAGATATCTCCCTGCAATTATCTGTATAGTGGAAACTCATCTTACTGATGAGTCTGTGACCCGTCTGATGACGGGATGGCACTCTCAATCATACCATTCAACCTTTAGCAGTGCCTCCAGGGGCGTATCGGTTCTGATTCACAACTCTATAGATTTCTCTCTATTAGAATCCTTTATAGACGATCAGGGTAGATTTATTTTTTTGTATGGTAGGCTTTATGGCCACAGCTATACTCTCGCTTTCTTCTATATACCTCCGCCATTTTCCGTGTATCCACTTATCCAATTATTGCGTTTTTGGAAAAGAAACCAGAATGTCAGCTTGTGCTGATGGGAGATTTTAACGCTGTTATGGATCCTGAAAAGGACAGATTGTCTCTAGATGTAGAACCGGGAAGTAATATTCGTGGTTCTTCGTTGCCTCAGTTTTGTTTAGAGGTTGGATTGGTGGATATATGGGAATATCTTGGCGGGGTAAGAGAGTTTACTCCTGTGTTAGTAGAGGGGCAGAGCAATGTCTAGGATTGATTTAGCGTTCACTAATGAGAGAAATTTGAATAATATTAGAAAGATAAGATATGGAGTAAGAACAGTTTCAGACCATTCACCCGTCTTTATTGAGGTTAGTACTGGCGAGGATAAAGACAACATGAGGCTTGGTTTTAGGCTGAATCCATACTGGCTTACCATCATGGATAATTGTCAGTCTATTACAAGACTTGTATCCTCCTTTGGGAAGTGAATCTCCCATCTGCTAGAATTAATTCAGTTTGGGACGCCTTGAAAGCCTACCTGAGGGGGTTCTTATAAGTGACATTGCGGCTGTGAGGAGAACATTTAGGAAAAAGAGGATGAATTAGTTAAGATCGTGGCATCCACTACTGAGCGCTTTATTGCCCAACCTAGCGAAAATAATAAAGAAGAGATGCAGAAGGCTAGCTGCTCCTTGGAAGATTTTACTATGGAGAAAGCAAATCACAGACTGTTCTTTAAGGGACAAAAGTATTTCTCAGAGTCTGGACGCCCGGGTAGGCTCCTAGCCAGAATAATTACACAACAGGACAAGAAAAAGAAAGTTATAGCCTCGATTCGTAAGTTAGATGGCGTGACTACATCAGATCCAGAGGAAATTAGAGAGACCTTTTTTCAATATTTTTCTCAGATTTATAGAGCTCCTCCTGGACTACCATCTGATTTGGTGAGGCAGTTCCTGGAGAGAATTCATCTTCCAATGATAACGGAAGCCCAAAAAAAATTGTTGGAAAGAGAACTGTCTCTCTCAGAGATTCAGGAGGCTTTGGGTTCCATCTCTGGGAACTCGTCACCAGGGTTAGATGGGCTTCCGTACGAATTCTATCGTAAGTATAGGGATGTTATTCTACCTCACTTAATGGAGGTGTTCTCTGAAGCCCTACAGGGAGGGAGCCTACCACAGTCCATGATGGAAGCTTTGATAGTCTTGATTCCTAAAAAGATAAAGATCCGCTGGATCTGAGCTCATATAGACCTATCTCCTTATTGAACTCAGATATTAAGATACTATCTAAAATTCTGGCTGGGAGGTTATCCGGGGTCATGTCCTCTGTTATTCACCCAGATCAAAATGGCTTTATGCCAAAAGGGCACCCACCATAATCTGCACAGACTCTACACTAACATTCAATCTCCCGGGAGTGGCACCCGCTCTATTCTGTCATTGGATGCCACTAAGGCATTTGACAGAGTCGAGTGGGGGTTCCTCTGGGAGGTGATGAAGAGAATGGGCTTTGGCCCTAAGTTTATGGCAATGGTGCAGTTGTTATATAAATGCCCAGTTGCTAGAATTAGGGTCAATGACACACTGACAGAGAGTTTCGTACTGGGAAGAGGCACACGCCAAGGATGTCCCCTTTCTCCTCTTTTGTTCAATATTTATATTGAACCGCTTGCAGCTAGCATTAGGCAGGACTCAAAAGTAGTTGGCTTTGGTGTAATGGGGGAGCAGGACCGTATATCTCTTTATGCAGATGATATTTTGTTTTTATCCAGCAAACAGAAATCTCACTCCCTCGAATTATGGAATTGGTCAACCTATTTTCTTCTCCTTCTGGACTTGAGGTTAACTGGGAAAAGACTGCTCTTCTCCCTGTAGATGAATTGCGAGAACCGAGGGAAAATTCGATTATTAATCGGTTAATGATCTCTGACTCAATTAAATACCTGGGGATAACAGTGACAGCCAAAATTCAAGATTACCTACAACTTAATTTGCTTCCCTTATTGATAAAAGTGAGATCTAAAATTAAGGTATGGCAGAAAATTTTGCCCGTAAGAGCAGATAGAATTTCATTAATAAAAATGGTGGTGCTTCCCCAGATATTGTATGTTCTTCGCAATTCGCCTGTATGGATAGAAGAGAAGTATTTTAGGTTGATAGAGCGAATGCTCAATGATCTGCTCTGGGGGAGAAAGCGTGTGAGACTAAAGGCGCTATATTTTTCTATGCCCTACAATCGGGGAGGCTTGAACCTCCCCTATTTTAGGGGTTACTATATGGCTTCCCAACTCAGCTTTTTTTATGACTGGGAAAATAGCCATCTTTGTAGAAAATTGGTAAGGGACTCAGGTTTTTCTGATTTTTTTACAGTATTAGAGTCCGATTATTTAGCTAATATTCAAATTGGATATAAATTTTTTTGCAGGATGGCTATTAAAGCTTGGTTGGTTATAAAGCGCTGGTTTAAAGTGGAGACATTATTAATCTGTACCCCATTATGGCACAATCAAAAACTTTTGAACCTAGAGGACCCAAATTGTAGGGAATATTGGAGGAGGAAAAATATACAATATGTACATCAGGTGGTTAGAAATGGTCAGATCCTGTCGTATATGGAGCTAAAACAAAAGTTAAATGTAGGTGAGGTGGTCTGGTATGCCTATTTTCAATTGAGGTCGGCACTATTTAGCACTGCTGCTAGTCATTTACTTAATATAGACACCCCTGAATTTTTGCACAATTTGATTAGTAAGAAAGGATGTATGAAAGTTAAACTTTCACATTGCTATGACATGATAAATTTTTTTATGGATTGTCTTTCTCCAGGACAGAGATCCTGGTCTGCTTTATTGTCTGAGGTGGGTTCCCGGACTGGGAGAACATAGGTGAAGGTTTAAGATTGGTTTCTCACAATTTCAATCATGTTGTCGTTCAGTTTAATATTATTCACAAAATATATCTTACACCCTTATGGCTTCACAGGAGAGGATTTAGAACTTCTTCGGACTGCCCTCGCTGCGGAGACCCGGGCGATCTCTTCATCTGTTCTGGGGTTGTCCGACAGCGAATAAGTATTGGAGAATGGTTCAATTAGTTCTGGCTCAGAGACTTGGTTTGAATATTCCCCTATCCCCAAAGATATGGGTCCTTGGTGATTTATCGGAAGTTAATTGCCAGCCCCCTAACCGCCAATTGCTGATCAAAGTGATGTTTTTGGCCAGGCTTCTTATAGCCAGAGAATGGTGCTCCTCCTCCGTTTTAGAATGCAACCACTGGCTGAATTTAGTTAAGAAGGTGAAAAGCTATGAGAAGGTGTTGTACAGACAAAGAGGTGTGTCCATCAAATGGAGTAGTATCTGGAGGAATTGGGGCAACTAAGAGGTTTAGCTATTTATTTACTTATTTATTTTTATTTAATTTTTTTTTTTTTTCTTCTTCTTTTTTCTTCCCTGCAGGGTTGGGAGGGGGGGAGGCGGGTTGCTAGGATGGGATAGTTAGGTTTAACTTTGCACTGTTAGAATCTTTTTTTGGATTGTATGATGTATAAACCTTAAAATAAAAAAATATATAAAAAAAAAAAAAGGGATCAACAATGTGATGCAAGTAGTGGGGGCTACTGATATCTAACCTTTTTATGTTATTATTTTATTTAACTTTTTTTAACTTTTCAACCTCCCTTGTGGCTAATTGAGCTATGTTTTTTTTTTTTTTTTGTGAAAACACCCTAATTGAGATGAAACAAGCTGAGCAGGATTATTGCCTAACCTCTCAGTTTAGAACTAAAATGAAAATCTTGGAGGACATTTAAATGAAATAACTGTGGATACACAATAATTCGACTTTAGTAAAAATAAACATGCAATATAAAATGTTCTTCTGTGGGAGTTTGCTTATCTTTGATGTGAACAATAACAAATTTAACCTTGCACTTAATCATTCAGAATGAGCCCAATAAATTATCTTTTTGTAACATAATCCAAAATTATAATTACTTTTGGGCAAGACAACATTCTGTATTACAAATCAAAAAATCAAAAAATCATAGTAATATCATTTTAAATATTTTTTCTTAGCAATTACTTATGGAAATATATTTGATCCTTTGAACTTTTGTATTGATCTCCAATGATTTGTCTTAAATTACCTTAAACCTACTAGGTATTGAACTAATTAGTGCCAACAAAGATATAGCTATTATAATCTAAAAGTGGTGGAATTATTATCTGTCAAAGTAAATATGATGTGCTAAGATCTCTGGAATATATGTAATTATCAGTATGCTGTACCGAATGTCTCTATTGGCATATTTTTCAAGCACAGGATTAATTAAACACTCCAGCCTTGATAGCCAAAGTGATGTGTTTACAGGGAAATCCTGTACAATAGTTTGTAAGTGAGGAAAACCAGAGGCAAAAAAACCATAGCTCAGAAGTAAGCATTGTTATCAGGTTATCAATCAATATTGTAAGTGTAAAAACCTGATGATGACCTGAGATGGTTGTGTGAGAAGTTGGCAAGAGGAGAGCACACAGATGGTTTTGTGAGGATCAGAGTTTAAATGGAATGTTTACCCCTGGGTCCTTTAAAGCACTCCCACACACATATGTGGCCAGACCTGATAAGTAAGACTATGATCTACAAAGCGACATGTGTCCCCCAACAAAAAGTTACAATTTAATTGAGACATGTGTTGCACTCATGTCGCACAACATTTATTGTAATGATAGTCTATAGTGTCACACTGCGACATGCTGCGACAAACTTGGATGGATTTTTTGCGACCGTCATGTCACAGTCGCAGTTCGACACCATAGGCTCTCATCAAGGGTGTATCTATCACGAGGCAAACAAGGCATTTGCCTAGGGCGGCACTTGCCAATGGGGCAGCAAAATGCCTTGTTTGCTTAGTGATAGTTATAGTTACCAGTGACTTTTTAACACTAGAAATTATATTCTAACCCTCAGCCAGGCGTTCCCATGGTGACAGCGACACTTGCCTGGGGGTTAGAATATACCATTGGATCTGAGTTTTCACGATCTCAGTTCCCATGGTGACGGGGACGCTTGCCTGGGGGTTAGAATATACAGGGCCCTGCCGCTCAGAGGATTATACATTTATTAACTGAAATCTGTCACTATAACTTTAAATGAGTGCTGGCTTATCTTGTTAGTAGGGTATCTTACTCTCAGTCTCAGGTCCGGTAACAGGCAGCAGTGCGGGCGGCGCTCACTCACTGACGTCACGCTCCTGCGCAACGTGACGTCAGTGAGTGAGCACTGTTGGCACTGTTATAGGGAGTGGGATCTGTGGATGACACTGTCATGGGGTGGATCTGTGGATGACAGCATAAGATGTTATATAGTGTCATCCATAGATCCCCCCATAGCAGTGTCATCCACTGATCCACCTCCCCATAGCAGTGTCATCCACTGATCCCCCCCTCCCTATAACAGTGCCATCCAAAGATCCCAGTCAGTTCCCTGGACCGGAGAAGATCGTCTAGAAGACAGGGAGGGGGATTCAGGGGTAGTCTTATACGGCGAGTATAGCTTTGTAAAGTGGTTGAATTTACACTTTATATTATTATATCTAAAGATTCTCTTTAAATAATAGATGCAACATTTGGTACAGAAAACACAAAATATTGGCCTTGGTTATTCACTTTTTGATACAGAAAGGAAGATGTGAAGCTCTAACAGGAAAGGGTGGGGCCTAAAGAGGAAGGGGTGGGGTTTACAGAGAAAGGGGTTTGGCCTTGGCATGAAGGGGTGGGTCAAATTTATATTAGGGGGGGTGCTCGAGTTTAGTCTCGCCTAGGGCAGCACAAAACCAAGATACACCACTGGCTCTCATTACAATAAATGTTATGCGACATGAGTGCAACACATGTTTCAATGTAATTGTATCTTTTTGTTGGGGGACCCATAACAATAATAATAATTACAATAAATGTCGCGTGACATTGGTGCGACAAATAACCTTGTAGCCCTAGTCTAAAGCATACTTAACTGCCCCATAGCTGGGCTCTGTCTCCTTCGCTCTCTCCCACTGTTACTGCACCTCTCTTATCTCCCTGTGTCAATATTTGGTTTGACATGGATCTTGTGGCTGCTGTGGTGAATGACTGACCACAGCGGTGACATATCTGCCATATGTCACGTGACCCAGTAACATGATTCATGGGAAATATGTCACCTCTTCAGCCAGTCATTGGCTGCAGTGCCATGTGACTTATGTCAAACCATATGTTGATATCGGGAGGCTGGAGAGTGGCATCTGTGCCTTGGGAGTGAAGGAGCTGGAACCCAGCGGTGGGGGGCAGATAAGTATGCTGCCCTCTGCAAGTCAGTCCAGCCACATGAGGGGGCTGCATTAAAGGCTCCAGGGGAGAACAGCCCCTTTAATCTCAAAATCAGATTAGGTCATATGTCATTGCTAAAGTTTTCAAATGAATTCAGTGGACAATCGGTAGTCAATGAAGGGACTGGCAAAGGGAAGGGGCAGATATGGAATAAAGGGAGTAGTGGATTCTTGACATAGCAATTTTCTTTTTTTGAGTTTTCGTTTTACGCTTCCTCCCTTCCCAGAGCCACAACTTTTTTTTTTTTTTTTTTTTTTATTCTCTGGTTATGATTACAGCAATAAAATATTTATATAGTTTTTCTTGTGTTTTAATACTTAAAAAAATAAAAAGCTTTGGAACAAATATTCTGACCCTCATAATTTTTTTTTTATATTTATATCAATTGAGCTGTGTGAGAGCTCATTTTTGTGAGAGATCTGTAGTTTTTACCAATACCATTTTTGGGGGGGTATTCAACTTTTAGATCACTTTTTATTTAATTTTTTGGGAGAGATGACAAAAAAAGGTCAGCCATTTAGATTTTTTTTTCCTGTTACAGCGTTTACTGTGTGGGATAAATACATTTGCATTTTAATAGTTTGTTGGTTTTAGGATGTGGTTGTGTCTTCCTCAGAGGTTAACCAGGATGGAGGAGGCTGATTTCCAGCCCCACCCCTTCTGCTGAGGGGTAAAAAATACATGACCAAGGATGTGTAAGTTGGGCACTCAATCTCAATGAACTGTGTAAATCCTCTTTCCTGTCTATGGGGCAGCAAAGGACTTTTGACATCACCCTTAGTATTATGTTTTCTGCTTTTACTCCTTTTTATTTTCACAACTGTTTTTAAACATTTATGTATGTCTGTTTACTTTTTATTATTTAACTAATGTATAGTGATGAGTGAGCCCGAACTGTAAAGTTCGGGTCCGTACCGAACTTTGTGAGATCCAATACACGGACCGAACCCGAACTTTGCCGGAAAAGTTTGGGTTTAAGTTCGATGTTCCGGTGGGCATTTAATAAAGCTTGTTGAAAGGCTGCAGGGCAGCCAAACAATAAGCGTTTAAGCTGTGTGCACTTAGAAACCATCACAGCCATGCCTACTAATGGCATGGCTGTGATTGGCCCGTGCATCATGTGACCCAGCCTCAATAAAAGCTGAATCATGTGTAGCACTGCCCATCAGCTCTAGGAATCTCATCTGGCTATTTATACTGTGGTGACCTATAGTGATTTTTTGGTGGATGCAATACACCATCTTGGCACCCCTGACACAGATATTTAATAGTTAATCTGGATGTTAATTCTGTGGATGACCTATAGCAATTTTTTTTGCTGGTGCAATGCACCTTTGTAACCCCTGACAAAAAAATATAATTGTTATTCTGTCTGTTAATTCGGTGGGTGACATATACCCATTGTTTGTGTGAGGTACACCTGCACTGTATACGTGACAGGGAAATAAATCGAGTTAATCTATCTGTTACATCAGTGGGTGACATATACCAATTGTTTATGTGAGGTACACCTACACTGCATACATGATGTTGAAATAAATCTAGTTAATCTATCTGTTACATTGGTGGATGACATATACCAATTGTCCGTGTGGGGTGCACCTGCACTGCATACTTGACGGGAAAATAAATCTAGTTAATACATCTGTCACATTGATGGGTAACATATACCAATTGTTTGTGTGGAGCGCACCTGCACTGCTTACATGACAGGGAAATAAATCTAGTTAATCCATCTGTCAGTTCGGTTGGTGACATATACCAATTGTTTGTGTGGGGTACACCTGCACTGCATACATGACAGAAATAAATCTAGTTAATCCATCTGTTACATCGGTGGGTGACATGTGTTAAGGCCGATTCATTGGCCTGTATTTGTGGGAGGGGCGATGATGACTATATCTGGCCGGGCGTTTCCTCCCACAGTGAACGTCGTCTCCAGTGTATGGTGTGGGAGCTCTACTTACCGTCCTCAGGGAGCAACAAGGGTGCAGCGCTACACGGCAGTTCCAGGCCCCGACTTTCCACGGTCCAGATAAGTAGCTGCCTCATTCAGCAGCATCGTTGCTTTAAGTCCGGCCGGCGGTGTGTCAGCTCCCTTGGTAAGGGGGAGCAGCACCGCACCGGAGCGGTCTGCCAAGGAGACACGCTCTTCTCCCCACGCGGCATGACACGTAGGGTGCAGGGCACAGCGTGTGCCCGCTCGATAAAGTATTGCACAGGCTGCTGTGCTGTTAGACAGGCAGGGGGAGGGGCGGACAAATTAGGCTTCAGCATGTTGTTTCTATCCAGGGGGTGCACAGGTGAATTCACTCAGCAAGGGGGAGTAGTAAGGTTCAGGAAGAGTGTGTGTGTTTAAAAAAAAAAAAAAAAAAAAGAGGGTGTGTGACTTTCATGAAATGTCAAAAAAAAAAAAAAAAAAACATACATTTATTATGGGGAAGGGACATTGAGTCTAGTGTTCTAGTCAGGGTATGTCAGGTTCTTAGAGTAATCTCACACTAAAGCTATACTATGTGGAAAGCACGTCACAGGAGTCGCTTACTGAGGTCACTCGACCATGTATTCAGCTCTGCTCTGCAGCTGGCTGTCATGTGTTTTCCTCATGCAGAGCTACTAGTGAGGTGGGATGCATAGCATGCACGGTGTCTGTTTTAGTCAGTCTCTCCTCCCGCACTATTCGGGCGTGCACTCACCTCTTCCCCTCGCTCTGCTCTGCAGCCGGCTGTCATGTGTTTTCCTCATGCAGAGCTACTAGTTGAGGTGGGGTGCATAGCATGCACGGTGTCTGTTTTAGTCAGTCTCTCCTCCCGCACTATTCAGGCATGCACTTACCTCTGCCCCTCGCTCTGATCTGCTGGCTGGGTTCCACAGACACGCATAGTTGTGGCTCTGGCGCCCTCTATGTGGCCACAGCTGGAAGTGCGGGGCAGAGTGTGAGTTCAGGCTCCAGTGTTAGTTTAAAAAAAAAAAAAAAACATATATATATGTGTGTACAGTTTATATGTATATGTGTATATATACATATGTATAGGGGCACTGTTAGGATGTTGGTCCGCACTGCGGATTCGGCGCCAGATTCTGAATAGGGTTACGCTTGACGCACGTTTTTTACGCATACGTATTCGACTTGTTATTTCATCAGTTCGCCATGATACCACATTAGTGGCATTGGTAAAGATTAAAGGGTTTCTTGCGTTTATCTCTCCAGGATCAAGTGTTTATATATGCCTGGATGTTCAGGCGATTGCTGACTTTCCATGTGGGACCACTTTCTCAGGCATTGGTATGGTATTTCTCTTTTATTCCAGAGGTATACAGTAAGTCTCCTAGTTTCCTGAGGCCACATTATCAGGCATTGGTATGGTATTTCTCTTTTATTCCAGAGGTATACAGTAAATTTCCTAGTTTCCTGAGGTCACGTCGAGCTCAGGTTTTGCTGCAATTTTTTGGCCCCCACTGGCTAGCTGGTGGGTGGACGAGTGAGGTTGGTTGATCCCGGGTTCCACAGATTTCAGCGTTGGTTGAACTTTATCCTATAATGGCGGCTGTGCATGCAGGGGGTCGGGATGGGCTGGTTACACTGTGCATGCAGGGGGTCGGGAATGGGCTGGTTACATGGTGTATGTTTATGTCAATGTCGCGGTCATGGATATTTGATTAACGGCTTGGTCCTACTGATATCTTTTGTTAGGCGTCAGGTGCTTCGCTCGTTACTACACCAAATTCATTACACACATTCATGTACCCGAATCCAAAATATAGCAGCCGGTGCCCTGTCCCGAGCTAATTCTCTTTCACAAGTTTCCTGAAGCGGACGTCTACGGTGCCACAATGCCTCGGTACGCTTCACTACTTCCGATCCCATTACCCTGGCTGCAGCTCGCTCGTTGGCAGCGAAATCGCAATAGGAGGTTGTAATAAAGCTCTTTGATCAAGTTTGTGTCCTTTTTGGCCCCCTTCAGGCGTCCCTTCAGCGTCGCGGTTCCGGCATAATTCTAACCGCTTTTAGGTATCCAGTAGGTAGGGGTCATTCCTTCATGTTTAAGCCCCGACCAAAAGTGTTAAGGCCGATTCATTGGCCTGTATTTGTGGGAGGGGCGATGATGACTATATCTGGCCGGGCGTTTCCTCCCACAGTGAACGTCGTCTCCAGTGTACCCACCCTACCCACCCTTACTTTCACTATCTCACACCAGGGGATGCCCCCTTTCAGGCGTCCCTTCAGCGTCGCGGTTCCGGCATAATTCTAACCGCTTTTAGGTATCCAGTAGGTAGGGGTCATTCCTTCATGTTTAAGCCCCGACCACAAATACCAATTCTTTGTGTGGGGTACACCTGCACTGCATTCGTGACGGATAAATAAGTCAGGTTAATCCATCTGTTACATCGGTGGGTGACATATACCAATTGTTTGTGTTGGGTACACCTGCACTGCATACGTGACATAAATCTAGTTAATCCATCTGTTAGTTTGGTGTCAGTGGAGCTTCTGTTTTAGGGAGAAGACATGGATGTTGTCAATCTGTGCCAGCTACACGCCCAAATAAAACAGCTTCCTCAGGTGCATGTAGACGACAGAATCTTCAGCGCTATTTTGTTGGCCCGAATACCGGTGCATGAATGGTGAGACCAGAACAAGAAGAGGCAGTAGTAGACTGGGTGGCTGACAGTGCCTCCAGTTCCTTCACATTGTTTCCCACCCGGTCCCCTGCTCAAAACTCAAACTTGGCACCTGCCGCCTATGGGCAACTGTCTTTAATCTCACCCCATTGCAATTCAGGCAAGCAGTCTGAGCCCTGAATCATGCAGCAGTCTCTTATGCTTTTTGATTACACTGCTGGCAGGGTTTCCGTCGGCCATCCACCTAGCCCTGCCCCAGAAGTGGAAGAGATTGAGTGCACTGATGCCCAACCACTTATGTTTCAGGATGTGGACATGGGAGGACCATCGGAGCACATCTCTGATGATTCCGAAACATAGGTGCCAACTGCTGCGGCTTTGTGCAGTGTGCAGACCGGCAAGAAGGGCAGGGGTGAGGAGTGGGTGGAAGATGATGTGGAGGACGATGAGGTCCTAGACCTCACATGGAATCAAGGTCATGTGAGTGACGTGTGCAGTTCGGAGGAAGAGGTGTTGGTCACGCAGCTCCAGCCGCTGCCAAAGAGGGAGCAGGGTGCAAAAGCGGAGTGGTCGATGCCTAGCCAGTACGCCTGCTACTGCCCACCGCACCCAGGGACTGAGCACACCAAAGCCAGCTCCAAGGAGTTCCCTGGCGTGACAGTTCTTCAGGCAATGTGCTGACGACAAGATGCATGTGGTTTGCACGCTGTGCAATCAGAGCCAAGTGAGGCATAAATTTTCTAAAACTGAGCACCACCTGCATGACGAGGCATCTAAATGCAAATCACGAGCTGCAGTAGAGTACACACCTCAAAAACCACAAAAGATCTTAGGATCCCCCTGCTCTCTCTTCTGCTACAGTCTCAGCCTCTTCTTCCCCCTCTAAAGTGACAGTGGCACCTGCAACCCTCAAACAGAGGATGTGGCAACAACACCACCACCTCCACCACCGTCACCCAGCATGTCCACACTGTCCCATGGAAGCGTTCAGCTGTCCATCCCCCAAACACTGGAGAGAAACAGAAAGTACCCCCTACCCACCAGTGATCGCTAGCCCTGAATGCCAGCATTTCAAAATTCCTGGCCTTTGAAATGCTGTCATTCCATCTGGTGGGGACAGAGACTTTTAGAAACCTTATGTCGGTGGCTGTCCCACAGTACATGGTTCCCAGCCACCACTACTTTTCCAGGCGAGCCATTACTGCCCTGCATAACCAAGTGGCAGACAAAATAAGGTGTGCACGGTCCACATAATCACTGATACGTGGACCAGTAAGCACGGGCAGGGACGTTATATCTCCCTAACTGCAAACTGTGTAAATGCAGTGACGGCTGGGCCTGAGGCGAATAGCAGTTTGGCGCATGTCCTTCTGCCACTGAGGATTGCAGGACGTTTCTCGTTGCCTCCTGTTGCCTCCAATTCCGCTTTCTCCTCTAACGCCTCCTCACCCGGTCAGCGTAACACCTGCACCACCAACTTCAGCATAGCCAGGGGGAAACGACAGCAAGCTGTTTTGAAACTCATCTGTTTGGGGGGAAAACCACACGCCGCGCAGGAGCTGTGGACGGGCATGGAACAACAGACCGATAAGTGGTTGGTGCTACTGATCCTCAAGCCAGGCCTGGGGGTGTGCAATAATGAGCAAAAACTCATAGCAGCTCTGGGCCTAGCCGGGTGGATGCACATCCCTTGTCTGGTTCATGTGCTGAATTTGGTGGTGCAGAGGTTCCTGAAAAATCACCCCGATATGTCAGAGCTGCTGCAGGACATGCGGGCCGTCTCATCCTGCTGCATCCTGCTGCTGCTCGACTGTCTGCGCTGCAGCATAACTTCGGCCTTCACATTCACCGCCTCATATGCAAAGTACCCACAAAGTAGAACTCCACCTTGCACATGCTGGGGAGACTATGCGAGCAGCAGCAGGTGATAGTTGAGTTTCAGTTGCAGCAACGAGTGGGCCTCCACGTGGGACGTGCTGAAATGTTTTGAATACTCCACCTACATGGCCAGTCCGATGACGCCGTCCTCAGCATTACTATCCCACTTCTATGTCTCCTTGAAAAAACACTTTGGGCGATGATGGAAGAGGATGTGGCAGTGGAGGAAGAGGGGTCATTTCCACGGTTATCAGGCCTGTCATTCACAAGTGGCTCAGAGGGTGGGTTCCTTCACCAACATAAACCAGGTACACAACTGTCCAGCCAGGACACAGTTCTGAAGGATGAGAAGAATGATGAGGAGGATGAACTTTGTTCACAGCAGGATGACACCCAAAGCAGCTCATGGCCATCACTGGAGCGTTTCTGGGGGATACAGTGGACACAGACAATACACCTCCCACAGAGGACATCTTGTTGTTGCCTCTGGGCAGCCTGGCACACATGAGCAACTACATGCTGCAATGACTGCGAAACGACCGCCGAGTTGCCAACATTCTAACCAGTGCTGATTACTGGGTTGCCACCCTGCTGGATCCCCGCTCCAAGGACAATGTGCCGTCCTTAATTTTGTCACTGGAGCGTGACTGGAAGATGCACGAGTAGACGCGCTGCTGATGGAATTCCCACCTGACACTGGGGCCTTAGTGGAAGCACAAGGCGAAGGCAGAGGAGGAGGAAGAAGTCGCCAATGCAGCTGGGGCACCGCCAGCACCTCAGAAAGGAGGGTTAGCATGGCTGAAATGTGGAAAAGCTTTGTCAGCATGCTTCAACAACCAGCACCACCAGCTGATACGGAACGTATTAGCTGGAGGCAGCATTTCAGCAACATGGTGAAACAGTACATTGGCACACACCTACACCTACTTACTGATGGGCCTGTCCCATTCAACTTCTGGGTCTCCAAATTGGGCACATGGCCTGAGCTTGCCCATTACGCCTTGGAGGTGCTGGCCTGCGGATTGTCTGAACGTGTATTTAGCATGGCAGGGGGGTGATCACAGACAAGCGCAGCTGCCTGTCCACAGCCAACATGGACAAGCACATGTTCATTAAAAGGAACCAGGCATGGATCCCACAGATAGACAAGAATATTGATCGCACCTAGCCATTGTTAGACTCAAGCGCACTTCTCTTTGCATTCTCTTTTCTAGTTCCCAATGTTTTAGGGACTTAACAAATTTATTAAAAAATAAAGAAAGAATGAAAAAAATACAACAAAAACAGTTTTGGCTACCGCCTCCTCCTCCATCGCCACTTCAACTGCCTCCTCAAGCTCCCACTCCACTTTGATCTCCTCCAACTATTTCAAGATTATTATTATTATTTTTTTTTATATTCTATGTTATTTTACATAATCTCTCTATCCATATTTGTTTGCGGGGCGATTGCCCTGCTCTTACCCCCATTTTGCAGCCCTTTAGCCCTCACTATGACAATTTTACAGCCATATTTAGTGCACCAATGTTCAGGTCCCCATTGACTTTAATGGGGTTCGGGTTCGAGTTTGGGTCAAGTTCGGATCCCGAACCCGAACTTTGACCCGAAGTTCGGCCGATCCTGGCGAACCCGAAGGTCCACGGTCTTCTCAACCCTACTAATGTACTATACCTCTTTTCACATGTGGTGCATGGACTGTGTTGGGGTATGATTTATGCTCAATTTGCCGCATGAGTGAAGAGGAGTGCAAGATTGAGCAAGTAGAGCATCTAACTGCTTGCCAGGGTGGTTACATATGTGACATCCATGATATGGTAACGTACATTAGCAAAATATTTAAATAAAATAATACATGTCTACTATTTCAGTTTTCAATAAAAAAATGAAAATATACAGTATTCACTTTTTGAATAAACAAGCAAATAATAAGCCCAACTTATTGTCATGAAATACAATAAACATGCCAAGTGTTAGACTTGGTGAAAACACCTTATGCCTTTATAAGTGTCTGCATTTTTTAGTGAGCACTATTCATGAATTTTCAATTCTGTAACTTCAATTACTTTATGGGAAACCGACTGGAACTTATTAGCTGCAAAGTAGAGATGTGAATTTTGATTTATTAAATAATTTATGCTTTGCTGATTTAGATTAGGTAGTGTAATTTAATTAAACTAATTCAATTGAAAAGTCAACACACTTCCTATACAGCAACTCGGCAAAGGCACAGGTAGAGTAATTACATATTTAAACAAAAAAACATCTTAATTCTTAATAGTTAATAAATGGTGTGTAACTTTGTACATTGATCTGTCTATATAGTGCATTCATAAAGTAAAAAGAAAATGTTGCACCATCTAAAGATTATAGATTAGCTTTCAAATGTACTGTTAATCAAAGGTACTGCAATGTTGTCATATTTAAATGTGTGCATCCTTTATTTGTAGTCGGGGCTATATGACACGTAACTGTCTACCAGCCTAACTAACTAAACTAAGCGGCTTGAATTATGCCATAACCGCAGAGTAGGAGGAATGCCTGAAAGGGGGCATACCCTGCAAGGCATTTATGGAAAAGAATAGTGGGTTGGAAGGGTACACAGCACCTTCGACACACCCAAGGGAGGCGCCTGCCTGGTATAAATGTGCTACTAACACTCCTCCCACAAATAGAGGCCAATAAATTGGCCTTCATACTTGTGGTCGGGGCTACATGACATGTAACCGTCTACCTGCCTAACTAACTAAACTAAGCGGCTTGAATTGTGCCATAACCGCTGCGTAAGAGGAATGTCTGAAAGGGGGCAAAAACCCACCCCTAAATGATACACAATAGTTTATAGCAACAACACTAACATGACCAACCTCTGGAATGCAAGAACATCTCTCTACTAGGTTGAGGTATGAACCTATTGAACATGCAGAGCACCATCGACCTAATCTCCGGATAATAAGGGCCAGAACTTTTGTTCCTAGAGGCAGTACATGCTGCACCTAACCTAAAGGAAAGGCCCGATAGCTGTCGGTTTCAACCCTAAATTGGACACGGGCATACGGACACGCCGAACAACTGAGAGGTGGTGAGTGGTGCCGTGGGAACCGCAACAGAGTACTCTCAAGGTCTTGATCTTTTACTGCTGGAAGTAATTGCTGAAAGACACGAACCGGGCACCCTGAACGGAAAGTCGGAAAGAAAATTATTATATTGGGGGCCAAGAAATGGCAACAAAACCAGTGCCAGCGGAAGCATCAGAAAAACCAAATAGTTGAAACCTCCATGACCTGAGCGACGTGTTCGGTTTGACGCTGTGATACCACAAACTGATAAAAATGTGACTTACCCAACACTATGAACCTATAGCAACCTTTGAAGAAACGTCAGGTAGTGAGTTTGTAAGCTGATAAAGTTTATATATATATATATATATATATATATATATATATATATATTTAGCTGTAGTTTTTTTTTTTTTTTTTTTCTTTTTTCCTCCTACCTGAGCAAAAGAAGTAATTGAGCACACCAACGAAGAATGGAGAGCAGGACCTGAACAGCAAAAATGACATGCAATGATTATCCTGGCTTTGGCAGTGTGCTGACACTGACATGAGGCATGCAGGCATCAGAAACCAACGAAATGGTTGAAACCTCCGAGGCCTGAGTGATGGGCCAGGTCTGATGTTGTGACACCGCAAACTGATGGAAATGTGACTTACCCAACATTCTGAACCTATAACAACCTTAGCATAAAACGTCAAGTAGCAAAGCCCGTAACCTAATGGGAAATCCACCCGTAATGTGACTATTTCCTTTTTATCTTATTTTCCCTTTCTACTACCTTAGCACATCAACTGAGAATGGCGAGCTGTGACGTGACCTGAAAAGCTGTGATGTGACCTGAAAAGCAAAAAATGACATGCAAAGACAATTCTGGCTGTGGTAGTATGCTGACACTAACATGAAGCATGCAGTAATATAAACCACCTGCAACACACAATGCTGCTATAGGTGAGTACATACAAACATTGCCACCATCAGCACATGCGCCCTGTTGAGATGTGGGTGTATATGCCGTAAAAACAAACTAAACTCAGTTCTTGGCGAAAGCCACGCTCATATCTATTTTAGCACAAATAAAGTAACAAAACGAAGCAAAATAACAAAATAAATGATCCTCACGGGTCTCTGCATTTACCTTTGTAACAAGTAGCTCCCCTAGTGTCCAGCTAACACTCTGAACTGAAAATGGTTCCCCAGCACCTTGCACAGGTGCTTTTTAAGTACACAAACTCAGGTTCACAACCTTAAAGTGACACACACACATTTGATATTTGCAAAACAAATGAAACAAGACAAGGAAAGATACCTCAACAAAGAGGAGCTTACCGTCTACTTAACATACATATCGCAAATTAGCATTTATACTAAAGAAACAATAACACTCTATAAACAGCAACTCTGCTTCACCTGGGTTAATTGTGGACAAGGCCTTACAGATATACACAGACAAACTGATGACAGGGGGCGGCACGGACCCCAGCGGTCCATGCCGCTAAATTCAAAATGCAGCTGGTGCTACCACCCATGTGCTGCTGACATGAATGTGTAAAACATCATTGTAGCAATGGCATGTACCCTACCATTCCGCCCCCCCATCCCCTCTGCCCCTAGTGAAACAAGGTGGCCTGTGCAAGACATAGAAACCTGCGAGGAAACGAGAAGGAGTCACGCTGACCCCTGCTGCCTAACCGTACTGCCGCGTGGGCACAAAGTATGGGCTGCCAGGCACGAGAAAAAGAAACGGAGTCACGCTGACCCCTGCCGCCTAACCGTACTACCGCGTGGGCGCCAAATGTGGGCTGCCAGGAAGATCGCTCCGATGCGGTGCTGCTCCTCCTCACCAAAGTAGCCGACACACCACCGGCCAGACTGTAACAAGGACGATACTGCACGAGCTTGCAGCAAACCCTCACTAGACCGGAAGGAACTCAGCTGGATTCCTGAACACCGCCTGGGTACGGAAGCTGCTGATTCAGCCCATGATGCTGCATCAGATGGCTCAGACTGCACACAACTACGCAGCACCGTTGACACACCCAAGAGAGGTGCCTGCCTGGTATAAATGTGCTACTAACGCCCCTCCCACAAATACAGGCCAATAAATCGGCCTTCATACATATCTAATAGTATCTATCTATCTATCTATCTATCTATCTATCTATCTATCTATCTATCTATCTATGTTGTAAGGGTATTTTTAATTACAAATTAGTTATGTCCCCTTTCATTCTGTATGTTTTATATTATCTTTAATAATCTATGTAATAAAGACTTCCTTGTAATGTAGTGCATTAGAGAGAGTTAGATCATACCCATCCCCCATTGTGCTGAGGTCCAATTCCTGAGAAGTGGTTATCTCAGATACATGCATGCTGCACACTGCAGAAGGGTCTACTAATATCTTTATCAGTGAAATTGCAGAAGGCCTCAATGGTAAGGTGTGTCTTTTTGCTGATGACACAAAGATTTGTAACAGGGTTGATGTTCCTGGAGGGATACACCAAATGGAAAAGGATTTAGGAAAACTAGAAGACTGGTCAAAAATCTGGCAACTAAAATTTAATGTCGATAAGTGCAAGATAATGCACCTGGGGCGTAAAAACCCAAGAGCAGAATATAAAATCAGTGATATAGTACTAACCTCAGTATCTGAGGAAAGGGATTTAGGGGTCATTATATCAGACGACCTAAAGGTGGGCAGACAATGTCATAGAGCAGCAGGTAATGCCAGCAGAATGCTTGGGTGTATAGGAGAGGCATTAACAGTAGAAAGAGGGAGGTGCTCGTGCCGCTCTACAGAGCACTAGTGAGACCTCATTTGGAGTATTGTGTGCAGTACTGGAGACCATATCTGCAGAAGGATATTGAAACTTTGGAGAGAGTTCAGAGAAGAGCTACTAAACTAGTACATGGATTGCAGGACAAAACTTACCAGGAAAGGTTAAAGGAGCTTAACATGTATAGCTTGGAAGTAAGAAGAGACAGAGGGGATATGATAGAAACTTTTAAATACATAAAGGGAATCATCACGGTAAAAGAGGAGAGAATATTTAAAAGAAGAAAAACTGCTACAAGAGGACATAGTTTTAAATTAGAGGGGCAAAGGTTTAAAAGTAATATCAGGAAGAATTACTTTACTGAGAGAGTAGTGGACGCATGGAATAGCCTTCCTGCAGAAGTGGTAGCTGCAAATACAGTGAAGGAGTTTAAGCATGCATGGGATAGGCATAAGGCCATCCTTCATATAAGATAGGGCCTGGGGCTATTCATAGTATTCTGCATATTGGGCAGACTAGATGGGCCAAATGGTTCTTATCTGCCGACACATTCTATTTTTCTATGTTTCTATGTCTAAAAGGTATAACCTCTGTTATACATATACATTAGTGGGCACTCCATTGAAGACTTTATTCTTGGTCGGATGTAAGAATTTATTTGCTCTTTCTCTTGTACATCCTGGGGTATTGGCCATGTGCGGTAACATGGCCAACTCAGAATCCCCCCACTAGGCCAGTAATGATTATTTACTTTTTATTATTTTCTATCAGATTTATCTGTGTTATCTTATATTTAATCATAGTTAGTAATTATATTTATTTACTTAACCTGTGTAATCTTATCCATTCTTAAATCTTTTGAATTCATGTTTTAAAACACTATCTATCTATCTATCTATCTATCTATCTATCTATCTATCTATCGCTATCATTACAAACCAGAAGTGGTTCTGCTGTGTCTGCTGATCAAATTAGACTTGAAGCTACTCCAAAGGATGTTATCTAAGTGCCCCCTACTCACCACCCACCCCCACCCAGATCTTCACCCTTTTTCCCCTATACAGGGATCTGGAAAACTGTAGTCAGCGACAGACCTAAGTCAGAGCAGGCAAAGTTTGTGAAATCCTAAGTCAGTCCGAGATTAAGGGCAGACAGTTTAGAGTCGGTATAGGGATCATGTGGAGATTAGGTCAGGCAGCAAAGAGTCAAATCACTTAGCAGTCAGGCAGAAATCAGTACATGGGAGATATATGTAAGTTAAGTAGAACACTTTTGCAGAAAACTAATTGATCAGGTACCCTTCCAGAAAGAAAGGTGCCTAAAATATCCTAGGGAGGTCTGCTATAGGCTAGAACTGATTAGAGTGTGCATAATGGCCCGTTAGGCAACCAAAGGAGCATGTACATGCACCCTATAGGTAGCAAAAAGCACAGCAGCATGAAGTAGGCCATGACCTGTGTGTATTGGATGGAGCAGTGCTACTCTGGTAACTGGGCCCACTGGTCAGGAGGAGTAGAGATGTTAACCAGTCTAAACTGCCAGTAACCTGGAACAGGTGAGCTGTGCCCACCAAGACGGGGCCAAGAGGGAGTGGGAATGGACCGCCACCATAGTATCTATCCATCTATCTATCTATCTATCTATCTATCCATCCATCTATCTATCTAAAAGCAAACAAGGACTACAAGTAGCAGCAAACTGCTTTATGCACAAAGACACATGCAAACTTTGAAAACATTAATACATGTAAACTGTATTACTGCTATATCCAGCAAACAAAAAGCCCCTATTAAAACTTAACCTTTACTTAGTTTATATATAAAACCCTTATTTCCCCATTATACAAAGATAATGTTGATAAATCTAGGAAAATATCCGAAGTCATATGATACAGTTCATACTCCAAGTCTATTATTCAAGATAAATCATGGTCTATGTAAAGAAGACAATAATGTCACTTTCTTAGTGCCTATGATATGTTAAATTTATATGATAACTAAAACAAAAAGGAAAAGAAGACAAAAATTGTGATAGCCTTTCCCTAACGCAAACCCTTTTAATAAACCTATGCCCAGAGACGGCCCCTTATGGTGGGGACTCTCTGTCCTCGTGCCTAGAGTATACTGCCCCTGATATCTCTCCCTAACAGGGGTTTTGATTAATGTTACATATAATAGACACTAAGTGCTCAATGATAAAATCTACCGAACACAAAGTAGATTACTGGCCACCATGTATATCAATCATACGACCAGATAGCGTGATACCAATGATCCAGTGGTCGTTGCCTATAGAAACAACCCACTAAGGCGTATATACTAAGGGTGCGTTTGTTCACATAAATTTAGACACTAAGAAATCCATTGCAATCCTCATAATCCTCAACGCGTTTCTCCCCACGTTAGTGAGGTTCATCAGGAGGCATTAGATATACTTAGTAGGTATGATAAATGGTTTAAATAAAACCTGAAATGTCAGATGTGTCCAGAGGAGGTATTGCGCAAATCAGCGCTAATGATGCGGATAGGATCAGGGTTACAGACAGGGTTTCATTCCATGTTTACTCAGTCATAGCCTGAAAGACACAAGCCTATATTCAAATAACCACTTTGATGTTATATATGTGATAACATACCTAGACAGAGCTGTATCAACTTACTATGGTCAGACTATCAGGCAACATACATGGATATCCCCATTATAACTCCGCAGTAGTCAGGCAGGAATGATAACCTAAGAAAGCGCATAAGGTTACATGGCTATATATCCCTTAATCAATTGCCTAGTTCCACGTGTGGTATAGTTACTCACATATGAGTCCTTCCGCTCAGGTTCCCTCCTCTGGCACAAAGTAAACTAGTCCAGCCCCTCCTTTTAAGGTCTCCTATTCTGATTGCCAATTTCGTAACGCCCACATTAGGAGGGATCCAATCAGTTTCCCCCCCAATAACAGATGTCATGTGGCCACAGTGTAATTTTACCCAGGGAGCCATCCTGCTGATTATAGTCATGTTTCCTGTGGATGAGTCGCACGCCGCTATCATTTCCACTTCACATCCGGCAAGTGGAATACACACCAACGTCACTTCCTGTAGATGGAACGCACGTCTGCGCCACCGCACGCCAGTTTCATTTCCTGTGAATGGGGGGGAAACTGATTGGATCCCTCCTAATGTGGGCGTTACGAAATTGGCAATCAGAATAGGAGACCTTTTAAACCATTTATCATACCTACTAAGTATATCTAATGCCTCCTGATGAACCTCACTAACGTGGGGAGAAACGCGTTGAGGATTATGAGGATTGCAATGGATCTCTTAGTGTCTAAATTTATGTGAACAAACGCACCCTTAGTATATACGCCTTAGTGGGTTGTTTCTATAGGCAACGACCACTGGATCATTGATATCACGCTATCTGGTCGTATGATTGATATACATGGTGGCCAGTAATCTACTTTGTGTTCGGTAGATTTTATCATTGAGCACTTAGTGTCTATTATATGTAACATTAATCAAAACCTCTGTTAGGGAGAGATATCAGGGGCAGTATACTCTAGGCACGAGGACAGAGAGTCCCCACCACAAGGGGCCGTCTCTGGGCATAGGTTTATTAGAAGGGTTTTGCGTTAGGGAAAGGCTATCACAATTCTTTTCCTTTTTGTTTCAGTTATCATATAAATTTAACATATCACAGGCACTAAGAAAGTGACATTATTGTCTTCTTTACATAGACCATGATTTATCTTGAATAATAGACTTGGAGTATGAACTGTATCATATGACTTCGGATATTTTCCTAGATTTATCAACATTATCTTTGTATAATGGGGAAATAAGGGTTTTATATATAAACTAAGTAAAGGTTAAGTTTTAATAGGGGCTTTTTGTTTGCTGGATTTTGTGCTGATTGATAAGCCCTTTGCGCACATTTTTAAAATCAAGAATAAGTCGGGCCCATCTACCAGCATCAGCAACAAGATGACTTCTATCACACAGGACCTACACTAACAATCTTGCCTCTCTAAGGCTTTTGGATTCTACATTGCCCTGAATGTTACAGGCCAAAAACCCAAGAGAGGCAGAACTGCTTGTACAGGTCCCAACTTATAGAAGCCACCTTGTAGCTTGCAGATAAGCTATGGTAGTGTGCAACTGAACTCCCTTCATACATAGTTTGAAGGTGCTGTTCTAACTCTCTTTTGCATTATCTATCTAACTATCTATCTATCTATCTATCTATCTATCTAACTATCTATCTATCTATCTATCTATCTATCTATCTCTCTGTCATCAATGTTTACAAATACCAATGGATTTATAGTCTGTGAATCCAATAGAAAAGAGCATTGTAAAATACCGAATACAATTTTAGATTCTATGACAAGAGAAGTTTGGTATGTAAATGTTGCTTGTAAAATCATTGTTGCCTCTGCTGCCTTTTTGAGAGCACTCATCCAGATGGAAAGTTGCCATAGTAATTTGACAATACAGAAAGTCCAAAAAAAGGTAGAAACTTCCCATGCAATGTTTACAGTAATTTACAAAGTGAAGGGCTTTTGAGCAGGCAGCAGTATGTTATCATGTCACACAAATACAATAAAATACCCAAATTACACAAAAATACTTCATTAATTGGGCCAAAGAAGCATTATTTAATAATTATCATTTTAGTATTAGAATATTTAGTAAGTGGTTCTAATAAAATAAAAGTTATTGAAAATTTAAAAAGTAAAAGCTTTTTGATTACGGTATATATAAAAAATATATAAATAGATTAAAGATATCAACCACGGAGTGAGAGCATCCTGTAATCTAGTAAAGCAGAAATAATGCTAAATAATGCCAAATGCTAAAGTTTTCTTGCATATATCACACATGCATAAATCATTTTAACATAGGTAAGATTGAGAGTGTACCCCAAATATCTTGCATTGGCATGCCATGAAGATCTATTCCCCCATAGTGAGATATCTATTCTGGATTTTTCCATGGGATACTGACAAGTAGATTCTCTCATGGACTTTGTAACAATAGTATTTATTGGTTATATGATATGTATGATGCTTGTACTGTTCTTTTTATAAGTGATAGAACTAAGAATTGCTAATAAACAATTGGTGTGAAATAGTTTCTGTGGAGCTACTTGCAATGAGAGAGGTACAAAGGAGCCTCTATATTCATTGGTTTATCTATGACAATATAGAAGTACAAGGATTCATCTCATTCCTTTTGTGGATTAAAGAGGACCTGTAGTTTTTTTTTTTCTTTCTGAAATATGTGTTTTAGTAAATAAGGAAGTACAGTATTGTGCAAATCAATTGGGATATACTGTACAAGTGCATATTATTGTATCCTTCATGCATAAAACGTTTGAAACAACAGAAACTTTCCAACAAGGATGCTATGGAAATAAAAGATGAAAAGTTCTATGAGGTAATTCTTTAATTCAAAGAATGAGCATCATCAAAAGAAGCGTGGATATCAAAAGTAAAATTGTATCACATGGGGTTAATGTCCATGTCTTAATGTTGCACCACCAACTTCTGGAATGTGGCTGCATGGCTAGACAATCTGTCAGAAAGCAATTTTTTACTGGGGCAATGAAGAACTACCTGTCAAGGGCAAAGAAACATTACAATTGGACTGCAGATAAGTGTAAAAAAGTGTATTTCTTAAGAAATATCTAATTTTGAAGTACAAAGGCATATAATAAGGATTGTTTTATGCTTACTCCGATAACCTATTCAACTTGATCACATCCAAAAAGCCCCAAAGCAACCACCCAAACATATGCTTTGGAGGAGCTTTACCTGGACAAGATCCACTCTGTCCAATTGAAGACATTATAATTTATGAATAGAGTTGAGCTAACCCGAACTGTAAAGTTTGGGTTCGTACCGAACTGTACGATTTGTCGCACCCGAACATTTCCAAAAAAGTTCGGGTTCGGGTTCATTGTTTGGCGATTTCTTGGCGCTTTTTGAAATGCTGCAGGGCAGCCAATCAACAAGCGTTTTACTACTTTGCCCTAAGAAGCCATCACAGCCATGCCTACAAATGGCATGACTGTGATTGGCCAGTGCAGCATGTGACCCAGCCTCTATTTAAGGTGGAGTCACGTAGCAGCGCCTGTCACTCTGCTCTTCTCAGTGTAGGGATAGGATGTTGCTGCTGCTGTGAGGGAGAGATTAGGGAAGAATTCTGTTGAACTTTTTGGAGTTAAATATTTAACTACAGCAATTATTGAGGGTGCTATGGTACATATCTGTACCCAGCCCTTAGCCCAGTGATACTCCAAAATAATTTTTAATCCATCTGTTAATGAGGTGGGGGTCGGCGGCCATTTTAGCAATTGCAGTGTCCTTGGAACTGCATGTGACTTGCAATTCTACCAGGAACATTAGTCTAATTATTTTCTGGAAGCTCAGTGGAGGAAAAATTCCCTTTTTCTAGCAGGACATGTACACCTACAGCCTGCAGTGCATACCTGGCATTGAAAATTATGACACACTGTCACACTTTTTTGTGACCTAAAGCGATTTATTTATCTGTCTGCCACAGGCACTGCATATCTGACAGTCCAATAAAATCGTGAAATACTGCAGTTACCTTGCTGCTGTAAAAAAGCACAATTTTTGTGCTAGATAGCACTTTTGCATACAACGCTGCATGTCCTATTTTATAATTCGCCAGTGACATGCTGCATTTCTATAGTTGGTTGCCAAAACCCCTATTGTAGTGCCACAGAGCACTTTTGCGTACAATGCTGGATTACCTATTTTATAATTTACCAGTGACATACTACATTTCTATAGTTGGTTGCAGAAAACATTGGTTTTGTGCTAGATTGCATATTTGTGGCCTAGTCTGCACTTCTGATATTCTAACAAAACGGTTAACTTCTGTATTTACATAGTTGTTTGCAAAAAACACAGTTTTTGTGCTAGATTGCACATTTGAGGCCTATGCTGCGTTTCTGACAGTCAAACTAAACCGTTAACTTTTGCTGTTACATTGTTTGTTGGAAAAATAAAATTTTTGGTGATAGTAAAGTAATTATATTGAATTGCTCCGTTACATCGTTTTGTGACCTAAAGAATTTTTTTCTGTTTATGACACAGGCACTGACTTACTGTTAGTGAATTTAATTGTTGACTATTGGCAGTTAAATTGACACCTGAGATAAACCATCTGTTAGTTTGGTGGGCGAACGCAAATAATGAGGAGAACATCAAATAAGGGACGTGGACATGGTCGTGGTGGTGTTGGTGGAGCTCCTGTTGCTGGGAGAGGACGTGGCTGTTCTGCACCAGCTACACGTCCAAGTGAAACACATTTCTCAGGTTGGAGTAGGCGATAGAACCTGCAGCGTTATTTGGTAGGCCCGAATGCCGCTCTACGGATGGTGAGGCCAGAACAAGTACAGGCGATAGTAGATTAGGTGGCTGACAGTGGCTCCAGTTCCTTCACATTATCTCCCACACAGTCCTCTGCAGAAAGCTAAGAGTTGGCACCTGCAGCCCATGCCCATGAGTCTTTCACCTCACCCCCTTGCAAAGCAGCCAAGCAGTCTGAGCTCCAAGTCTTGCAGCAAACTCTTATGCTTTTTGATGACTCTGCTGGCAGGGTTTCCCCAGTCCATCCACATAGCCCTGCCCCAGAAGTGGAAGACTTTGAATGCACTGATAACCAACCACTTATGTTGCAGGATGAGGAAATTGGAATACCACCGCAGCACATCTCTGATGATGACAAAACACAGGTGCCAACTGCTGTGTCTTTCTGCAGTGTGCAGACAGACGAGCAGGGCAGGGGTCAAGAATGTGTGAAAGATGATGTGGAGGATGATGAGGTCCTAGACCCCAACTGGACTCAAGGTCATGCTAGTGACGTGTGCAGTTCTGAGGAAGAGGCGGTGGTCGCACAGAGGCAACAGCACAGCAATAGAAGGAGCAGGGTGCAAAAGCGGAGCGGCCATACCCATACAGTACGCCTGCTACTGCCAACCTCACCCAGTGACTGAGCACACCAAAGCCAGCTCCAAGGAGTTTATTGGCGTGGCAGTTCTTCAGACAATGTCCTGACGACAAGACATGAGTGGTTTGCACTTTGTGCAATCAGAGCTTGAAGCGAGGCATAAACGTTCTAAACCTGAGCACAACCTGCATGACCATGATAAAATCAAGTGTGCACTGTGCAACACTATCTGTGGGAAGGTCGACATAACCACAGATACATGTACCAGCTGGGCCCGAGGCGGATAGCGGTTTGACGCATGTCCTTCCACCACCTAGGATCGCAGGGCATTATTTTTTGCCTCCTGTTTCCTCCTCCTCCTACTCCGCTTCCTCTGCCTCCTCTTCTACCACCTCCTCATCTGGTCAGCGAAGGACCTTCACCACCAACTTCAGGGGTAAATGTCAGCAGGCGGTTTTAAAACACATGTGTTTGAGGGTCAAACCCCATACCACACAGGAGCTGTGAAGGGGCATAGAAGAACAGACCGATGAGTGGTTGCTGCCAGTGAGCCTCAAGCCTGGCCTGGTGGTGTGCGATAATGGGCGAAGCAGCTCTGTGACTTGCCGGTTTGACGCACATCCCTTGCCTGGCGCATGTGCTGAATTTGGTGGTGCAGAAATTCCTTAAAAACTACCCAGACTTGTCAGAGCTGCTTCAGAAAGTGCAGTCCGTCTGTGTGCACTTTCAGGGTTCTCACCCTGCTGTTGCTCGCCTGTCTGCGCTGCAGCGTAACTTCGGCCTTCCCGCTCACCGCCACATATGCGACGTGCTCACCAGGATGAACTCCACGATGCATATGCTGGAGAAACTGTGCGAGCAGCAGCAGACGATAGTGGAGTTTCAGCTGCAGCACACACAGGTCAGTCACTCTGCGGAACAGCACCACTTCACCACCAATGAGTGGTCCTCCATGCGAGACCTGTGTGCCTTGTTGTGGTGTTTAGAGTACTCAACCGCCACATGGCCAGTGGTGATGACGCCGTTCTTAGCGTTACAATACCACTTCTATGTCTCCTTGAAACAAAACTTAGGGCGATGATGGAAGAGGATGTGGCACAGGAGGAAGAGGGGGCATTTCAAAGGGTTTTAGGCCAATCATTCAGAAGTGGCTCAGAGGGTGGGTTCCTGCACCAGCAGAGGCCAGGTACACATTTGGCCAGCCAGGGCACAGTTCTGGAAGATGAGGAGGAGGAGGATGAGGTAGAGGAGGAGGAACCGGGTTCACAGCAGGGTGGCACCCAACAAAGCTCATGGCCATCTCTGGAGCGTGGCTGGGGGGATACGGAGGACACAGATGCTATACTACCCACAGAGGACAGCATATCCTTACCTCTGGGCATACATGAGAGACTACATGCTGCAGTGCCTACGCAACGACCGCAGAGGTGCCCACATTTTAACTTGTGCTGACTACTGGGTTGCTACCCTGCAGGATCCCTATTACAAAGACAACATGCCATCCCTTATTCCCTCACTGGAGCGTGATCGCAAGATGTGCGACTACAAGCGCATGCTGGTAGACACGCTCCTGGGGGTCAAGTAGGAGCACAAGGCGAAGGCAGAGGAGGGGAGATGGAATAGGTCGCCAGGGCAGCTGGGTCACAGACAGCACCTCAGAAGGCAGGGTTAGCATTGCCGACATGTGGAAAAGCTTTGTCACCACGCCATAGCAACCAGCACCACCAACTGATATGGGACGTCTTAGCAGGAGGCAGCAATTGAACAACATGGTGGAACAGTACATGTGCACACGCCTACACGTACTGACTGATAGTTCTGCCCCATTCAACTTCTGGGTCTCCAAATTGTCCACATGGCCTCAGCTTGCCCTTTATACCTTGGAGGTGCTGGCCTGCCCTGCAGCCAATGTATTCTCTGAACGTGTATTTAGCATGGCGGGGGGCATCATTACAGACAAACGCAGCCGACTGTCCACAGCCAACGTGGAAAAGCTCACATTCATTTAAATGAACCAGGCTTCTATCCCATAAGACTTGTCTGTACCTTGTGCAGAATAGACATTTATACCGGCCTCAACCATACATTCTTGTACTCAAATGCACTTATTATTTTTTTTATTTTTTTTATTTGCCCCATTATTTTGGGGGCTACCCCAATTTAAAAAACAAACAAAAAAAACACCATTGTTGGCTACCTCTTCCTCCATCTCCGCTTCCACCTACAACATCACATTTACCGCCTCTTCAACCTCCGACTCCACATCCACCTCCTCCTCCGAGTTGCAGGTTAATAATTTTTTTTTAAAATATATATTTTTTTTTTAATTATTTCCCTATCCTCATTTGCTTGCAGAGCATTTGTCATTCTCTTAAGTACATTTTGCTGCCTTTTGCTGCCCTCTAGCCCTTTCCAGGTTTTTTTTACAGCCATTTTAGTGGCCAAAAGTTCGGGTCCCCATTGACTTCAATAGGGTTCGTGTTCAGAGTAAAGTTCGGGTAAAGTTTGGGTCCCGAACCCGAATTTTTTTGTGAAGTTCGGCCAAACCTGTCGAACCCGAACATCCAGGTGTCCACTCAACTCTAATTATAAACAGTAATAAATATGTAGTCATCATCAAGATGAGACTGATACCAACACTGCAACCAAGATCAAGAAGTCGTGTACCATGAAGACTGCAGCATGGCTTATATGAGTTATGACTGTGGGTGCTCCATCACTATGACAAACAGTAGTGATCAAAAGGAGATTACTACCTGGTTCCATTTTGGGGGAATTGATTAACCATGAGTTGCACTGAGATGCTGTAGTGAAAGCTTCTGACATGTTTTAGGTATGGCATAGAGATAAGTGAATCGATTCTCAACTAATCGGATAGGTTAAGAGGATTTGGTGACTTGTTGCTGATGAATCATTTAATAAAGGTGCTGGCACCTGTGAAAAATGGTAGGGAAAAACAGCAGGGAGGGTAGAGATGGAAGATCACATGACCCTGGGAGGGAGGGGGTTCCCCTGATTGGCACAGAGGCTTACAGACTATAAACCACCAGGGGAAGGATTTTGAAAAGTCCTTGAGTCTCTGGGTTGGAAAGAGTGTAGCTTGTGATCTAAGGGCATGTGTCTTAGATGTGTCTGTCAAAAAGCAATTACAGACACATGCAAGCAGTCTAAGCATTGTAGGTTGGGTATAGGGACTGTGGGGGTTTAGCTCTGGTCTCGAGGATCGTTCACATACAGACTGTTGTCCACTGCAGCTTTAGGGGCCAAACATCGCTTTATTGTCTCAGCATCAACATAAATAAATGAAATGCAAAACAAACACCTGCCCGGCTGGGCTCTAACTTAACACAGTGTGTCCCTGACTCACCTACAACACTGTTCACACACACCGCACCCGTGCGGCTTTTCCAGGCAGCCTGTTCGGTTTCACAGGGGTCTGAGCCCTCCAGCTTGGCTCCAGCCGTGGGTCCCAAACAACAGCCCTCAGCTCCCAGCACTATTAGCAGCTCCAGGAAAATCACCCCCAGCTGCTAAGGAGGCTGCCTCTTTAAAGGGCCGGATAAAGTCCGGACTGGACCGTGGGGAGTAGGCACCCACCCAGCTCTTTGCCTACTCCCAGTAAGAGCCGGCCCGGATTGGCTTTGCAGCCAAACTAACTCAACAGAGTCTGACAGCACTAGCTGCTGCAGACAACAAAACTGCTCTCACCCCACCGAGGCCAGCAACCTCGGTGACACGTACCTGCCATCGCTCTCTCCTATCAGCCATGAGGCCTGTCACTGCCTCACATATCCCCCTTTGTTCAACCCCGTAGGGGTGAACACTAGCACCCAACCAAGACGCTCGTGAGAGGGCATCGACCTGGCCTACAGTCTTCCCCTTATTCCGCCAGACCCAGGCTAATAGCGCTTGGTTTCTCACCCGCATGAGTTTAGTACGGGGCAGATAAGACCTACGGGATTTTCTTGCCCATCTCATGACCCGGTACTCTCTTTCACGAATGAGGATGATGCGCTCGCACCCGTGGCCTCTCTCTTTTCGTTTTTCTTTTTCTCTCCACATTTCGCATCAGCACATGTTCCTCACATCCTTTCTTGGACTGCTGCATCTCTCGACTGAACTGTTCCCTCACTTCGGCCGACTCTTCTTTAGCCTTATCTTTGGTCTTGGGAACATCTGAGGACTTCTCCCACTCCAACTCATCAGCATCAGCTTCTTCAGCCTTTGAGTCTCTTTTGGAGTCTTCAGTCACTTTGATAGGCTTTTCATCCTTCTCGGACACAGCATCACATACTTGCATTCTTAGCTCCGCCTCCTCCTCTTTCTCTTTAAGGACGGAGGTACTTGGGACATCAGAGTCCGTATCAGACTCATCATCTTCTGGCAATCCCTGCCAAGGTTTATCCAGGATATGGTTCTCCTTTCGGGCAGGATTCAGGAGAGTCAGCCCATCGGAGTAGACAGCACCCTCATACTGGTCGCCGGTCCCCCCGTATTTCTTCCCCAGCAGACTGCTGGCTTTCTGGAAGGCATTGACAGCAGAGGGAATGTCTTTCACGACCAGGTCCTGGCCACACACTGCCACGAGTCTCTGGGCTTCTGCATCCACCTCAGCACCATCATCTGGTTCAGCAGATACATCTTTCACCTTCTCTGCCTCGGCCGGCACCACGGCGCCACCATCTCCAGACCCATTCCTAACAGGCTCTGACTTCTTGGCATCTTTTAGAGGAGCTTCCTCTTCAGGTATCTCATTTTCTTCCACCTGCTGCGCAGGAGAACGCTTAGGCCTCTCCAACTCATAGACGTCATCTTTTGAGCTCCTGAGATCTTCCATCTCTGCTCTGAGTTGCTTGTTCAGCCACTCCAATTCATCTCGCTCCTTAGGCGCTTTTTCAAGGGCTCTAGCCAAGGAGAGGGCCTTGGTCGTCTTCTCAGTTTTCCCCACCAGCTTGTTAGCAGCGCCCACTCTTGGGCCTTCTGTTCCAGCTGCTCTTCACTCTGTTCTGGGGTAACAGCAGGTGTAGGAGTACCACCATTCTTCTTTAGACACTCTGTGGGATTTTCACCCAGGGACTCTTCAAACCCATTGTTGAGGTCTACTATAGACTTTTGTGTCTTTCTGGAGTCTTTTCCCTCCCCAGGACACCAGGAGGTAGACCCTTCAGTTCACTCGCCTTTTCCGGGGTCTCCTCTTGACCCTTCTGCAGCCTTCTTCGGTGACTCTGTGACGACAGCTAGTCCCTCCTCTATCGTATCTAGGGACCATGTGGCGAGAGGGAGGTCAGCCTCCTGTTTGCAGCTGTACTGTCCTGTCAGGTCATCTAAGACTGTCTGGATATGAGCTTCAGACACTAGGCTGACGTCACCCGACTGAACTCTCGTCTCGTCAGATATAACTGTCACCTGGTCGCTACTAGTAACCACTTTAGTTTGGCGAGACCTCGACATGGCAGTTTCTCTCTCTGAGTTGCTATCGGTCACAGAACGTGCGTTATATATACCGCTCGTGTCATTCTCAATCCTGTCCTCTAGGGGCACCGATGAGCTAATCCCCACCTGGGACATTTTATTAACCATGGAGATCTGTGGAGACTGCATATCCACTTCTAGTACGTGTGGTACACCCTCTAGGCCTGCCCCATGTACTTGCACATTTTTCACAGTGGTTTCCCTCAGTTGTGAGCTCTCAACATCAATTAGCATTTTTATACCATCCACATTTTTACCAACAGGGGAGCTTCTTCCTGATCACACCCTTTAAAGGAGCAGGTATATCATCGTCACACATATCATTACACATTTCAACAAACTTTGCACCTTCCCTTGGCACCGTGTCTGCACCATTATTTCTAATGGTCATTTCACTTAAACCATTGCTTTCTATTTGCATTTGCCTTACACCTTCACTTAAAGGGACAGGTACAGGTTCTGTAGGAGCTTCATTACTTCCCACAGAAGTGTCTCCATTGCCCCACATTACATCATGCATGAGCACATTTGCAACATCAACTCCATCAGTCCCTGTTCCCACCGTGGTCTCACCCTCCGTGAGGACCACCGGATAGTCCACAGTATTCACATAATTGTCCCGGACAGTTATCATTCTACCTCGCACTCCAGGCTAGCATGGGATCTCTGATTTTCGCCATCCCAAATCTAGCCTTGGTCACAGGCACTTTAGACAACACCCTGAGCTTCTCCTCTGCAGGTTCCTGCGATGGAGCAACCGCAACAGGCCTTCCCGCCTGTTCAGACACAGCATTTTTCCTATAGTCACTCTTTTTGAGACATTTTTACGCTGCAGCGCTTTATCACTCACCGGCCCGGCAGGTAGCAACTGCCGCCGGCTCACTGTCACTGGGTCTGCCACAAAATAATCAACCGGAACAGTCTTACCGATTGTCGTCACTGACTCGGCACGGTCATCACCCGTCTCCTCAATGCAGTAGTAGCCATGGGAGACGCCTTGGACTTGTCTCCTGTCTTTTCCCGGACGGACATTCCAGCCGCACCCTTTAAGATTCTGTGCACAGTCGCAGGGAAAATAGGCACTCCTGAGAAACGCACCACTCTCCAGCTCTTTGTCTTCCCGACGGTTGCCCTTGGCAACGGCATGCATATTCTCCTCCAACACTGCACTCAGAGCCGCCACTCCAAGTGCCGCACTCGGCTTTCTCACCAACCGATCAGTCTCCAGCACCAGCTGCTCCATTACACCCTCAGTGGCCTTGGTTTTCCGCCAAACCGGGCCACTTCTCACATACGGTATCACCATTGGTACAAGCAGCTTCCGCCACACGTGCTGAAGTAGTAGCTGGTTGGTCTCCTGGTGCTGCAAGTTAGCCTCCACAAGGGCTTTTACAACCGCCTCCATTGTGTCAGGAAAAACAGTCCACAATCGCATGAGCGGCACTTGCTTCACTAGACAAACAGGCTTCCGGCCCTTTAAATCACTGCATAGCAAAACAGCAATTCCTTGGCAACTTTCACAGCACCTGCTCTTCTCAGTCAGGTCGTTGCCCCTAGCAACACTTTGCCTTTTCCAGCAGGGACGACTTGCCCGCATCCGACACCAAATGTGGGGGTTTAGCTCTGGTCTCGAGGATCGTTCACATACAGACTGTTGTCCACTGCAGCTTTAGGGGCCAAACATCGCTTTATTGTCTCAGCATCAACATAAATAAATGAAATGCAAAACAAACACCTGCCCGGCTGGGCTCTAACTTAACACAGTGTGTCCCTGACTCACCTACAACACTGTTCACACACACCGCACCCGTGCGGCTTTTCCAGGCAGCCTGTTCGGTTTCACAGGGGTCTGAGCCCTCCAGCTTGGCTCCAGCCGTGGGTCCCAAACAACAGCCCTCAGCTCCCAGCACTATTAGCAGCTCCAGGAAAATCACCCCCAGCTGCTAAGGAGGCTGCCTCTTTAAAGGGCCGGATAAAGTCCGGACTGGACCGTGGGGAGTAGGCACCCACCCAGCTCTTTGCCTACTCCCAGTAAGAGCCGGCCCGGATTGGCTTTGCAGCCAAACTAACTAACAGAGTCTGACAGCACTAGCTGCTGCAGACAACAAAATCCGGCTCTCACCCCACCGAGGCCAGCAACCTCGGTGACACGTACCTGCCATCGCTCTCTCCTATCAGCCATGAGGCCTGTCACTGCCTCACAGGACTTATTTAGTTAGGTAGATGAATTAATGAATAAAAAAGTCCCAGTTTTATCAGGAAAAAGATTTGTGGGTGTGCATGTTTCATCCTAAGATCAGGTGCTGGCAGCAAGTGGAAAGTTTATGTATGAACTGCAAATTCTGCAATTGCCAAAATTTTTCGCCAACCTCATTTTTTCTGTACATGAACAGATAGCCTTATTTTTATTTATTTTTTAACCTCAAATTTCTACAGTTCACTGATGTTTTATATTGTTTTTCTCAGCACCAGCCGCATATGTTTTACTGCATACACTTCTTAATCTGACATTTTTTCCTAAAAAAACAAAACAATTTCCATTTCAAAATAGTGATCTCTATTTCTGCAGTACTAGTCTTGTGTCACTGTGTTAGGGGTCCAAAATTTGTGCTGCCCGATTCTTTATGAATACCACCACCTACAAAAAAAATTAATTAATTAACACAGAAACACATTATTTTGCATTTTGCAGTGTACTGTGACTCTGGAGCAGGACACTGAATATTGTACTCCAATAACTGCATTAACACATTATATTGCATCAGAATACAGTTTTAGTGAACACATTGTATTGAAATATCTGCATTAACCACTTCAGCCCCCCTAGCTTAAACACCCTTAATGACCAGGCCACTTTTTACAATTCCGCACTACACTACTTTCACCATTTATTGCTCCGTCATACAACTTACCACCCAAATGAATTTTACCTCCTTTTCTTCTCACTAATAGAGCTTTCATTTGGTGGTATTTCATTGCTGCTGACATTTTTACTTTTTTTGCTATTAATCAAAAATGACCGAAATTTTTGCAAAAAAATGACATTTTTCACTTTCTGTTGTAAAATTTTTCAAAAAAAACTACATTTCTATATAAATTTTTCTCTCGATTTATTGTTCTACATGTCTTTGATAAAAATAAAAGTCCAATAAGTGTATATTTATTGGTTTGGGTAAAAGTTATAGCGTTTACAAACTATGGTGCAAAAAAGTGAATTTCGGCATTTTGAAGCAGCTCTGACTTTCTGAGTGCATGTCATGTTTCTTCAGGTGCTAGAATGCCAGGAAAGTATAAATACCCCCCAAATGACACCATTTTAGAAAGAAGACACCCCAAAGTATTCGCGGAGGGGCATGGTGAGTTCATGTATCATTTCATTTTTTTTTCACAAGTTAGCGGAAAATGACACTTTCTGAGAAAAAAAAAAAAAGTTTCAATTTCTGCTAACTTCTGGCAAAAAAAAATAAAATCTCAGACGGACTCACTATGCCCCTCAGTGAATACCTAGGGGTGTCTACTTTCCGAAATGGGTTCATTTGTGGGGTGTGTTTACTGTTCTGGCATTTTGGGCGGGGCTAAATTGTGAGCCGCCATGTAAAACCTAAAGGTACTCGTTGGAATTTGGGCCCCTTTGCGCACCCAGGCTGCAAAAAAGTGTCACTTATGTGGTATCGCCGTACTCAGGAGAAGTAGGGCAATGTGATTTGGGGTGTATTTTTACATATACCCATGTTGGGTGAGAGAAATATCTCTGTAAATTGTCAACTTCGTATAATTTTTTTTTATAGTTTACATTTACAGAGATATTTTTCACACAAAATATGGGTATATATAAAAATACACCCCAAACACATTGCCATACTTCTCCTGAGTACGGCGATACCACATGTGTGCCACTTTTTGCAGCCTGGGTGTGCAAAGGGCCCTAAAACCAATGAGTACCTTTAGGATTTCACAGGGCATTTTTACGCATTTGGATTCCAGACTTCTTCTCACGCTTTAGGGGCCCCTAAAATGCCAGGACAGTATAAATACCCCACATGTGACCCCATTTTGAAAGAAGACACCCAAGGTATTCCGTGAGGGTATGGTGAGTTCATGTAAAATTTTATTTTTGTCACAAGTTAGTGGAATATGAGACTTTGTAAAAACAAAATTAAAAAAATATATACAATTTCCGCTAACTTGTGCCAAAAATAAAATTCTGTGGACTCACCATGCCCTCACGTGAATACCTAGGGGTGTCTACTTTCGAAATGGGGTCACATGTGGGGTGTGTTTACTGATCTGGCATTTTAGGGCCGGCTAAATTGTGAGTCGCAAATGCGTAAAATGCCTATGAAGTCTGTACTCGTTGGATTTTGGGCCCCTTTGCACTTCAGGCTGCAAAAAGTGTCACTTATGTGGTATCGCCGTACTCAGGAGAAGTAGGGCAATGTGATTTGGGGTGTATTTTTACATATACCCATGTTGGGTGAGAGAAATATCTCTGTAAATTGTCAACTTTATACATTTTTTTTCATAGTTGTCAATTTACAGAGATATTTTCTCACACAACATGGTATATATAAAAATACACCCCAGAACACATTGCCATACTTCTCCTGAGTACGGCGATACCACATGTGTGCCACTTTTTGCAGCCTGGATGGCAAAGGGCCCTAAAACCAATGAGTACCTTTAGGATTTCACAGGGCATTTTTACGCATTTGGATTCCAGACTTCTTCTCACGCTTTAGGGCCCCTAAAATGCCAGGACAGTATAAATACCCCACATGTGACCCCATTTTGGAAAGAAGACACCCCAAGGTATTCCGTGAGGGGTATGGTGAGTTCATGTAAAATTTTAATTTTTGTCACAAGTTAGTGGAATATGAAACTTTGTAAAAAACAAAATTTAAAAAAAATATATATCAATTTCCGCTAACTTGTGCCAAAAAATAAAAATTCTGTGAACTCACCATGCCCCTCACGGAATACCTTGGGGTGTCTTCTTTCCAAAATGGGGTCACATGTGGGGTATTTATACTGACCAGGCATTTTAGGGGCCCCTAAAGCGTGAGAATCCAAATGCGTAAAAATGGCCTGTGAAGTCCTAAAGGTACTCATTGGTTTTAGGGCCCCTTTGTGCACCCAGGCTGCAAAAAAGTGTCACTCTTGTGGTATCGCCGTACTCAGGAGAAGTAGGGCAATGTGTTTTGGGGTGTATTTTTACCTAAAGCCATGCTGCGTGTGAGAAATATCGCTGTAAACGACAACTTTTTACATTTTTTTATTCAAAGTTGTCAATTTACAGAGATATTTCTCTCACCCAGCATGGGTATATGTAAAAATACACCCCAGAACACATTGCCCTACTTCTCCTGAGTACGGCGATACCACATGAGTGACACTTTTTTGCAGCCAAGATGTGCAAAGGGGCCCTAAAACCAATGAGTACCTTTTAGGAGGGCATTTTTACGCATTTTTCTTCTCAATCTTTAGGGCCCCTAAATTGCCAGGGCAGTATAAATACCCCACATGTGACCCCATTTTGGAAAGAAGACACCCCAAGGTATTCCGTGAGGGGCATGGCACGTTCATAGAAGATTTTTTTTTTGGCACAAGTTAGCGGAAATTGATTTTTTATTGTTTTTTCTCATAAAGTCTCCCTTTCTGCTAACTTTTGACAAAAAGTTAAATTTTTCATGGACTCACTATGCCCCTCACCGAATACCTTGGGGTGTCTTCTTTCCAAAATGGGGTCATTTGTGGGGTGTTTGTACTGTTCTGGCATTTTGGGTGGGGCTAAATTGTGAGCAGCCATGTAAAGCTAAAGTTACTCGTTGGAATTTGGGCCCCTTGCACACCAGGCTGCAAAAAGTGTCACTCATGTGGTATCGCCGTACTCAGGAGAAGTAGGGCAATGTGTTTTGGGGTGTATTTTTACATATACCCATGCTGGGTGAGAGAAATATCTCTGTAAATTGACAACTTTGAATAAAAAAATTTAAAAAGTTGTCGTTTACAGCGATATTTCTCACACACAGTATGGGTATATGTAAAAATACACCCCAGAACACATTTCCCTATTTCTCCTGAGTACGGCGATACCACATGAGTGACACTTTTTTGCAGCCAAGATGCGCAAAGGGGCCCTAAAACCAATGAGTACCTTTAGGATTTCACAGGCCATTTTTACGCATTTGGATTCTCACGCTTTAGGGCTCCTAAAATGCCAGGACAGTATAAAAACCCCACAAGTGACCCCATTTTGGAAAGAAGACACCCCAAGATATTCTGTGAGGGGTATGGCGAGTTCACAGAAAAAAAAAAATTTGGCACAAGTTAGCGGAAATTTATTTATTTTTTTATTTTTTTTTACAGTCTCATATTCCACTAACTTGTGACAAAAAATAAAATTTTGCATGAACTCACCATACCCTCACGGAATACCTTGGGGTGTCTTCTTTCTAAAATGGGGTCACATGTGAGGTGTTTGTACTGCCCTGGCATTTGAGGGTCTCCGCAATCATTACACGTATGGCCAGCATTAGGAGTTTCTGCGATTCTCCTTATATTGAGCATACGGGTAATGAGATTTTTTCCCGTTCAGCCTCTGGGCTGAAAAAGAAAAATGAACGGCACAGATTTCCTCATTCGCATCGATCAATGTGGATGAAAAAATCTCTGCCCAAAAATGTGCAAAAAAAAATATAAAAAATGGCACAGATTTCCTCATTCGCATCGATCAATGTGGATGAATAAATCTCTGCCAAAAAATGTGCAAAAAAAAAAGTAGTAAGGCCCCATTCACACGTCCGCAAAAATGTCCGCATCTATTCCGCAATTCTGAGGAATAGATGCGGACCCATTCAGTGTGAATGGGGCTGGAGGTGATGCGGAGAGCACACTATGTGCTTGCCGCATCAGCATTTGCGGAGCTGCGGCCACAAACTTCCGGGTTTCGGCCCCCAAACATCCGGCCGCAGCTCCGCAAAAGATAGAGCATGTTCTATTCTTGTCCGCAATTGCGGACAAGAAAAGGCATTTTCTATATAGTTCTGGCAATTTTGCGGAAAGCACATTGCCGGTGTCCGTGTTTTGCGGATCCGCGGATCCATGGATCCGCAAAACACATACGGACGTCTGAATGAGCCTTACAGGGGGTAATTAGTGTCAGGGGGTGACATGGGGTGATCGGGGGTTAATCAGGGGTTAATCAGGGTTATTCAGTGACGGGGGTGGGGGGATGGATGGGGGGTCTGTTTGGTGATTGGTGCACTTATAAAGTTTCCTTTGGTGGTCCCAAGCAAATGGGACCACCAAAGGAACGATCAGCAAGCATATGCAGATGCTGTTAACATGACACAGGTCATGGCATGCCATTTTTTTTAACTTCTACAGCCTGCCAGCGCATGATCAGCGCTGGCAGGCTGTAGTTTACCTTCTCCCCGACGCGATCCTGTGAACGTGCGCACGCGCGTGCGCACGTTCACAGGAAATCTCGCCTCTCGCGAGATGACGCGCCCGCGCGTCAGAGAGGAACAGACCGACCGCCTGCAGGACGCAATCCTGCGTTAGGCGGTCGGTAAGAAGTTAACATACCGGTTTTAGTTAACATATTTTATTATGTGAAGATACAGTGCAGTTTTGATGCATACATTGTACTGCAATAACTGCATTGCTATGCCAGTTTCAGTTAGCATTACTGTATTGTGTCAGTATGCCATGCAGTTTTAGTTAACATATTGTGTTGCAATAACTGCACTGAATTTGCAGTTACATTCGACACATTGAATTATGTAAAAAACTATATTAATATAGCAATTTCATTCAACACATTGTATTACCTGAATATACCATGCTGTTTAGTAAGAGCATTGTGCTGCAATAACCACATTACTATAACTATTTCATTTCTGTAAATTATGTGTTTATTTGTATTTTGATACAGTAAAGGTCTATCTTAAGAGTAGTGCCCAGAATTAAAAAGTATGATAATAATAATGGAATTACATCATTCCATTTGTGTAAAACAAGTAAGAAGAATTTCAACATATAAGAACATAGATCAAAGTATTATACTATGATCAAAAGAATACTAGAATGTACACAAGTACATAACATAATAATCAGATAAATTGTGAGGTTAAGTCAGGTGTAGAAGAGAAAGAAGAGAGGGGTAGGGGAAATGTAAGGGAGTGAGGGTGGGGTGAAGACTAGCAATTCAATGTGTCAGTTACAGTCCAGACATTGCAATTTGATGTCCCAAAACATTATAAAAGAGGGAAGATGACATCCTTTTCCAATAAGTGCATCCATTTATTTCACATAATGTATTATGTCAAGATATTGCGTAATTTAAGTGAACTCATTGTACTATAAGAACTGCATTAAAAAGGTTGTCCAGGATTAGAAAAACATGGCTGCTTTCTTCTAAATACACCACTTACCCTTTCACTTCATTAGAGCTGAGATGCAATTCTAGACACAAACTGTGAACGGGGGTGGTGCTGTTTCTTGAAGAAAGCTGCCATGTTTTTCTAAACCTGAACAATCTCTTTAATATAGCTGTTCCATTCAACACATTGTATTTACATTATAAATGGTCAATAGCAGTCTGCAGTATGTTTGTAGAAGGAAAGGGTTGTTAATTTTTCCTTTTGTCTGTAAATTAGAGCAAAAACACTTGCAATTTTGCTAGTACTGTATAATAATATGTGTACTAAACCTGTGACTTTTCAGTATAAGCCTGATAATAAAATATCTGTTAACCAGAAGAGTTGAAAACAAAAGACTCATGAAGGATGGAGGCTGTAGTGGCAATAAAAAGCAGACACAATGTAGGTCCAGAACCTTCAAAGGAAAAAGGCAAAGCAAGATCTGCTTCTGTTGTGGTCAGCTCAAGAAATGGTGATACTGTTGATACTGTGGGCATGTGCTTAAAACATACCATCCTAGTCCAAGCTAGGCTGCTACTTACTTGGTGTGAGTATCTTCTCTCTGGCAGCTTTTCTCCTTAGTGCTGACAAACGCTCTGACATTTTCAAGATATGCAAGATCAAAATAAGTTTAGTGCTCTCATTAAGAGAAACAAAATTAGAGTATTGCAGGTTTGATACCTTTTAATGGCTAACAAAAATAGAAGTAATGATGTTACATAGCAAGCTTTGGAGACATCACCGGTCCCTTCATCAGGCGTACCACAAGAATATATGAAGAAACAGCAATATATACAATAAGAACAGAGACATGGAGGAAGGAATGTACATTTGAAAAATAACAGAACAACATATCAAAGATCTTGAGAATGAGTCCCTAATTATCTTACAGATAAGGGGTGTGAAAGTTTTATGGTCTCTAAATTGATATTGTCTTAGAGACCTGGTGCCCCGACTAGGTCTATAGAAGACTCTTTAGATCTTGAAGTGTGTCATAAATCCCAGGGACAAATTCAGTCCATTATTCAAAGTGTCAAGCAGTGTTATAAATGTGTATTCCCAAATTCTTCTAGCTCTTTGGGATTTGAAGTTACCTTTTAATATGATAACTTTCATGTATTCTTCATTGTGTCCTGGGCTACAGAAATGCTTAGCCACAGGAAAGTGTAGCTTCTTCTCTTTAATTGTGTGGCAGCGGGATCTCATCCTTGCATTGAGTTTCTGTCCTGTTTCTCCAACGTAGAGGCCTCCAACAGGACATTTAGTGCAGAGAATCAGATAAACAACATTAGATGTAGAACATGTGAATGTAACAGGGATCCTATAGTTCTGCTGTGTGTTGGGGATCCAGATCTTATCTGTTGTCATTAGATGGGCACAGGTTTTGCATCTTCTTATATTACAGGGATGGGTTCCTTTTTCTGTGGTACATGGCCTTGAACTTGATCTGATCAGAATATTCCTTAGATTTGGAAGTTGTCAGTAAGCTAGTAAGAGGGGGTCTGGGAAGATTGTTTTTAGTCGATCATCCTTACATAGGACATGATGTAATTTTTGGGCAATTTTCCTCAGTACCTCTAGTTGTGGGTTGTAGGTCACAACCAGAGGTACACGCTGGTTCTGTTTCTTTTTATTGTATTGGAGAAGTTGACTTCTCGGGATCTTGGTGGCTCTTATGATCTGATCTTCAATTGAAGCAGGATGATAGCCCTGGTGTAAAAATGTCCTTTTGAGATATTGTAAATTTTGGCAGCATTTGCACTGTATATACAATTTAATATACAGGAATGAATGTTTCCAAACAATTTTACCTCTAAAACTGTCTTTTTTTTGAGGGGCGGCATTTTGGGCGTGATTTTGTCACTCTGTAAAAGTGGTGGACAACTGGGACAATATGGTTCCCAGCAGCGACATTGGAGTCCAAGATGCACCCAGTCATGGTCCCCATGCTGTCACTTTCTAAGTCAGTGGTGCCCTGCAGATAACTTGTGTTACTCACTAGTGGTTTGATGATGCCCTCTGTCCAACCTGAGATTTTTTCAGTGAGGGTTCCCACACCTGAAATGATCGGCCTCCCTGGATTCCCTGCTTTGTGTATTTTGGGAAGCATGCAAAATACTCAGATCCTGGAATTCTCAGGTACCAAGTCTAAAAGTTGTGCGGATCCTGCAGTAAGACCCCCGATGACCTTTTTTAACTCTCTCAAATACTTTTGAGTTGGGTCTCCCTCCATTTTGATATAGCATCGTGTGTATATCAGTTGTCGGTGTGCTTCTTTTACATAGTCCAAAGTGTTCAAAAGGACTATAGTGCCTTTATCTGTAGTTTTTATGGTGATTCCTTTGTCGTTTTTTAAGGTTTGAATCATTTCCTTTATGTTGATGTTGAATGTTTCTTTTATGTTTGTCCAGTATTGCAGACTGTACTACATTTCTAAAGGAGTCAATGTACTGGTCCAAAATGGTATTGCGGCTAGAGATGTCCCGAACTATTCGCCGGCGAACAGTTCCCGGCAAACATTGCATGTTCGCGTTCGCTGCGGCTGGCGAACATATGCGATGTTCGGTCCGTCCCTATACGGCATCATTGAGCAAACTTTGACCCTGTACCTCACAGTCAGCAGACACAATCCAGCCAATCAGCATACCCTCCCTCCCAGACCCTCCTACCTCCTATCAAAAAGCCAGGACAGCATCCATCTTAGATTTATTCTGAAGCTGCAGTGTTAGTTAGAGCAGCGAGAGTGCTGCTGCTGCTGAATTAATAGGAAAAGCGTTAGGCCTCTTTTACTCTATCGTTTTTGCTTTCCGTCCTAGAGTTCCGTCCTCGGGGCTCTAGGATGGAAAGATACTTATCAGGATTATCCCAATGCATTCTGAATGGAGAGAAATCCATTCAGGATGCATCAGGATGTCTTCCATTCAGTATGTGAACGTTTTTTGGACGTTGACAAAACCGCAGCATGCTGCGGATTTGTCTCCGTCCAAAAATCCAGAAGACATGCCGCAAGGATGGATCCGGAATTAATGCCCATTGAAAAGCATTAATCCAGATCCGACTTTAAGCTAAACGTCGTTTTGGTGCATCGCTGGATCCAACTTTTAGTTTACTGAATGGTAACCATGGCAGCCAGGACGCTACTAAAGTCCTGGCTTCCATTGAAAAGTAGTGGGGAACCAGGGGAGAAGCTACTTACCTTCCGTGCGACTCCCGGTGTGCTCCACAATGACGTCACAGCGCCCCTACATCGCATGGATCATGTGAGCCATGCGATCATGTGACCCATGCAACGTAGGGGCGCTGTGACGTCCTTGTGGAGTGACCACCGGAGCCGCACGGATGGTAAGTAGCTTCTCCCCTGGCTTCCCACTACTTTTCAATAGCAGCCGGGACTTTAGTAGCATCCTGGCTGCCATGGTAACACTGAAAGCATTTTGAAGACTGATTAGTGTGGCGTTGTGACGGATCCGACGGGCATTTCCGGCGACGGAAGTGCACGCCGGTTCCTCACAATGCTAGTGTGAAAGATCCTTTAGATAGGCCTGTGTTCTGTGTCCACTTCAGTCCTCAAAGACTCATCTGCTGTAAGGACAGCGTCCTGACAGCATCCCAAAAAGCCCTTTTTAGGGCTGGTACATCAGTCTGGTTTTATTTATTTTTTATATATATATTGCAGTTGCCTGCCCGTGTGTGAGAGGCCGCAGGCCCACAGACTGTACTGTGTGCACACCACTCATATAGGGTGGCACAGTACCTTGCAGTTAAAAAAAAGTAATTTAATTTTTGCCCTTTAATATAATTGCAGTTGCCTGCCAGTGTGTGTCAGGCCCACTGACTGTACTGTGCCCACTTCCTACCACTCATATAGGGTGGCACAGTACCTTGCAGATAAAAAAGTCATTTCATTTTTACCCTTTAATATAATTGCAGTTCCCTGCCAGTGTGTGTCAGGCACACAGACTACTAAAGTCTACTAAAGTCCCCACTGCCCACCACTCATATAGGGTGTCACAGTACATTGCACGGCGCATGCGCAGTGACCTAAAAATCAAACGAAGCGGACAGAGCATGGGTCTTTTTCCACCTCCCGGTTCCAAAAATCTATTCACTACACCAGCCCTGGCTCTGATAAGGGACAAAACAGAGATTAAACTGAAAGGAATAGTAGTTAGTTAACACTAGTTGCATTGGTGGCATCTCCTGGCTCCTAAAATCTATTTGATACATGTCCCCTAATAGGGGACGTAACAGGGATTAAACTGATATGAATAGTACCACTTAAAACACCACTCATATAGGGTGGCACAGTACATTGCACGGCACACGCGCATTGCCCCAAATTGAAAGGAAGAGGACCGACCAACCATCTTTTTCCATCTCCCGGTTCTTAAAATCTATTCCATACACCGGCCCCTGATAGGGGACAAAACAGAGATTAAACTGGTAAGAACAGAATTTTTAATTTAAAAAAAAAGAGGACAGCCTCTGCGTAGCTGGGTATTTTTTGGCCGCGTTACTGAATGCTCATGCACAATGGCTGTAGGTTCATGCGTCCTTTTGTGAAGGTGACAAACCTGGTCAGTCAAATCCAAGTCATATACACCACAAAACTGTGCCAATCAAACCGTCATCTCATCCCGCAAGGATGATACCCTATCTAAGACAATCGCCGAAAAAATTAAAAAAAACTTTGGCTCTCAAACTATGGAGACACTAAAACATTATTTTTTGTTTGTTTCAAAAATGATATCATTGTGTAAAACTTAAATGAAAAAAAAGTATACATATTCTGTATTGCCACGTGCGTAACAACCTGCGCTATAAAAATATCACATGACCTAACCCCTCAGGTGAACACTATAAAAAAAGTGTGTAAAAAAAGCTATTACCGATCAACCAAGCTATTACCAATCAAACCGTCATCTTATACCGAAAACAATGAACACCTACATAAGACAGTCACCCAAAAAATAAAAATAAACTATGGCTTTCAGAATATGAAGTCTATGGAATATGGATTTTTTTTAAAAATGCATTATTATGTAAACCTGAAACAAACAACCAGAAAAGGTTGTCTTATTTGGTATTTTCGCATCCCTAACAACCTGCTCTATAAAAATACCACATGATCTAACTTGTCAGATGAACATTGTAAATAACGAAAAATAAAAACGGTGCCAAAACAGCTATTTTTTGTTACCTTGCCTCACAAAAAAAGTGTAATATAGAGCAACTAAAAATCATATGTTCCCTTAAAATGGTACCAAGAAAAATGCCACCATATCCCGTAGTTTCCAAAATGGGGTCACTTTTTTGGAGTTTCTACTATAGGGCTGCATCAGGGGGGTCTTCACATGTGACATGGCAGCTTAAAATTATCCCAGAGAAATCTGCCCTCCAAAAACTATATGGCATTCCTTTCCTTCTGCGCCTGTCACGGACGGGGGTAGGGAAGCGTGCACCACTGACTGCAACCCACGCCACTGCCCCTACCTACTTGCATGATCCGTCCAGTCCCAAACTTAAGTAAGTGCAGGGGAACAAAAGACAGAACAAAGAGAACACAAAGCAGATCACACTAGCCAAAGTCAATACCAGTAAGTCAAGTCAGTACAAGGGAGCAAACAAGAGCGAGTCCACACAAGCCGGAAGTCAGTACTAGGTGATCACGACAAGCAACAGGGGATTAGCAGGAGCGAGGTCAAACAAGCAGAGCCGAGGTCAGGATACAGGAGAACAATGCCAGGAATACAGGAGCGTATGAAGACCTTAATCACAAACAACCTGTGGCCAGCAGGCTGCCTGTTTAAATAAGCCTGGCTGGTGAGTCACATGACGTGGCAAGCGTCACGTGATTCAGCCCAACTCAGCCAAGCACCGGTAATCATTATCGGCGTTCGGCTCCCCTGCTGCTCGCCTGCTGCCATGGAGACGAGGACACAGGCTATGTCCTTACCCCTCTCCTTGCGCAGGGTGCAAATGAAGGAAGCATGCGTCGCCGGCCCCCCGTAACAGCACCCTGCCGTGTGCCCGTACAGCAGTTTACGACCACATATGGGGTGTTTCTGTAAACTACAGAATCAGGGCAATAAATATTGAGTTTTGTTTGGCTGTTAACCCTTGCTTTGTTAGCAGAAAATTTTTATTAAAATGGAAAATCTGAAAAAAAAGAAATTCTGAAATTCTGAAATTGGCCTGGGTAAGTAAAAGCGTTTTAAAGTTATTACCACATAAAGTGACACATGTCAGATTTGCTAAAAATGCCTGGCTCTTAAGGTAAAAAATGGCAGGATCCTTAACCTCTTGGGGACACAGGACGTACCGGTACTACCTAATGTCCTGGTACTTAAGGGCACAGGACATACCGCTATATCCTGTGTATTTCCCATCACCACTGCTCGGCGGGCGTTGATCGGAACAAGGTACCTGCGATTGCTGCAAACCGCAGGTCAATTCAGGCCTGCGGTTTTCATCGCTTTACGAAGTTTCTGATCCCCGATGTCTGTGACCACGGGGATCAGAAACGTAAAAAAGCCCAAACTTTTAATTTTTAACACCATCCCTACAGCCCTCAATCATATTTTGCTGGCGGGCGATACAGGAGGGGGGGTCGGGGGTTTGGGTTTCAGGCGAGATCACAATCCCCTGCCTGCCTCCTCTCTAATATTCATTGATGGCGAGTGGGTATACCAGAGTGTCAGGACATTGCTGAGACTTTGCTATAAACAGCTGAAATCTGTGATGTGATGTTAGCCATTAAACCCCTTCCATGTCGCGGTCCGTACGGACTGCTGTATGGAAGGGGTTAACAGGGAGGGAGCACCCTTCCTCTCCCATCGGGGCTGTTGTGCAGGGAGGGGGCCCTCCTCCCTCCCCATCACCCGCTGCTCTGTTCTGGCAGCGGGTGATTGTTACCATGGCAACAGGACGTCTTCACAGGCATCCTGCTTGCCATGGTAATGGTAACTCTGATCAGACTTCTGCTAAAGTCAGAAGTCTGATCAGACTTTCTAAAGTAAAAAATACAGTACAGTACACTATCTTCAATAACCAAGTGGGTCTGGGTAAAAAAAAAGTAGAAAAAAAGGGAAAAAAAAAAAGTAAAAATGAAAACACACATTTATCAATAAATAAAAATGAAAAAAATAAAATACACTACACATATTAGGTATTGCCGCGTCCGTAAAAACCTGCTGTATAAAAATTTTACATGACCTAACCCCTCAGGTAAACACCATAAAAAAAAAAGGTGTAAAAAAAAGATTTTTGTTACCTTACATCACAAAAAGTGTAATACCAAGTGATCAAAAAGGTGTATGCCTCCCAAAATAATTCCAATCAAACCGGCATCTCATCCCGCAAAAAATGAGCCCCTACATATCAAAATCACCCAAAAAGATAAAAAACATGTTTTTTTCTTTTTTTCTAAAATGCTGTTATTGTGTTAAAGTAAAATAAATAAAAAAAAGATACATATTAGATATTGTCGCGTATGTAAAAACATGTATATACCGTAAAAAATAAATAAAATAAAAACAGTGTCTAAAAAAACATTTTTGTCACAAAAAGTGTAATAGCAAGCAATCAAAAAGTTATATGCCTCTATGGAGACATTAAAATATGATTTTTTTGTTTCAAAAATGATATTATTGTTTAAAACTTAAATAAATAATAAATAAGTAAAAAGTATATATATTAAGTATCGCCGCATCCGTAAATACCTTCTCTATAAGAATAACACATGACCTAACCCCTTAGGTGAACACAGAAAAAAAATTATATAAATACGGTGTCAAAAGCCATTTTTGCCACCTTACTTCACAAAAAGTGTAATAGCATAGGACCAAAATGACATATGAACCCTAAGATAGTGCCAATCAAACCGACATCTCATCCCGCAAAAAATGAGCCCCTACATAAGACAGTCCCCCAAAAAATAAATAAAAAATATGGCTTTCAGAATGTGGAGACACTAAAAAATCTTTTTTTTTCAAAAATGCTTTATTATGTAAAACTGAAACAAAAACCCCAAAAAGTAGTCATATTTGGTATTGTCACATCCGAAACAAGCTGCTCTACAGAAATAGCACACGATCTAACCTGTCGGATCAATGCTGTAAATAACGAAAAATAAAAACGGTGCCAAAACAGCTATATTTTAGCAAATTTTCAATTTTAATCAATTTTTCCAGTAACAAAGCAAGGGTTAACAGCCAAACAAAATTCAATATTTATTGTGCTGATTCTGTAGTTTGCAGAAACACCCCATATGTGGTCGTAAACTGCTGTATGGCCAAACAGCAGGGCGCAGAAGGAACGAAACGCCATATGGTTTTTGGAAGGCACATTTTGCTGGTCTGGTTGTTTGACACCATGTCCCATTTGAAGCCCCCCTGATGCACGCCTACAGTAGAAACTCCAAAAAAGTGACTCCATTTAAGAAACTACACCCCTCACTGTATTCAAAACTGATTTTCCACAAGAATTATTGTCAAATGGAGATGAAATTTCAGAATTTCTTTTTTTTTGTTACCTTGCCTCAAAAAAGTGTGATATAAAGCAACAAAAAAATCTTTTTCGGAGTTTCTACTCTAAAGGTGCACCAGGGGGGCTTCAAATGGGTCATGGTGTCTAAAAACCAGTTCAGCAAAATCTGCCTTCCAAAAACCACAAGGCGCTCCTTTCCTTCTATGCCCTGCCGTTTGGCCATACAGCAGTTTACGACCACGTATGGGGTGTTTCTGCAAACTAAAAAATCAGGGCAAAAAATATTGGGTTTTGTTTGGCTGTTAACCCTTGCTAAAGGGTTAACGACGTTTGTAAAATCAGTTTTGAATACCTTGGGGTATTAATATAGAGCAACCAAAAATTATATGAACCCTAAAATAGTACCAACAAAACTGCCACCTTATCCCATGGTTTCCAAAAGGGGGTCACTTTTATGGAGTTTCTACCTCAGGGGGGCATCAGGGGGGCTTCAAGTGGGACAGGGTGTAGTTAAACCAGTCCAGCAAAATCTGCTTTTCAAAAACCACACGGCATTCCATTCCCTCTACGCCCTGCCGCGTGGCCATACAGTAGTTTACGACCACATAAAGGGGTGTTTTTGCAAACTCTAGAATCAGGGCAATAAATATTGGGTTTAGTTTTGCTGTTAACCCTTGCTTTGTTACTGAAAAAAATTGATTAAAATGGAAAATTTGCCAAAAAATTGCAATTCTGAAATATCATCTCCATTTGTCAATAACTCTTGTGAAACACCTAAAGGGTTAACAACATTTGTAGAATCAGTTTTGATTACCTTGAGGGGTGTAGATTTTAGAATGGGGTCATTTTTGGGTGGTTTCTATTACGTAAGCCTTATAAAGTGACTTCAGACCTGAACTGGTCCCTAAAAAGTGGATTTTTGAAAAGATTTGCTTCTAAACTTGTAATTAAGTAGACATATGGGGAAAGTAAATTAATAACTTTTTTTGGCGTCATTACTATGTATTATAAAAGTAGACAAATTGAAACTTTGAAAATTGAAAAGTTTTCCAAATTTTTGGTAAATTTGGTATTTTTATAAATAAAAATGAATTTTTTTGACTCTATTTTACCAGTGACATGAAGTACAATATGTGATGAAAAAACACTCTCAGAATGGCCTGGATAAGTAAAAGCGCTTTAAAGTTATTCACACATAAACTGGCACTGGTCAGATTTTCAAAAAAATGGCCTGGTCCTTAAGGTAAAATGAGCCTGGTCCCTAAAGGGTTAAAGGATTAAAGCATAATCTTTTGAACACTTGTGGATAACAAGACACCGTTTTTTCACATTTCACTGATTGTGTTTAAACACTATCTGCCCCATAAAAAAGAGATTTTTTGTAAAATATATTTATTTTTTTAGTTTAAAAAAGCATAGCAAATGTGATGGTGTAGTGGGTTTCTAAACAGGCTGTTCATTAAAATCGTCAACCATGCGTTTACTCATAGCCATATACTGTATGTCAGTGTGTCTCTGACATTATTTGCTATTGCTGTTACTGCATTAAAGACCTTAAAAGTCTGGGAGGAGGGATAAAAGAGCAAAGATTTGAAAAAAAAAAAAAGGGCGAAAGACAAGGAAGGAAAGTTAAGAGTCCTTGGAGACCTACCAATGTCTTATATTGTACAATTTAATTTTTAGATGATTTAGGGTCCATTCACACGTCCGTAAGTGTTTTGCGGATCCGCAAACACGGACACCGGCAATGTGCGATACGCAATTTGTGGACCGCGCATAGGAAGCACTATAATAGAAAATGCCTTTGCTTGTTCGCAGACAAGAATAGGACATGTTCTATTTTTTTCAGGAACGGAATTGCGGATCCTAAAAAAACGGATCCTGAAAAAATTAATGGTTCCTGAAATTGCGGAACGGATGCGGACCCAAATTACAGACGTGTGAATGGACCCATAGAGTAATTTTGATTCGGGTAGAATCGATTCAGCCTTAAATCATATTTTTTTGACATATTTGGCAAATCAGTTACAAAACAAACTTCAAGAATTTCATTTATTTCTGGTATGGTATCTTTTTTTTAAGCTGAAGTATTACATTAAATGGAAACTTCTGATTTTATCAAAGTATCTCAATTACAAAGAAAAAATAAGTATATTTTTATTATATGACTACATGTTTGTCCCTTCCTATGTTGCTTTCAGAAATAACCGGCATTCCGCAAACTGAAGGACAGTCGAGTGGAAGACATATGGCTTTGCCTAACTGTAATCATCAGTGCAGATTATTACTATATACAGAATAATGACAAGTTTTGGGAATCCATGTAAATATGTCTGATTTGAAGAACTTCATTTTGATAGGAAACATCTGTTCTAATTCCATAAAGATCTACTTAAGAGCTTGTCAAATGTTTTATAAGATATAACATCCTCATTAAATTGCAATATACTGTCGTTTTCTAACTGCTTTAATTTTCTCTTGTGTAAAGATTTAAAAAAAAAAACTTAATGAAAAACTTTTTTGTTACAGTACCTTCATGACTGAACAGGATAGTATTGGAAGTGCATTTTTTACTAAACATATGCACTTCAAAAGATCTGACATATAGGGGCACATTTATTAAGACCAGCATTTTCAGTACTGGTCTTAATAAACCCCTATATCTGGCGGTCAATCTGAAGGAGTTATAAAGAGGCACAGGCCTCCACCAGTTCTAAATGTAAGACAGATTCCTATCTGTCTTACATTTAGACTTTTTTCTACGACTGAAAAAGGCCCGTCCCCTTCCCCGCCACACCCATTTTTTTAGACCTGGTGTGAGCAGGGAGAAGTTGCAGATTGTGGCGCAAGTAACCATTGTGCCATAATCTGCGCCTGAAATTTGTATTTCAGCATAATAAATGAACCCCATAGGGTACAGTTTCATGATCGCTGTTGACACACAGGAAATTGCATTACATTTGTGTAGAAGACTAGATCATGCAATCTTCTGATAGCTGATATAACACACTACAATATATATGTCTGTATTGCAGCATATGTCTGTGAGCATAACACTTACAGCCATTGGTCAGGACCTAATAGGTGTACAAAAATGGAAGACCTCGAGACCTTCATTAGGCTTCCATTTGCAATAATGACTCGAGCGAAGTTCTGAAAAATTAAATTCTGACAATACGCCGAACTTCGTCAAGAAATTAGATTTGTTCTAAACTAATTAATCACAGAGGCTCCTATGCCTAATCAAATTTGTTGCACTTGGTGGCTTAATCTCAGTGTGATGGCTAGGAAATTACACTGCAGGGAGACTACAGGGAGAGTGCAGGGTGCAGGGGGGAGTGTATCGCCATGTGCATCATGTTTTAGTGCACCTACATACTGAATCTGTTCTGTAGGTACTGTGCAGTCAATATTACAGGCAGTTGTAATTAGTGAGGAGCGGCGTGGGCAATATATGAATTTGCAATATTTCGCAAATATTTGGTAGAATATTCGTCATATATTCGCAAATTCGAGAATTTGCGAATATGGTATTGTTTTGGAAAAGGCGTGCAATAATAAATGTAAAAAATCGCATAATGCGAATTTGTGACGCCAAATACAGGCGTAGTCACATTGGCTACATTTTTCAAGCTACTAGAAGTTTTCCTGAGTTTATAATGGAGAAAATGGTTGGCACGGCAGAACATTACAATAGCTTTATATGCAGAGAGAGTGCTCTAATATATTCGCTATTGCGAAATCGGCACTAATTACGCAAATATTGTGCCGCAATACTTGCAACTTCACATTTTAATGGGTCTGACAACACATTAGTGATTGGTGCATTTTTTGGTGCAAGTATTGTTCTGAACTTGTGACATCACAGCACTATGTGTGTATGTATTGTCAGGGATCGCTCTTTCAGCGAGTGCGGCGATTACAGATTCAGGTGCAGACAACAGGATAAGTTCAAAATGAAGTTCCACTTTATTTTGGTAGAAAAAGCCAAATTAAACAGCCCTTCACTTTTGGCAACAAAACATAAAACAAATCCTGCTCGTCTGAGCACTACCTAATACAGGTTTGTAACTGGCTCACCTATTAAACCCTGTTCTCACAGGCATTCAGGTTATCTTTAGACAGGACAGCAGCTAACCTCCTGGACTTGTCTCCAGACATCACCTCTCCAGACTGACAGCCTGAGACCTGGTTTTTATTTCCCCTTGATGATCCTAGCTGACTTCAGCTGGAGATCCCTCAGGCTAGGGGAGAAACCTGTCCTGGAATGGGGAGGGAGGATTGGGAGGTCCCACTGCCTCCTACCTTCCCAATCCATAAAATCCAGCCTAAGAACTGACAAACAAAACTGTCTCAGCAACCTACACATTGCTGAGACCCTTTTAACTATTCTGGATTTTATCTACCTCGCCTCATTTTGAAGCATTATTACTTTATGTTTAATTCTGAGTTTTTCTGCAAAAATCTGGTACCGCCATGGGCACCAGATTCGCCCTCAGTTATACAAACCTCTTTATGTCAAACTGGGAGGGCCAAGTCATCCAGCCGTTGTTGGGGGCGGATCTGGTGCTCTGGAGGCGGTACATTGATGATGTTATTTTTATTTGGAAGGGATCTGAATCTACACTTAATTCCTTCCTGTCAGACATTAATTCCAACAATCTCAATCTCCGCTTTACTGCGAATATTAGTAGGACTAGCATTGATTTTTTTTATTTGAAAATTGACATCCATTTGGATAAAATAAATTGCAGTACATATCATAAACCGACAGCTAGAAATAATTTCATTTTATATTCTAGTTGCCACCTTCCCTAGATGAGAAGTTTGAAAAAGAGGCGGACGCACTAAAGAAACAATTTATGGATAAGGAATATCCAAGTGAGTGTATTACTAAAGCGTTGAATAAAGTTAGAGAGTTGGATCGGAGGGAATTATTTGTAGAGAAACCAAATCAGCCGAGTGATGATCCAACCTTATGTGAAGGGTTACAGATTATATTGCCCTTTAATACCCAGTATAGAAGGATTGAGAATATAATTTCCAAACACTGGTCCTTCTTACAACAGGACAAAGTTATAGGACCCTTATACCATCAAAACCTAATATAATTTATACACGGGCGAACAACTTGGGTTTGAAAATAGCACCTACAATAAGACTACCCAATAAGGCAAGGAAAGATCACTGGCTGAACCTTAAAGGCTTTTTTAGGTGTAATTCTTGCTCAAATTGCAAAATAACAAGCTTTCCCAAGAAGACTATTAAGGTGTATTCAACCAATAATGATTTCACACATGAGCTGCAAACACTCCTGACATGTAATAGCAAGAAAGTGATTTATCTGTTAATGTGTCCTTGTAAAAAAACAGTATTGTGGGCCGCACTAAGAGAACATGGAACATGTGGCCAACATTCGTAGAGGTTATGAGAATCACACCGTCTCCAAACATTTGAAATTATGCCACAATCAGGATCCTACTGGCCTTACTTATATGGCTTTGACGAATGTGGTACCAGATTGGAGAGGGGGTGATTTGGTTAAGAAGATGTCAAGAATAGAATCTACGTTCATATTTGAATTTGGTTCACTAACTCCAAATGGTTTAAATGCAGATTGGGAATTATATGGTTTTCTCTGACTGGGTTCCCCACTGATTTAACAGACGACCAGGTGTATTTTTTCTATATATCCTGGACTCCTTTGCCAGTGGGCCTCCATTCATTTCCATGTATTTCCCATACAGGACCACAGTGAATATGGATTTCGACACAACTTGATTTATTCTGTATACAAGTCCATTTCTGATGGGATTTCCCATTGATCAATGTTTGAGATACATTTAAGCAGCAATGGCATACAAAACGCAAAGTATTTGAAAAATCGTATAAAAAACGCAAGGTAACCGCAGTATGGTAATGGCATTATTGTTTGAGGTACATTCAAGCAGCATTGGCATATAAAACGCAATTTAAAAAAAAAAAAAAGCATAAAAGACGCAAAGAAATCGCAACATGAAAATGGCAATGTCCACATATCTTTAAATGAGGGTTTTCCATGCTTCCATGCAATTACCTGATTCCGTTTCAGGCGTTAATTCGGGCCACGACTCAATATAAAAGGATATGGAGAAGCACTTCAAGGTTACCACTGAGGAAGGGGTCAATCACAAACCCCGAAACGCGTGTGGTAGAAAACCTTGTTCCGGCATGCTGGCATTGTGACTTACCCAAAGACCAATTCTAACAAGTCGTGTTAGATACCCACGATCCCAAGGGAACCTTTGCTCAAAAGCTACGAGTCACGTGATTTCCAGGGAGATAAGCAAAGGGGACATTCGCCTGGCGTCTAATCCAAATTGCAGACCAGTGAATATCCTTGGACACCACGTGTCGCATGGGCAAATTCGGATGCAGTTGCTTTAAGTGATGGGACACCACCCAGACGAATCAGTGCACTGTGTCTATTTGATATTTACCCGAAGTTCTTGCGAATGTGTGAATCTAGGATGTCCGCTTGACATTGCATACTATGAGACTGCGGATTTTATAAAAGTTTGCGCATAGTTTTTGATCTGAATTCAATACATCTACAAAAGTTTGAGCATGGTTTGCAAGCATACTGTGAGACTGCAAAATTTTAACAGTATTATTTGCCATTACCGGAATATGAAATTGTGACAGTGTTCTACTCCAGTGAAGTGTGGAGTTACCATTGAAGCACTCAGTTGCGATTATCGCTGCTATTAGACAACATTTTGCCAATGCAGCTATTTTTTATTTTTTGTTTTTAGTGTGTTAATATTTTAGTGGTATTTTTATTATGTTGTTTTTCATCATATTGCCTTTTTAGGGCTATTTAGCCCAATAAACAGTTATTTCTGCAAGGTTTTGACTTGATTCTATATTTGAGTGCCTGGCCACATTTATATCCATTTAACCCCATAAAATATTGCAGTGATGGGCTACAGGTGAGCAAACAGTATAAAGCATTGGAGGTGAGGGCCTGAAGCCTATAGAACCCCATAAAACATTGCAGTGATGGGCTACAGGTGAGCAGACAGTATAAAGCATTGGAGGTGAGGGCCTGAAGCATAGTGAACCCCATAAAATATTGAAGTGATAGGCTACAGGTGAGCAGACCTTATAAAGCATTGGAGGTGAGGGCCTAAAGCCTAGCGAACCCCATAAAACATTGCAGTGATGGCCTACAGGTGAACAGATGTTATAAAGCATTGGAGATGAGGGCCTGAAGCCTAGTGAACCCCATAAAATATCGAAGTGATAGGCTACAGGTGAGCAGATGGTATAAAGCATTGGTGGTGAGGGTCTGAAGCCTAGTGAACCCCATAAAATATTGCAGTAATTAGCTACAGGTGAGCAGACCCTAAAATGCATTGGACGTGAGGGCCTGAAGCCCAGCAAAACTTATAAAAAATTGCAGTGATGGCCTACAGGTGAGCAGATGGTATAAAGCATTGAAGGTGAGGGCCTGAAGCCTAGCAAACCCCATAATTCATTGCAGTGATGGCCTACAGGTGAGCAGACGGTACAAAGCATTGGAGTTGAGGGCCTGAAGCCTAGAGAACCCCATAAAACATTGCAGTGATGGGCTACAGGTGAACAGACCTTAAAATGCATTGAAGGTGAGGCCCTGAAGCCTACCGAACCCCATAAAACATTGCAGTGATGGCCTACAGGTGAGCAGACGACATAAAGCATTGAAGGTGAGCACCTGAAGCCTAGTGAAACCCACAAAACATTGTAGTGAGTGCATATATATTCTGTATGGAAGAGGAGTCGGAGGAGGAGGCGGATGAGAAAACAAGATTTAAACATATACCATTGCGTTTTTATTCCACATTATCTCAGCTTTCCTCTGGTGGAGTGGACAAGTCAGGGGCAATCCAGGCCTTGTTCATTTTTATCTGAGTCAACCTGTCAGCATTGTCAGTGGACAAGCGGAAACGCTTATCTTTTATAATGCCACCAGTAGCACTAAATACACGCTCAGACATTACGCTGGCAGCAGGGCAGGCCAGTACATCCAAGGTGTAGAGCGCAAGCTCGTGCCACGTGTTCAGCTTGGACATCCAGTAGTTGTAAGGCACTCAGGGATCATTTAGGATGCTGACACGCTCTGCAATGTATTCCTTCACCATCTTCAAAAACCTTTCCCTCCTTGCAGCACTAGGCCGAGATTCAGGGTGAGGTTGGTGGCGGTGTGTCATGAAAGTGTCCCATGCCTTGGAAAGTGTTGCCCTGCCTCTTTAGAACTACTATGTGTTCTCCTTTTCTCCTTTCCTCGGTTGCCTAAGGAAGTACGGACTCTCGCAGCCCCATTGTCAGATGGAAAATTTTGGAGCAATCTGTCAACAAGTACTTTCTGGTATTGTACGGTTTTACTCGTCCTCTCCACCACAGAAATCAGAGATGAGAAGTTCTCTTTGTAGTGGGGGTCGAGAAGGGTGAACACCCAGTAATCTGTGTTATCTAAAATGTGTAGAGCGCGACGGTCGTGGGAAAGGCAGCCTAACAGGAAGTCAGCCATGTGTGCCAGAGTACCAACGGGCAAGACGTCGATGTCAACTTCAGGATGACTCTCAATACCCTCATCCTCCTCCTCCTCTTCTGCCCATCCATGCTGAACAGATGGAATTAAAGTTCCATGGGTACTACCCTCTGTAGCAGAGGCAAGTGTCTCCAGCTCCTTCTCCTCCTCTTCTTCATGGCCCAATTTGCGCTGAGAAGATGAACTGGGGGAGATCTGGCTATCATCTTGTGACATCTCCTCCCCCATTACCTCGTCTGCCACATTCAAAGCATCCTCCTTAATTGTGAGCAGTGATCGTTTGAGTAAACAGAGCAGTGGGATGGTTATGTTAATAGCGTTATCGCCACTAACCATCTGTGTGGACTCATCAAAGTTTTTTAAAACCTCACATAGGTCTGACATTAGGAGGCAGCGGTCTGACATTAGGAGGCAGCGGGGGAGGAGAAGTGGGTGTTAGAACCATTATCATAGCTGCTGGCAGAGACCCTGATAGACGTAGGGCCCACAATCCTGGGCGTGGGTAGCACCTGTGTCATTCCAGGGTCCGACTCACTCCAGTGTGCGGTCAGGGAAATGTAGTATCCCTGGCCGCCAGAACTTGTCCATGTGTCCGTGTTGAGGTGGACCTTCCCAGTAAGTGCGTTGGTCAGGGCCCGGGTGATGTTCTGGGACACATGCTGGTGTAAGGCAGACACGGCAAACCTTAAAAAATAGTGGCGACTGGGGACTGCGTACCGAGGGAAGACCGCCGACATCAGGCTGCGGAAGGCCTCCGTGTCCACAAGCCTAAATGGCAACAATTCAAGGGCCAGTAATTTCGAAAGATGTGCATTGTGCTATGGCCTATGGGTAGGTGGATGGTTGGGTATTTGCGCATGCATTCAAATGCCTGTGTTATTGAAATTTGGACGCTGCGCTGGGACAGGGAAGTGGATGTTGTTGCTGACAGTTCATGCGAAGGTCCAGGTGCAGGATGAGGGACTTCCGGACCTGCGCCTTCGACAGGGGATTGGACAGCAGTGCGTAACACAGAGGAAGTGGAGGCAGTGGTGGGACTCTCAGATGCAAAGTGTGGACTAGGCGTTCGGCCAACTTATTAGGGTGCTTGGATGCCATTTGGCGGATAATGCTAATGGTGGAGAGGTTGATAGTGTTCACAACCAGCTCATTTTGGTATGGCACAGGTTGCAAACTACCACTCTTTTGTCGTCTGCGCTCTCCTCAAATAAACGCCATACTGTGGAACACCTACCCCTTGGCAAGGTAGATTTGGGGGTGCTCGGTGTAACGGTTGTGGGCCTGTTTGGTGTGGGCCGACTTCTCCCTTTTGCCACCCAACTGCCTCTTCCAGACTGTTGCGGTGCTACGGATCCCTCCCCCTCTGTACTGCTGTCCTCACTCGGCTTTTCACTTAACCATGTTGGGTCAGTGACCTTATCGTCCACCACCTCCTCTTCCACTTCCTCACTCTGCTCATCCTCCTGACTTGACCTAACCACCACGTCAGTGATTGGCAACTGTGTCTCATCATCATCCACCTCATGGACGAATGATTGCGGTTAGTGTTGAGTGAACAGTTCGAGAATAGTTCGGGTTTGTACCGAATTTCAGCCAATCAGCTAGAGTTTTACTTCTTGCCCTAAGAGCCCATCACAGCCATGCCTACTAATGGCATGGCTGTGATTGGCCAAGTGCAGCATGTGACTCAGCCTTTACGTCACGTCACACTGCTCTGATTAGTGTAGGGAGAGGACGCAGCTGCTGTGAGGGCGATATTAGGCAGGGAAAAGTCTGCAAAAGCACCTAATGAAGTGATCGATCTACAGCTGTGAATGATTGAACTTCTGCTAGTTACTTGCTCACTGGTTTTTAGGCAGCACAGAGCGTTTTTCTGTCACTTATTTTCTGGGGTGATCGGCGGCCATTTTGTGACTTGTGGTGCACCAGAACAAGCTGCCACCAAGTCCATTAATCCATCAATACTATTTTTTTTTTGCTATATCCTACATCATGGGCTTGGCTGTACTAATTGTCACCCCTAGAAGCTCAGGATAGCAATTTCTATATTTTATTAAGGGGTTAAATACAATTGCCCAAATACCAATCCCCTAAATCTGGTGTTCCAGCTTTGGCTAGCCAAGTATAATACTGTCTGCCGTTTGGCAAAGGATAGATTATTTTCTGTGGTGAAATTCAATTGTCAAAATAGCAATCCCCTAAACTGGTGTCCCAGCACTGGCTAGCAAACTATAATAGTGTCCGCCAAAACATATATTTTGTTCTGGGGTGAAATTCAATTGCCAAAATAGCAATACCATAAATCTGGTGTCACAACTGTGGCTGGCAAACTATAATAGTGTCCGCAAAAACATATATTTTGTTCTGGGGTGAAATTCAATTGCCAAAATAGCAATACCATAAATCTGGTGTCACAGCTGTGGCTGGCAAACTATAATAGTGTCCCCAAAAACATATATTTTGATGCCACTGTGGGGACACCAGGATGGGGATGTTGATGGAAAAACTGAGAAATCTAAAGTATCTGTGTTACAAACTCTGTAGAGACAAGATGCGGCTTAAAGAATTTCTCATGCCAGTCTAACGGAGGAGAAGAGGAAAGAGAAGATCTACATGACAGGAGATATCACTGGATGTAAGAGGTATGTGGTCAAATATTGGGGGGGTTCCAGAGAAAGGACGAGCCCCGGGTGCCAAACACCCTAGGAATGCCACTGCAACAATATAACCGCCACCTAAATTACAGAATATGGGGAAGTTTGAAAGAAAAACGGGGTATAGATCACCCAACAATTAAAACGCCTCCGAATTTACAGAATATATTTCCCAGTCAGTTATGCAGGGCAGGGGTGATTTGAAAGAAAAAAGGGGTCATGGAGCATCCCCGTCATCCGGCATATATTCGCCCCAGTGAAGGATTATTTTGAAAGTGTGTAGAAGACACACGGGGCCCACACGCTGCAGATTTATCATGGAGACATCATGGAGATTTTACAGCATATAACTACAGCACCCAACAATGTAAACGCTGCCGAATTTACAGAATATATTTCCCAGTCAGGTATGCAGGGCAGGGGTAGTGTGAAATAAAAAATAGGTACAGATCACCCAACAATGTAAACGCTGCCGAAGTTACACAATATATTTCCCAGTCAGGTATGCAGGGCAGGGGTAGTGTGAAAGAAAAGAGGGGTATAGATCACCCAACAATCTAAACGCCACAGAATTTACATAATATATTTCCCTGTCAGGTATGCAGTGCAGCAGAGACATACCCTCCAAGCCACTTATGAATGACTTGTCTGATAACCATGGAAATGTCCATCCACAATCTAAGAGCTGGATTTACTGATTAAATTTCACCCTCAGAAATGCAGTGCAGGCCGCAAATGTACTTTATGGCAAAAAACAAGTGATTTTTTCACCATCAATGTCACAGTAGTATTTACTGGTTATATTTCACTGTCAGAAATGCAGTGCAGGCAGCAAATGTACTTTATGGCAAAAAAAAATAAGTGTTTTTTTTTCACCAACAATATCACAAATTTTATTTACTGGTTATATTTCACTCTCAGAAATAAAGTGCATGCCGCAAACATAATTATGTGTCCCCCAGAATCTAACAACACAGGGGTACTTTACAGAAAAAAATGTGAATATGTCAGCTCCTGGGTCCCTGAACTCACAGATGGATTACCTATATTATTTTCCCTTCCCATGGCACATATGCAGTGTCACAGCAGCAACATCCTATCCCTACACTAGTAAGAGCTGACATGTCGTGCGGCGCTACATGACTCCAGCGTATATAGAGGCTGGGTCACATGCTGCACTGGCCAATCACAGCCATGCCATTATTAGGAGTCTAAGGGCACACATCTTTAACGCTTGTTGATTAGCTGCCCTGCAGCCTTTCAACAAGCTTTATTAAACTGCCTAACACCGAACATTTTACGAAAATGTTCCGGTCCGGGTCCGGGTATCAAAAACCCTAATGTCCAGTACGAATCCGAACTTTACAGTTCGAGTTCGCTCAACACTAATCATGGGTTCAGATAAAAAAAATCTAGAATATTCAAAAAGCACAAAGCACAGCAATGACACTGCTTTCTGTCTCAGAACTGCAAAAAACTGCAGAAAATGGCTGGCTCTTATATAGTAAGGGGTAGGCAACTTTCTTATTGGTTGCTTGAGATGTCCCAAACTATTCGTCGGCGAACAGTTCCTGGCGAACATCGCATGTTCGCGTTTGCCGCGGCGGGCGAACATATGCGATGTTCGATCCGCCCCCTATACATCATCATTGAGCAAAATTTGACCCTGTACCTCACAGTCAGCAGACACATTCCAGCCAATCAGCATACCCTCACTCCCAGACCCCCCCACCTCCTATCAAAAATCAAGGACAGCATCCATCTTAGATTAATTCTGAATATTCAGTGTTAGAGCATGGAATTAATAGAGAAAGCTTTAGCTAGGCCAGTGTTCTGTGTCCACTTCAGTCCTCAAAGACTTATCTGCTGTAAGGACAGCATCCTGACAGTACCCCAAAAAGCCATTTTTAGGGCTGGTACATCAGTCTGCTTTTATTTTATTTTTTCTATATATATTGCAGTTGCCTGCCCGTGTGTGAGAGGCCGCAGGCCCACAGATTGTACTGTGTGTTCACCTCTCATATCGGGTGGCACAGTACCTTGCAGATAAAAAAAGTAATCTAATTTTTACCCTTTAATATAATTGCAGTTGCCTGCCATTGTGTGTCAGGCCCACAGATTGTACTGTGCCCACTGCCAGTCCCCACCACTCATATTGGGTGGCACAGTACCTTGCAGATAAAAAAGTCATTACATTTTTCCTCTGTAATATAATTGCAGTTGCCTGCCAGTGAGTGTCAGGCCCACTGACTGTACTGTGCCCACTGCCCACCACTCATATAGGGTGGCACAGTACCTTGCAGATAAAAAAGTCATTTACTTTTATCTCTGTAATATAATTGCAGTTGCCTGCCAGTGAGTGTCGGGTCCACTGACTGTACTGTGCGCACTGCCTACCACTTATATAGGGTGGCACAGTACCTTGCACGCATAGTACCACTAATCAAAAAAAAAAATGACAGGCAGAGGCAGGCCACCCTGCAGGGGCCGTCATGGTGCTGTGATTTCCTTTGGTCCTAGAATATTGCCCAGGGTTCAGAGGCCACATACCCTGAACTCGAAAAATTCTGAGGACATAGTTGACTAGCTTACACAGGACACCCAATCTTCTACAGAGGATGTGGATAACAGGGATATGTCTCAGTCAGGCATCATTACACACATGGACGTACGGTGTGATGATGAAGATGTTGTACCTGCTGCTGCTTCCTTTGCTGAGTTGTCAGATACAAGTGAAGCAGTTGATGATGACGATGTGTCCATGAATGTCACGTGGGTGCCCGCTCGAAGAGAAGAAGAACAGGGGGAAAGTTCAGATGGGGAGACAGAGAGGAGGAGGAGACGAGTTGGAAGCAGGGGGAGGTCGTCGCAAGGATCTAGTGGCAGAGTCAGACAGCATGTATCAGCACCCGGGGTCAGCCAGACAGCACGCCAATCAACGCATGCTTTTGCCACCACCAGAATGCCATCATTGCAAAGCATCAGCAGTGTGGCATTTTTTTGTGTGTGTCTGCCTCTGATAACAGCGATGCCATTGCAACCTGTGCCAAAAGAAATGAGTCGTGGGAAGTCCAACACCCACCTAGGTACAACTGCTTTTCGAAGGCACATGATCTCACATCACAAATGCCTATGGGATCAACACATGAGTACAAGCAGCACACAAACTCAAAGACACCATCCTACTCCTGGTCCAGCATCTTCAGCCACGTCAACCACTGCTGTACTCCTTGCCCCCTCTCAACCACCCGCCACTCATCCTCCCACCTTCAGCAGTTCCTGATCATCTGCCTACAGTCAGGTGTCTGTCAAGGAAACGTTTAAGCGTAAGAAGCCAAAGTCACAGAGTCACCCCCTTGCCAGGCATCTGACAGCTGGCTTGATAGAACTCATAGTCCGCCAGCTTTTACCATATTAGCTGGTGGAGTCTGAGGCCTTCAAAAAATTTGTAGCTATTGGGACATCGCAGTGGAAGGTACACGGCCGAAATTATTTTTTCACAAAAGGCAATCCCCAACCTGTACTCTATTGTGGAAAAGGAAGTCATGGCATGTCTGACACACAGTGTTGGGGAAAGGGTCCATCTGACCACTGATACCTGGTCTGCAAAGCATGGTCAGGGCAGGTATATCACGTACACTGCGCATTGGGTAAATCTGCTGACGGCTGCCAAGCATGGAATGCGTGGCTCTGCAGCAGAGTTGTTGACACCTTAACAACTTGCAGGCAGGCCTGCTGCCACCTCCTCTACTCCTCCTACTCTATCCTCTTTGCTAACCTCCTTGGCTGAGTCCTCTTCTGCTGGTGCGTCTTCCTCCACTTCAACTGCACCCCCCAGCTCCCCGGGTGCAATTCCACTTCCTGGATACGACAGTGTCACGCCGTCTTGGGGTTGACTTGCCTGAAAGCAGAGAGTCACACCGGACCAGTACTCCTGTCCGCCCTGAAAGCACTGGTGGATCAGTGGCTGACCCGCACCAACTGGAGATCGGCAAAGTGGTGTGTGACAACGGAAGCAATCTGTTGGCGGCATTGAATTTGGGCAAGTTGACACATGTGCTGTGCATGGCACATGTGTTGAATCTGATCGTGCAACGCTTTGTGTATAAGTACCCAGGATTACAGGACGCCCTCAAGCAGGCCAGGAAGGTGTGTGGCTATTTCAGGCATTCCTACACGGCCATGGCGCACTTTACCGATATTCAGCGGCGAAACAACATGCCAGTAAGGCGCTTGATTTGCGACAGCCCGACGCGTTGGAATTCAACACTCCTAATGTTCGACCGCCTGCTCCAACAAGAAAAAGCCATCAACGAGTATTTGTATGACCGGGGTGCTAGGACAGCCTCTGCGGGCTGGGAATTTTTTTGCCACGTTACTGGACGCTCATGGGCAATGCCTGTAGGCTCATGCGTCCTTTTGAGGAGGCGACAAACCTAGGGACCTCATTCCATTTGTTGTCTTCCTGGAGCATGCCCTGCGAAGAGTGCTGGATCAGGCCATAGATGAGCATGCAGAGGAAGAGGAAGAGTTGTGGTTACCATCACCACCAGAAACAGCCTTATCATCATCGCTTGCTGGACCTGCGGCAAAGCTGGAAGAGCAGTCTGAGGAAGAGGAGTCAGAGGAGGAATGAGGCTTTGAGGAGGAGGAAGACCAACCACAGTAGGCATCCCAGGGTGCTCGTTGTCACCTATCTGGGACCCGTGGTGTTGTACGTGGCTGGGGGGAAGAACAGACCTTCAATGAGATCAGTGAGGAAGAAGAATGGGACATGAGTAGCTCGGCATCCAACCTTGTGCAAATGGGGTCTTTCATGCTGTCATGCCTGCTGAGAGACCCTCGTATAAAAAGGCAGTAGGAGAACGACCTGTACTGGGTGGCCACGCTACTAGACCCCGTTATAAACAGAAAGTGGCTGAAATGTTACCAATTTACCGGAAGTCGGAAAGGATGCAGCAGTTCCAAAACAAGTTAAAAAGTATGCTTTACACAGCGTATAAGGGTGATGTCACAGCACAACGGGAATCTAATAGGGGAAGAGGTGAAAGTAATCCTCCTCCTACCACAACCACGCCGGGAAGGACAGGACGCTTTACAGACGTATTGTTGATGGAGGACATGTGGAGCTTTTTAAGTCCTACGCATCGCCGCAGCCCTTCGGGGTCAACCCTCAGAGAACGACTCAAACAACAGGTAGCAGGCTACCTTGCCTTTACTGCAGATATCGACACTCTGAGTGGCGATGAACCTCTTGACTACTGGGTGTGCAGGCTTGACCTGTGGCCTGAGCTATCCCAATTTGTGATAGAACTTCTGGCCTGCCCCACTTCAAGTGTCCTGTCAGAAAGGACCTTCAGCGCAGCAGGTCAAAAAAGTCTAGATTACCTCACCTTTATTAAGATGAATAAGGCATGGCTCCCGAAGGGACTGACATTGGGGGATGCATTTGACTAAAAAAGGCCTGATGAGATGCCTTGGGCTAAAAATGGTCCCCACGCTGCTGTTTTTAATCTCTGCATGCCGGATGACTTGCGTGACTTCTCCGCCACCAACTAGGGTTCAAGCCGCAATGTTTTAGTACACTTTCTGCCTGGAAAACATCAATTTTTACTGCCACTGCTACAGCAGCGGCTGCAACAATACCTAATTTTTCAGGCATGTGTACATGCCTAATTTTTCAGGCCTCAGTGGTTGCAAAAACAAAACAAAACAAAAAAAAGGCACATACATATGTCAATTCCCCTTCGTGATCGGTACCTTGTTGTGGTGAAGGGGCTTGCATATAACAATGAAGCGATCACCTCTAAGAGTGTGTTGTCAATGTTGTCACACCCCAGATGATAACCTCATTGCTACATTGTGAACAGACCAATATCGGCTGGATAATTTTTCATAGAAAAAACATACATTTTCTTTGTAATCATCTAAGGTGATCATTAAAGCCTACTAGGTCAACAATGGGCCCACATTGCAGAATCATTGTTTTCTGGGTCACTTAACTGTCACTGAACTACCTCAGCATGACCAACGACGCTTTGAAAAACCCCATCGCCTGCAATCTCCCAAACGTGCGCACGAGCACAGTCATCACTACACCAAAATTGACGCATAGAGGAATAAAATGTATGTCATGAGTGTGTCAACTATTGACAACTCTTAGTATGGGTCTTTTTCCATCTCCCGGTTCGAAAAATCTATTCACTACACCGGCCCTGGCCCTGATAAGGGACAAAACAGAGATTAAACGGATAAGAATAGTACTTAGTTAACACTAGTTCACCATTGCAAGTGCCCAAAATTAGAAGGAAGCGGACAGAGCAAGCTTTTTTCTCTATCTGCCCATGCAAGGATTCAATTCAATACACGTCCCCTGATAGGGGACTTAACAAAGATTAAAATGGTAAGAATAGTAGTTCACCCAATTTGTATTGGAGGCACAGTACCTTGCGTGGTTCCTAAAATCTATTCGATACACGTCCCCTGATAGGGAACATAACAGGGATAAAACTTATAGGAATAGTACTACTTAACACACCTCATATAGGGTGGCACAGTACATTGCACGGCGCATGCGCAGTGCCCCAAATTGGAAGGAAGGACCGACCAACCATCTTTTTCCATCTCCCGATTCCTAAAATCTTGCAAGGATTCAATTAAATACACGTCCCCTGATAGGGGACTTAACAAAGATTAAAATGGTAAGAATAGTAGTTTACACTATTTGTATTGGTGGCACAGTACATTGCGCGGCGCATGCGCAGTGCCCCAAATTGGAAGTAAGAGGACCGACCAATCATCTTTTTCCATCTCCCGTTCCTAAAATCTATTCCATACACCGGCCCCTGATAGGGGACAAAACAGAGATTAAACTGATAAGAACAGATTTTTTTTAATTTAAAAAAAAGAGGACAGCCCTTGCAGAGCTGGGTATTTTTTGGCCGCGTTACTGAACACTCATGCACAATGGCTGTAGACTCATGCGTCCTTTTGCGGAGGTGCCAAACCTGGTCAGTCAAACCCAAGGCAACATCATTGACCTCATCCCATATGCGTTTTTTCTGGAGTCTGCCCTGCTAAGAGTGCTGGATCAGGCTGTAGATGAGCATGAAGAGAAAGAGTTGTGGTCACCAACACCACCAGAAGCAGCCATGTCGTTGTTGATTGCTGGACCTGCGGCAACGTAGAGAGAGGAGTCTGAAAAAGAGGAGTCAGAGGAGGGTGGCTTTGAGGAGGTGGAAGACCAACCACAGCAGGCATCCCAGGGGGCTTGTTGTCACCTTTCGGGGGCCCTTGGAGTTGTACGTGGCTGGGTGGAGGAAGAGACCTTCAATGACGTCAGTGAGGACAAGGAACGGGACATGGCTAGCTTGGTATCCAACTTTGTGCAAATGGGGAGTTTGCGGTTGTTTGCGGTGCGTTAAACTGGGAGTTTGGTCTGTAAGAGTTTGGTATGTCACTGTGAAGCGGGCGTAACCCTTACACTACCTGATCGATAGAGATGGCCCGAACTATCCGCCGGCGAACAGTTCCCGGCGAACATAGCTTGTTCGCGTTCGCCGCAGCGGGCGAACACATGCGATGTTCGGTCCGTCCCCTATACATCATCATTGAGCAAACTTCGACCCTGTACCTCACAGTCAGCAGACACATTCCAGCCAATCAGCAGCATACCTTCCCTCCCAGACCCTCCCATCTCCTGAACAGCATCCATTTTAGATTCATTCGGAATTTGCAGTCTTAGTGAGAGGAGGGAGAGTGTAGTTGCTGCTGATTTAATAGGGAAATCGATAGCTAGGCATAGTGAATTCAGTGTCCACTCCAGTCCATAAAGACTCATCTGATCTCTGCTGTAAGGACAGCGTCCTGACAGCACCCCAAAAAGCCCTTTTTAGGGCTGCAACATTAGTCTGCTTTTTTTTTTCTCCATATACATATTGCAGTTGCCTGGCCTGCCTGTGTGTGTGAGGAGCTGCAGGCCCACAGACTGTAGTGTGCCCACTGCCAGTGCCCACCCCTGTCATCCCATGTGGCACAGGACTTTGCATCAAAAAAAGGCATTTAATTTTCACACTTTAATCTAAGGTTAGTTGCCTGCCAGTGTGTGTCAGGCTGACTTCCACTGACTGTAGTGTGCCCACTGCCAGTGCCCACCACTCATACCGGCTGGCACAGAACTTTGCATCAAAAAAAGGCATTTCATTTTTACACTTTAGTGTAATTTCACCAGTTGCTTGCCTGCAGCCAGTGTGTGTCAGGCCGACTTCCACTGACTGTAGTGTGCCCACTGCCAGTGCCCACCCCTGTCATCCCGTGTTGCACAGGACTTTGCATCAAAAAAAGGCATTTAATTTTTACACTTTAGTGTAATTTCACCAGTTGCTTGCCTGCTGCCAGTGTGTGTCAGGCCGACTTCCACTGACTGTAGTGTGCCCACTGCCAGTGCCCACCCCTGTCATCCCGTGTGGCACACAACTTTGCATCAAAAAAAGGCATTTAATTTTTACACTTTAGTGTAATTTCAGTTGCTTGCCTGCTGCCAGTGTGTGTCAGGCCGACATCCACTGACTGTAGTGTGCCCACTGCCAGTGCCAACCACTGATACCGGGTGGCACAGTACCTTGCTGATAAATAAGGCATTTAATTTTTACACAGTCTAATTTCAGTTGCTTGCCTGCTGCCAGTGTGTGTCAGGCCCACTTCCACAGACTGTAGTGTGCCCACTGCCAGTGCCAACCACTGATACCGGGTGGCACAGTAGCTTGCCGATAAATAAGGCATTTCATTTTTACCCAGTCTAATTTCAGTTGCTTGCCTGCTGCCAGTGTGTGTCAGGCCCACTTCCACTGACTGTAGTGCGCCCACTGCCAGTGCCCACCACTGATACCGGGTGGCACAGTAGCTTGCCAATAAATAAGGCATTTAATTTTTAGACAGTAGTCTAAATTCAGTTGCTTGCCTGCTGCCAGTGTGTGTCAGGCCCACTTCCACTGACTGAAGTGTGCCCACTGCCAGTGCCAACCACTGATACCGGGTGGCACAGTAGCTTGCCGATAAATAAGGCATTTAATTTTTACACAGTCTAATTTTAGTTGCTTGCCTGCTGCCAGTGTGTGTCAGGCCCACTTCCACAGACTGTAGTGTGCCCACTGCCAGTGCCAACCACTGATACCGGGTGGCACAGTAGCTTGCCGATAACTAAGGCATTTAATTTTTAGACAGTAGTCTAATTTCAGTTGCTTGCCTGCTGCCAGTGTGTGTCAGGCCCACTTCCACAGACTGTAGTGTGCCCACTGCCAGTGCCCACCACTAATATCGGGTGGCACAGTACCTAGCACGCGTAGTACCACTTATCTAAAAAAAAGATGACAGGCAGAGGCAGGCCACCCCGCAGGGGCCGTCGTGGTGCTGTGATTTCCACTGTCCCTGGAATAATGCTCAGTGTTCAGAGGCCACGTACCCTGAACCCGAAAAATTCTGAGGACATAGTTGACTGGCTTAGACAGGACACCCAATCTTCAACAGCTTCCGCTATGAACCTTGACGCACCATCCTCCTCCAGCTTAGCTTCGGTCACCTGCTCTCAAGTTACCACGCACCCGCCCGCCGCCACCACCACCACTACCACCACCACCACAGCCACCACAGCCGCTTCACTTGATCCGTCAGAGGAGTTATTTACACATCAGTTGGATGCAATTAGTGATGCGCAACCATTATTGCCAGATGATGTAGATTACAGGGATATGTCTCAGTCAGGCAGGATTACACACATGGACGTACAGTGTGATGATGATGATGAATGATGTTGTACCCGCTGCTGCTTCCTTTGCTGAGGTGTCAGATACAAGTGAAGCGGTTGATGATGACGATGTGTCCACGGATGCCACGTGGGTGCCTGCTCGAAGAGAAGAAGAGGTGAAAGTTCAGAAGGGGAGACAGAGAGAATGAGGAGACGAGTTGAAAGCAGGGGAGGTCATCGCAAAGAGTTAGTGGCACAGTCAGACAGCATGTATCGGCACCTGGGGTCAGCCAGACAGCACGCCAGTCAACGCATGCTGTTGCCACCACCAGAATGCCGTCTTGGCAAAGCTCAGCAGTGTGGCATTTTTTTTGTGTGTCTGCCTCTGATAACAGCAATGCCATTTGCAACCTGTGCAAAAGAAACTGAGTCGTGGGAAGTCCAACACCCACCTTGGTACAACTGCTTTGCGAAGGCACATGATCTCACATCACAAACGCCTATGGGATCAACACATGAGTACAAGCAGCACACAAACTTAAAGCCACCATGCTCCTCCTGGTCCAGCATCTTCAGCCACGTCAACCACTGCTGTCCTCCCTGCCCCCTCTCAACTACCCGCCACTCCTCCTCTCACCTTCAGCAGTTCCTGCTCATCTGCCCACAGTCAGGTGTCTGTCAAGGACATGTTTGAGCGTAAAAAGCCAATGTCACAGAATCACCCCCTTGCCCGGCGACTGACAGCTGGCTTGACGGAACTCTTAGCCCGCCAGCTTTTACCATACCAGCTGGTGGAGTCTGAGGCCTTCAAAAAATTTGTCGCTATTGGGACACCACAGTGGATGGTACCCGGACGAAATTTTTTTTCATAAAAGGCAATCCCAAACCTCTACCATGTCATTGAAAAGGAAGTCAAGGCATCTCTGGCATACAGTGTTGGGGCAAGGGTCCATCTGACCACTGATACCTGGTCTGCAAAGCACGGTCCGGGCAGGTATATCACGTACACTGAGCATTGTGTCAACCTGCTGACAAGCATGGAATGCGTGGCTCAGCAGCGGAGTTGGTGACACCACCACGACTTGCAGGCAGACCTACTGCCACCTCCTCTACTCCTACTCCATCCTCTTCGATATCCTCCTCGGCTGAGTCCTCTTCTGCTGCGGCGTCTGGCTGCACATCAACTGAATCCCCTCAGCTCCCCAGGGGTTATTCCACATCCCGGATACGACAGTGTCACGCTGTCTTGGGGTTGACTTGCCTGAAAGCAGAGAGCCACACAGGACCAGCACTCCTGTCCGCCCTGAACGCACAGGTGGATCAGTGGCTGACCCCGCACCAACTGGAGACTGGCAAAATGGTGTGTGACAATGGAACAAATTTGTTGTCGGCATTGAATTTGGGCAAGTTGTCACATGTGCCGTGCATGGCACATGTGTTGAATACTCATCGTACAACGTTTTGTTTCTAAGTACCCAGGCTTACAGGACGTCCTCAAGCAGGCCAGGAAGGTGTGTGGCCATTTCAGGCGTTCCTACACGGCCATAGCGCACTTTTCCGATATTCAGCAGCGAAACAACATGCCAGTGAGGCACTTGATATGCGACAGCCCGACACGTTGGAATTCAACACTCCTAATGTTCGACCGCCTGCTCCAACAAGAAAAAGCCATCAACGAGTATTTGTATGACCGGGGTGCTAGGACAGCCTCTGTGGAGCTGGGAATCTTTTTGCCACGTTACTGGACACTCATGCGCAATGCCTGTAGGCTCATGCGTCCTTTTGAGGAGGTGACAAACCTAGTCAGTCACACCGAAGGCACCATCAGCGACCTCATACCATTTGTTTTCTTCCTGGAGCGTGCCCTGCGAAGAGTGCTGGATCAGGCTGTAGATGAGCGTGAAGAGGAAGAGTTGTGGTCACCATCACCACCAGAAACAGCCTTGTCATCATCGCTTGTCGGACCTGCAGCAACGCTGGAAGAGGAGTATGAGGAAGAGGAGTCAGAGGAGGAATGTGGCGGCTTTGAGGAGGAGGAAGACCAACCACAACAGGCACCCCAGGATGCTCGTTGTTGTCACCTATCTGGGACCCATGGTGTTGTACGTGGCCGGAGGGAAGAACAGACCGTCAATGACATCAGTGAGGACGAGGAACGGGAAATGAGTAGCTCTGCATCCAACCTTGTTCAAATGGGGTCTTTCATGCTGTCATGTCTGTTGAGGGACCCACGTATAAAAAGGATGAAGGACAATGACCAGTACTGGGTGGCCACGCTACTAGACCCCCGGTATAAACAGAAAGTGGCTGAAATGTTACCAAATTACTGAAAGTCGGAAAGGATGCAGCAGTTCAAAACCAAACTAAAAAATATGCTTTACACAGCTTATAAGGGGGATGTCACAGCACAACGGGAATCTAACAGGGGAAGAGGTGAGTGTAATCCTCCTCCTACCACGGCGGCAAGGACTGGACGATTTACAGATGTGTTGTTGATGGAGGACATGCAGAGCTTTTTCAGTCCTACTCATCGCCACAGCCCTTCGGGATCCAGCCTTAGAGAACGACTCGACCGACAGGTAGCAGACTACCTCGCCTTAACAGAAGATATCGACACTCTGAGGAGCAATGAACCCCTTCTCTACTGGGTGTGCAGTCTTGACCTGTGGCCTGAGCTATCCCAGTTCGCGATAGAACTTCTGGCCTGCCCTGCTTCAAGTGTCCTGTCAGAAAGGACCTTCAGTGCAGCAAGAGGCATTGTCACTGACAAGAGAAGTCGCCTCGGTCAAAAAAGTATTGATTACCTCACCTTCATAAAGATGAATGAGGCATGGATCCCGAAGGGACTGACAGTGGGGGATACGTTTGACTAACAAAAGGCCTGATTACATGCCTTGGCCTCAAAATGGTCCCCACACTGCTGTATTTAATGTCTGCATACCGGATGACTTTCGTGAATTCTCCACCACCAACTACAGTTCAAGCCGCAATGTTTTAGTCACTTTTCTGCCTGGAAAACATCAATTTTTCCGGCCGCTGCTACAATAGCGGCTGCAACAATGCCATTATTTTTCAGGCATGTGTACATGCCTAATTTTTCTGTCCTATGGTACAGCACTGTGGCTGCAAAAACAAACCCCAAAAAAAAGGCACATACAAGTGTTCAATTCCCCTTCGTGATCGTTACCTTGTTGTGGTGAAGGGGCTTGCATATCATAATGAAGCAATCATCACCTCTATGAGTGTGTTGGCAATGTTGCCACACCCCAGATGATCAGGCCGTTGCTTCATTATGGTCAGACCAAAAGCGATCGGACGGCTGGATAATATTTCATAGAAAAAACATTAATTTACCTTTTTTTTTTAATATATTGTATGGGTTTTTAATACATAAAATAAAAAATTATAATAAAGTCTCTTAATAGTTTATTAGAAATGATGCAGACAATTAAAAAAATCCCCATCAATTCCAATACAAAGTAAGTACAGAGCTCAGAACTAAATTATTTCATGATGTCGTAATGGTTCGCTAATTCGACAATGGTTAATCAATTCGACCGGATAGGGTACGTAACAGGGATTAAACTGATAGGAATAGTACTAGTTAAGACACCACTCATATAGGGTATCACAGCATATTGCTCTGTGCACGCGCAGTGCCCCAATTTGGGAGTAAGAGGACCGACCAAGCTTCTTTTTCCATCTCCCGGATCCTGAAATCAATTCAGTTTGGTGTATGAGAGTTTGGTCTGTCACTGTGAAGGCAGTCGAAGGTACCCGGCCTAAATTTTTTTTCACAAAAGGCAATCCCTGATATGGGACGTAACAGGGATTAAACTGATGAGAATAGTACTACAGAAAATACCACTCATATCGGGTGTGACAGTAAATTGCACAGCGCAGACGCAGTCACCGTGGATTAAAACAGAGTGGAGGGAGCCAGCGTTTTTTTAACCATCTCCCCGTTCGAAAATTCTATTCAATAAATGGCCCCCAGATTGGGGACGTTAGAGGGATTAAACTGATGAGAATAGTACTACAGAAAGTACCACTCATATCGGGTGTGACAGTAAATTGCACGGCGCAGACGCAGTGACCGTGGATAAAAACAAAGGGGAGGGAGCCAGCGTTTTTTTAACCATCTCCCCGTTCGAAAAATCAATTCAATTCACCTTTTGGGGACCCTTGGTGTTGTACGTGGCTGGGTGGAGGAAGAAACCTTCAATGACATCACCGGGACGTGGCTAGCTTGGTATCCAACCTTGTGCAAATGGTGAGTTTGCGGTTGTGCAAATGTACTGTTTGCGGTTGTTTGCGGTGCATTAAAAGGGGAGTTTGGTCTGTCAATGTCTGTGAAACGGGCGTAACCCTTACACTACCTGATCAATACAACATCATACCTGATCGTATACACACACTGGATGTTTTAAAGCATGTTATTCCAAACAATTTAGGAATGTTAGTTGATTTATGCCCTTTATGGATTAAAACCCGACTCTGCGTCCACTACGTAATTTTCCATGGGAGTTTTGCCATAGATCCCCCTCCGGCATGCCACAGTCCAGGTGTTAGACCCCTTGAAACAACTCCATCACTATTGTGGCCAGAAAGAGTCCCTGTGGGTTTTAAAATTCGCCTGCCAATTAAACACTATGGCAGTTCGCCCGGTTCACCCGTTCGCAAACATTTGCAGAAGTTCGCGTTCGCCGTTTGCGTGACATCTCTATTGATTGCAAGGGATGTTTCTAAGCTCAGAAAAAAGACATTGCTGCCTTCTCATTGGCCTACAAGCAAGAAGCACAGAGAGATCATAGGTTGAAATGAAACAAAAATCTAGAATATTCGCGAATACAAATATATATCACTTTATTCTAAATATTTGTGAATTCTTGAAGTGGCGATATTCACAATTAAAATTTGTGATTCGAATATTCGCACCCATGACTAGTTGTAATTTATCGCTGTCTTCATCGCTGTGCAGGGCACCAGGATTCATAGCTAATCCCTTATGTTAACTGTTGAATTACTGTGCGTCAGTATTACAGGTCAATTCATGCATTAGGACTAATTTATTGCTATGGATTTAAAGGGGTATTCCCACTTCATAAAATAGGGTTAGTTTAAATAATTGCCCCCCATTAAACATTTCTTTGTATAATTTTCATTAAAAAAAATGTACCGTTAGCCATAAAAATCATGCTTTCCATCCCCTGTGTTTATCCTGGTATCCCATGGATATGGCCACATCGTGCCGCGCATGCGCGTTCTGGTCAATTCCCGGCCGAGTCTGCTACAGAGCCGCGCTGCCTACAGGGTAGAGAAGTTGCCGTCGGAGTGAGCTGGGGGCGGTGCAGAGGGGCGGAGCCAGAGACGTGGTGAGTGCTGAGGGGGGAGTGGTCTGGGCCGGCATCTCTGCTCCTACTTTGTACAGAAGCAGAGCAGGAAGGAATGACTGACAGCAGTGAGCCTGGGGTGCAGCAGTGTGATCAAGAGGACAATGAGGGGAGATCTGTGGGTGACATGGATGGATGGATGGATTTGTGGGTGACATGGATGGATGGATTTGTGGGGCTGATGGAGGCACATGGGGGCTAATGGAGGCACATGGTGGGCTGATGGACATATATGGGGGGCTGATGGAGGTATATGGGGGCTGTTTGAGGCACATGGGGGGCTGTTTGAGGCACATGAGGGGCTGTTTGAGGCACATGGGGAGCTGTTTGAGGCACATGGGGGGGGCTGATGGAGGCACATGGGGGGCTGTTTGAGATATATGGGGGCTGATGGAGGCAGATGGGGGGCTGATGGAGGTATATGGGGGGCTGATGGAGGCACATGGGGGCTGATGGAGGCACATGGTGGCTAATGGAGGCACATGGGGGCTGATGGAGGCACATGGAGGCTAATGGAGGCACATGCGGGGCTGTTTGAGGCACATGGGGGGCTGATGGAGGTATATGGGGGGCTGTTTGAGGCACATGGGGGGCTGTTTGAGATATATGGGGGCTGATGGAGGCAGATGGGGGGCTGACGGAGATATATGGGGGCTGATGGAGGCACATGGGGGCTGTTTAAGGCACATGGGGGGCTGATGGAGGTATATGGGGGGCTGATAGAGGCACATGGGGGGCTGATGGAGGTATATGGAGGCTGATGGAAGCACATAGGTGGCTGTTTGAGGCACATGGGGGGCTGATGGAGGTATATGGGGGATGATGGAGGCACATGGGGGCTGATGGAGGCACATGGGGCCTGATGGAGGCACATGGGGGTTGATGGAGGTATATGGGGGCTGATGGAGGCACATGGGGGGGCTGATGGGCGAGGCACATGGGGGCTGATGGAGGCACATGAGGGGCTGATGGAGGCACATGGGGGGCTGATGGAGGCACATGGGGGATGGAGGCACATGGGGGCGGATGGAGGCACATGGGGGCTGTTTGAGGTATATGGGGGCTGATGGAGGCACATGGGGGCTGTTTGAGGTATATAGGGGCTGATGGAGGCAATGCGACTGAACCACTTGATATACTGCACTACTACATTGGTCTACTCCCCTCCCCCACCAGCAATGTGGCTGTCTAGCTACATATATTGCACTGCTGTAAATAGTAGACAGAAACAGAAATATACCCCAATAACTAAAGTAAATTGCTACATCGACATACACAGCTCTGCTGTGTGAAAATGCTGCAGTAATGTGTATGCTGATGTAGCAGCTTACTATACTAGTATCAGTGGGTAGGTTTCAATCTATGACATACAGAAGGGCAGTAGAACTATATGTACAAAGCTATATTGCTGGCTGGGGGAGGGGAATAAACAGATGTAGCAGAGCTGAAACCTTTGCTTGTGGGGGAGAAGGAATATGTAGCAGAGCTGTATATTCATTTATACAGATAAAAGACCCAAGGATTATACACCAGTAGTGTTGAGCGCGAATATTCGAAAAGCGAATTTTTTTAGCGAATATCGGCACTTCGCTAATTCGCGAATATTTTGAATATAGCGCTATAAATTCGCTATTTCGAATATTGGTTTTTTTTTTTTTTTTAGTTATATTTTTTTCTTTCCTACTTCCCAAAAGTAGTTCTTACCTGTCCTGAGGATTCCTGGCTTCCTGGCTGCTCTAGTCAGTGCCCGTTGCCGCTTCTGCCGACTTCCGTGCTCATGTGGAGCGTCCCCATCCATGGGAGAATCTCCATATACTAAAATGTACTGTCGGATTTAAGGAATTACGTTGAAATCGCAATGCGATTAATTCAAGTTATATTAATCGCATTGCGATTACAACTTAACACTGCTATCTTACATAGGCTAGAATTAACGAATATGGAATATAGCTATGCACTAGCAGTGCTAAGTTGAAATCGCAATGCGAATACTAAGTTAAATTAATCGCATTGCGATTTCAACTGCTTACTGCTGCTATATTCCATATTAGTTAACTTCGTTAATTCTAGCAAGCTGACCCATTATAAACCCAGCTCTAAGTTGAAATCGCAATGCGATTAATATAACTTGAATTAATCGCATTGCGATTTCAGCGTAATTCCTCAAATCCGACAGTACATTTTAGTATATGGAGGCGTTCCCATGGTGATGGGGACGCTCCATGAACACAGAAGTTATGGTTGGCTTGGTAGAATTAGCGAATAGCGAATATGACGAATGTATTCGTCATATTCCTCAAAACGAAGATAGCAGTATTCTACATCTTCGTTTTAGCTACCTATTACGTCAACTTCGCTAATTCTAGCAATCAAATAGGAAGGTTGACTGACTATAGAGACAGCTGTGTTAAATTCGCTATGCGATTTTTTTTTAATACAATAATTATATTACTTGATAAAATTATTATAAGTATTCTATTTATTAAAAAAAAAAAAAATCGCATAGCGAATTTAACACAGCTGTCTCTATAGTCAACCTTCCTATTTGATTGCTAGAATTAGCGGAGTTGACGAATAGGTAGCTAAAGCGAAGATGTAGAATACTTCGTTATCTTCGTTTTGAGGAATAAGCGAATACATTCGTCATATTCAGTCATCCTCGCTAATTCTAGATATGAAACCAATAGGAAAGTAGCCTTAAGTACAAATCGCAATATGCGATTATTTAAATCGCATGTTAATCGCGATAACTAGAAAAAATGACGAATATTCGATTTCGACGAATATGAAACGAATATTCATTCGAATATTCGCGAATTTCGTCGAAATCGAATATGGCACCTGCCGCTCATCACTATACACCAGTGTAGTAGAGCTATATTAGAAAAATATCTTCATCAGTGCTGGTCGGTAGGGGGTGGTCATGTTTTATGCGAGTCAAATGCACAAATCATATGGATACTACATGACTTGCTTGTGGGCTCATGTGTTGTGGTGAATTATTATTTAGCTGCACAGAATGGGTTTGTAAAAGATTAGACAGGTTCTGTGTGTAAAGCTGTACTAGACTGCAGGACAGTGACCTTTTACTGTGTAAAAAAAAGCTCAGAGTGAGGATTCAACAGCAGAAGCTGCTTCCCAGAGACTGCAGGCTGCCAGAGGGATGACTCATACTATCCACATGAACGAGCACGGCAAGGACTCAGCTCTCAGTGTGATGTCATAAGGAGGCGTGGCCGGCCTTCACTCAACTGCCTAAGCCCGCCCAGCCTCAGAAGCAGGAAACCAGGAAGTGAAATGTAGAGCTGGCTGAGGTGAGGACGAAATAACAGGATGGAAATACCCCTTTAACTGTGCAGTGCACCAAGATTCAAGTCATCAGTAGCATTGGCAGCAACATTGATCATGAGGATTCATAGCTAATCCCTTCTGTTAAACAAAAAGAAAATCATCCAGAACTAGAGTTGAGCGAACACCTGGATGTTCGGGTTCGAGAAGTTCAGCCAAACTTCCCGAAAATGTTCGGGTTCCGAACTCAACCCGAACTTCACCCCGAACCTGAACCCCATTAAAGTCAATGGGGACCCGAACTTTTGGGCACTAAAAAGGCTCTAAAATAGCCCCGGAAAGGGCTAGCGGGCTGCAAAAGGCAGCAAAATGTAGGGAAATGCCCTGCAAACAAATGTGGATAGGGAAATGACTTGAAATAAAATAAATAAAAATTAACCAATATCAATTGGCAACTTGGAGGAGGAGAAGGTGGAATAGGAGGTTGGGGTGGCATCAGGTGGGAATGCTATGGGAGTTGATGTTCTCATCACAGCCAAAAAGGATTCATGTCTGCCTGCAGTGCCACAGGCCTCATTCACAGACTCAGGACCATGGCACCCGCAAAGAGGAGAGCGGTCCCGTAACAGCAACACATGCCTCAGGTCAACCTGCAATGGAACAGGCCATTATCATTTATGTAGGCCCCTGACACCCAGACAGAGGAGAGGCAATTTGACAGTAAAAAAAAATGTAATGTCTCTCACCCAGACAGCAAGCAATTAAACAAAATATAGCCCACTGACACCCAGACAATGGGGCGTTCATTAGACAGTAAAAAGAGTTTAATATCTCCCACCAAGACAATAAATGAATAAACAACATATAGGCCCCTGACACCCAGACAATGGGGCGGTCATTAGACAGTAAACAGTGTTAAATGTCTGCCACCAAGGCAGCAATCAAGTACATGAAATTTAGGCCCCTGACACCCAGACAATGGGGCGGTCATTAGACAGGAAAAAGTGTTAAATGTCTGCCAACACGACAGCAAGCAAGTACTTGAAAGTTAGGCCCCTGAAAACCAGACAAAGGGGAGAGCTCCCATAGCAGCAAAAGAGGCATCATGTCACCCACCAACGGAGAAGGCCACTCTTAGTAATTTAGGCCCCAGCACCCAGACAGAGGAGGGAGGTCCCAAAGCAGAGAATCAGGCTTCATGTCACCCAACAATGGAGAAGGCCACTTTCAGATATTTAGGTCCCTGAAACCCAAAGGGAGGAGAGATTCATTCAACTTTGGGTTGCCCCGCAAAATAATGGTAAAATTAAAAAAAGTGGATTCAATAAAAAAGTGTCCTGGAGTACAAGAA